>NW_026844366.1:330002523-330264367 GCF_025583915.1 Anolis sagrei ordinatus | reverse complement strand
GGGAGGGGGCCGCCGGTCTCGTCCTCTTTCTCCTCCTTCCCTTCATCGGCGGGAGGAGGGCGGATGATGCGATAGGGCCTACCAGGCCCGAGGGCGCTGCCGGTCTCGTCCTCCTCTCCTCTCCTCTTCTCCTCCTCCCCTGGTCGGCGGGAGAGGGCGGATGGAACGATGGGGCCTACCGGGCCCGAAGGGGAGCTGCCGGATCGGCGGGAGGAAGGCGGGCGGCGCAATGGGGCCTACCAGGCCCGGGAGGGCGCCGCCGGCCTCGTCCTCCTCTCCTCTCCTCTTCTCCTCCTCCCCTGGTCGGCGGGAGGAGGGCAGATGGAACGCTGGGGAGGAGTAGGGTGGCACCCGGCGGCGGCGGCGGCCCGCCTCCTCTCGGCCTCCTGGCTGCCCGGCTGCCTGGCCGCCTCTCCTTCTAGTTGTCTCCTCCTCGCCAGAGTGCCAAGATGGCAACTGCAGCCACGGCAAGCTGCCCAGCGGTCCAGCTGCAGCGGTCCGGGCGGCAGCTGCCCCTCCCTTCGCGCCGCAGAAGGCCCCCAACGGGAGCCAAAGCCCCGGGTTGGAGTTTAGGTAAGCCGGATGGCCGACCAGGCCCAGGTAGGCAGGTTTTCTTGGGGAGGTAGCCGCGTTGTAATGGTGGCGGCGTCCCCTCGCCTACCTCCGCTCTTCTGGCTCTCTCTCTCTGGCTCCCACGCTCACCCAGCTCTCTCTCAGGTTCAGCCAGGTCGCAGTGGGTGCTGACCTCACACCCCCTTGTTTTGGTGGTCGGGGGGGGGGGATTCTCCAAGATTGCCCAAGATTGTTTCTTCTCTGTCAGCGCAGCTCAGCGTTGCTGCTGCTGACCGCCATACCGGAAACCGGAAAGAGTTCTCTGAAATGCATTGCTGAAGGCTTTCATGGCCGGAATCACTGGGTTGCTGTGAGTTTTCTGAACTGTATGGCCATGTTCCAGAAGCATTATCTCCTGTGAATTCACACTTGCCTCAAACAGACAAGAGCTCTTTCTCCCACCCTGGACATTCCACAGATATATAAACCCCACTTGCCTAGTTTCCAACAGACCTCACAACCTCTGAGGATGCCTGCCATAGATGTGGGCGAAACATCAGGAGAGAATGCTTCTGGAACAATGCCATACAGCCCAGAAAACTCACAGCAACCCAGTTTCTGCCAGAGTATTTGCTGATCCCGTTTGATGAGAATGATGCTTAAAGCTCGCAACTCTGTTCTGTAGCTTCTTACAGGCTGTTTCTGTTAGATATCGCCCATGTTGTTGCTGCCTTTTAGGAGGAAATCCTGTTCTGTTTTCTTTGGAGTGGACCTAATGTTTAGTTTGAGCCACTGGCTTTGCAGGACAGATGGTATGAATAATCAAAAACAAATGGGTCAGCTGTATTATATAATGTGCACATTCCAGCTGAGAATCGGGAGAAGAAAATCAGTTTGGTAGAATTTACAAGGTTAAGTAGGTTTCAACTGAACAGGTGCAATGGGTTAATAATAATAATAATAATAATAATAATAATAATAATAATAATAATAATAATTTATTTATACCCCGCCACCATCTCCCCAAGGGACTCGGAGTGGCTTGGGGAGATGGTGGCGGGAGCAGCGGTTCAAAGTTAAACCCTTATGCCAGCAGGACTGCTGACTGAAAGGTTGGCAGTTCGAATCCAGGGAGTGGGGTGAGTTCCTGTCTGTTGGCTCTAGATTCTCATGCAAGGACATGAGAGAAGCTTCCCATAGGATGGCAACACTTCCAGGTGTCCCCTGGGCAACGTCCTTGCAGACAGCCAATTTTCTCACACCAGAAGTGACTTGCAATTTCTCAAATCGCTCCTGATACGAAAAAAAACCTGAACAGAATTGTAGATTTCGATATGGGAAGCCCATGTACCTTTGGGTATTCTCTCAACGTATTGTCGGCCACAACATTATTATGAAAATAGTAGAATTGTAAATCATTAGACAGTTGAACCTCCATTTCTATGTATACAAACTTGTATTTTTTTAGCTTACTGTTTGGTTATTCATTCCACTATTTCAAGTTCATAAACTGTGTGGTTTAACTGTTAAGCTAAGTGGGGGCTTCAGAGCATTTCATTTTGTGTGGAGGGTATTTGTTTGTGTCAATCCTTTGAATATACCTTTCTGTTAAGGTTGAAATAACTTTTTCAAAGGTTGGAAATAATCTTCCTTTCTTCAAGGCTTTCTCTTTTTTTCTAGCACCAACATTGAAAGAATGTCACATCTTTCTGACATGTATTAACCTCCTCCGCATTTTCTCTGAGTTGGATTATTAGCCTTTAAAAATTGCTTATGTTCTGTATCTGTACAGTCTTGGTCCTCCCCCATTATGGCATTTACCACCTACATACAGTTAAGGACATCATATAAAAATTGTGGTTTTTTTCTGTAACTAGTAAACAAGCTATTGTTGGTATTTATATTTATGTATTTTTCTCTGTTTTGTTGAGCTGTAGCAGTCTAATGTCTGAAGGAAAGGCTTGTCCAGTAAAACTCTCTCCCCCTTTCTCTTTTAGTCTCTCTGCGCTGGACCAAACTGCCCCCCGTATGGACAAATAGCAGGGACCATGTGAGGGAAGTTCCTTACATGAGATATGGACATTCTGCAGTGCTCATTGAGGATACCATCTACATCTGGGGAGGTCGCAATGATACTGAGGGAGCCTGCAATGTATTATACGCTTTCGATGTCAGTAAGTGTCATCTGCAAGAGCCAAGGTGGTATAGACGTTTGAGTGTTGGATTTCAGACACTAGGAGACCAGAGTTCGAATTCCTGCTCAGCCATGAAAACATATTGAATGACATTGGACAAGTCACTCTCTCAGCTTCAGCAGAAGTCAAGGAAGACCCCCCTCTCAACAAATTCTGGGGGGGGGGGGGACCCTTGAGATAGAATTGCCTAAGTCAGAAGTGACTCAAAGACACACAACAAATGTTGTCTTGTTGCCACAACACCCAGTATCACATAATTCAGAATTTCTGTTGTACTAAAAAGTCACAGTCTGCCTCCATGTTTTATCTGGGAAGATATTGACCATAGAACCACAGTGAAGGACCATAAAATATATAGAGAGAGCATATTTTTGGTCACATATTGCGAAGGGCTTGCCCCAATTCAAAGAAAAAGGGGTTTTCAGGAGAGAGAAGTTACGATTTATTATTTTTTTTTAATGGAGCCACCAATTCGTAATGTGAGGTAATTTTGGGAGATTGGGAACACTGAACGCCGAATCAATGGAGATGAGGCAGTCTTAAAATCAAAGAGAACAAGTTTATTTTGAAACAAAGCGTATGGTTGTAGTTTGGTGATAAACTTGGAAGATACTTGGAGAACGTTACATATAACTTGGTTGCGATACAGTACAGACTTCTGATGTTACAACTTATAAATAACTTTTGCTGTGGTGAAGCACTTTATTAAACAATGTTTCCTGAGGTGAATAGTCTTCCTGTTTGATCCTTCCGTGATCAAACCTCAGATCTCTAGTTCACTTTTAACTAGTGATCTAAACAAGCTTCTATTAGTCTTCTCTAACTAATGAAACTAATAAGGTTTCCCCTTCAGCCTTCCTAAACTGAAGAAACTTCTGACTATTCACAAACACTGCTTCTCCACTTCCCACTCTCTCTCTCTCAACACTTCATTCCTCTGAGCCTAAACCCCGACTCTTCATTCCTCTGAGCCTAAACCCTGACTCTTCATTCCTCTGAGCCTAAACCCTGACTCTTCATTCCTCTGAGCCTAAACCCTGACTGACTTTAACTGTCGCTTTTCAACACTCTCCTCTCTAAGCTCCTCCCACTTCTCTACAGCATCGTTTCCATGGTAACACACTCCTCACAGCTAGGCCGCTCCAGCATTAGGGCAACCAGTGCAAACACCAATACAGTTATAATCTTATCATTTACAATCAACTTCTGTACACATATAAGTCAGCAGAAGCAGCAGCAGCAAATACTATAATCTGAAGTTATTTAAATCTGCAGATATTGAACCTGCAAATGCAGATGGACAACCATAGACAGTTTCAAAGTGGTCAATTTGAGAATGTGTGCATTCCAGGGTTTGTTGGGTAGGTAAAGGTTTTCCCCTTACTAATACAGTATTGATAAAAATAGGAATGAGATGTGGATGGGAGATGGGATTGCATGCATCAAAGAGATGCTGGTGAGGAAAGATTCATTAGTAGTTCAGTAGGGAGACTTACCGAATTACCATATTTTTAATTTTCTACCCAACAAACCCTGGAATGCACACATTCTCAGATTTGCCACTTTGAAGCTGTCTATTGTTATCCATCTGCATTTGCAGGTTCAATATTTGAAGGTTTAAATATGGGTGTTCAGGATGTGATTATGGCCTTTGAACTCATAAAATAGGGTAAAAAGTCAAAAACTGGAAAACAGAGGAGGGAGAAAGGTTTGATCTGGCAGATAGGCCTGTTGGAAAAAAGCTTGGTTGTGTGTGTGTGTGTGTGTGTGTGTGTGTGTGTGTGTGTGTGTATATATATATATGGCAAAATAGTGTAATGGCACCAGAGAGGGAGGACGTAAAAAGGCAGAAACTTGAATCAGTATTCCTTTGGTTGAGGCACCTTTGGAGAAATCCCTATTTTTGAGTTCGTTGTAATTTAAAAGGTAACTTTTCTAATCAATGTCCTGATGTTGTTGTACTGCAGCTCCCATCAGCTCCAAGCTAGCACCTCCAGTGTTGATGATGGGGTTTGTAGTCCAACAACATATGAAGAGCCACAAATTGCCAACCCTTTATCTAACTGGAATTGATTCCGTTGACTTTTTGATATATTTGATATATATTTGATATATTCAATATATTTATGTTACTGTAGTGAGCAAACAGGGGCCTCCTGGTGGCACAACAGGTTAAACTGCTGAGCTGCTGAAGTTTCTGACTGAACAGTCGGCGTTTCAACTTTGGGGAGTGGGGTGAGCTCCCACTATTAGCCCCAGCTTCTGCCAACCTGTCAGTTCAAAAACATGCAAATGTGAGCAAATCAATACGTACCGCTTCTGCGGGAAGGTAATGGCACTCCATGCAGTCATGCTAGCCACATGACCTTGGAGGTGTCCATGGACAACACTGGCTCTTCAGCTTAGAAATGGAGATGAGCACTACCCCCCGGAGTAGGACACGACTAAACTTCATGTCAGGGGAAACCTTTACCTTAAGTTACAGCAAGCAGACATATATAGAGCTTCTGCTGTATTCATGTTTAGACATAGGACTGTTTACTCAAGCATTCCCTGGAAATTAGTCATAATCAGGAAGAAGATAAGAGCACTAATAATGTTCAGCAAACCTGGCCAGCACTGAGAGATGGAACAAAGTCTGCTATGCTTGGGCTCTCTTCCAAACCTGGTTGGTTTCTTTCAGCACATTTGCTTTCTCAGTATCTTGAAGCTCATTTCAGCTATTGATATGCACAGAATTCTGTTACATAAGGTGTCAGCAGAGACCTGCCAATTTGGTTTTGCATTTGCAACTTATAAGTGAATAGTGGCTGAAAACTGCACGGGAAGAAAGAACAAAACTCAAACACAGGAGAACTCCAGACAAGAAACAATCAGGAACAGCTAATCACCTCTCAACAAAGGATTCCCCCAAGCAGTGACAAACCACACCTAAAAACTGTCAGGCCATCAAATGCTAATAAAGGTGGCCAATCAAAACATTCACACCTAGCTCCAACCTCTCCCACCCTGGACTTTCCACAGATATATAAACCCAATTTTCCTAGTTTCCAACAGAGCTTACAACCTCTGAGGATGCCTGCCATAGCTGCAGGCGAAACATCAGGAGGGAATGCTTCTAGAACATTGCCATACAGCCTGAAAAACCTACAACAGTTGTCCTGCAGAGTCGCCAGCAGCCTTGCGTTCCCTTGCTTGGGCAATTTTGTCCTGTCCCTGGAAAGCAAGCCACGCTGATCTTCCCACGCTAAAGGGAAAAGATAGAAGCCCTCTGGCATGAGTCATTTCAGACTAGACAAAACCCCGAGGCTGTTCTACAGGCCATTGTCCTTTACTGCCTTGCAGATGTCATCTAGATTAGATGTCACGGCTCGCTTCAGTCTCTGGTTTCATGTGTTGCTCTTGGCCGAGGACTTTGGGGATAACACATGAGTAGATTTAGAAATCCAGGCATGGCAAAAATCCCAGTGGGAGCAAGGCTCACTTTCCCTTTGTGCTAATCATCTCCCTAGAGTTTATGTTGACCTTGCACTGGGCGAAAGTACAGCTCCAGGTTGCCTGCAGTGAATGGCTCTGAATGAAAGGGAGGTGGCAAGATATTGGGTGGATTTTGAACAGCCCTCTCCTTTGCTACTTTATAGCATAAGCAATTACCGTATACACTTGAGTATAAGCCGACCCGAATATAAGCTGAGGCACCTAATTTTACCACAATAAACTGGGAAAATGTATTAACTCAAGTATAAGCCAAGGGTGGGAAATGCAGCAGATACCTGTAAATTTCAAAATAAAAATTGATATCAATACAGTTACATTAACTGAGGCATCAGAAGGTTAAATGTTTTCGACTATTTACATAAAACTGTAATTTAGGATAAGACTGTCCAACTCTGATTACTGTATATAGTCGAGTATAAGCCTAGTTTTTCAGTCCTTTTTTTAGGACTGAAAAAGTCTTCCCCGGCTTATACTCGAATCAATGTTATTTATTATTTTACTTTGTTGTTGTTATTATTATTACATTTATTATTTTATTATTGTTATTATTACATTTATTATTTTACTCTATTATTGTTATTGTTACATTTATTATTTTACTGTATCGTTATTATTACATTCCATTATTTTACTCTATTCTTCTTCTTCTTATTATTATTATTATTTCACTCTATTTATTATTATTGGAGGACATGTAAGCATATTTACATTGAAGAAGGTTAGAATAATGGTTTAATCAGAGTTGGACAGTGTTATCTTGAATTACAGTTTTATGTAAATATTCAAAAACATTTAACCTACGGATGCCTAAATTAATATAATTTTATTGTTATCTATTTTTATTTTGAAATTTACCAGTAGCTGCTACATTTCCCACCCTCGGCTTATATTTGAGTCAATCCATTTTCCCAGTTTTTTGTAGTAAAATTAGGTGCCTCGACTTATATTGGAGTCGGCTTATACTCAAGTATATACGGTAAATCATTCTAACCTTCAGTGTAAATGTGCTTACGTATCTTCCCAATAATAATAGAGTAAAATAATGTAATAAAAATAACAGAGTAAAAAAAAATCTATTAATAGAGTAAAATAATACATGTAATAATAATAAATAGAATAAAATAATAAATGTAATTAAAATAATAAATGTAATAATAATAACCCAGTAAAATATTAAATAACATTAACTCGAGTATAAGCCGAGGTGGGCTTTTTCAGCCTTAAAAGGGGGCTGACAAACCCAGCTTATACTCGAGTATATATGGTAAATTGGTGGCTAATGGTGATTACAGAATCTCCTCTTCCTCCCAAGAATTATCTGTATTGTTTTCCTGATGGTCTTCCAGAACATATGCTGCTGACTTTTGGATAATTGTATTGTCCTTCATGAAGAACATTTTTCATAGTCTTTAAAAAAAAATCCCCTGCCTTTTGATATCTTTCGAAAGGGTTGTAAGCATTTCTTTCAGCTTCAGTTTGGAGTAGTAATATAGGCTGGGGTGAAAATGAACCCACATGAAATGTGATGAGTGGCTTTGGGGAGTTTTTCAAAATCGTGAAGCAGACTCTAGAAACATTAAATTTTTTGAACGCACCTCTTAGACTCCCCCGGTCAACATTGCCACAAGCCTTGCTTTTGGTAGCACATTCTAGGAAGTTAAATCCAAAGGTAGCTTGCAACCATCCACTAATCCATTTGTCTTGACTGGAACATTATGAAGTACCAGCTCCTTACAAGGATAGATGTGCATTGTATTTTTAGAATGATTTTTCCCTAGGGTATTCCCTTTGCTATTCATTCCTGAGCATGCCATTCTGGATCTACTAGTAACAGCTTATCTCTCTCTCTTTTGTTTCTTGCCTATTAGGCACGCACAAATGGTTTACACCAAAAGTTTCTGGAATGGTTCCAGGAGCAAGGGATGGACATTCAGCTTGTGTCTTGGAGAAGAGCATGTACATTTTTGGAGGCTACGAACAATTAGTAAGCTTTTCTGTTTTGTGTTTGAGCTGCTTGGAAAATGCTGCTTTCCATTCTTCTGTATTTGATCTCTTTCTTGCCCCGCCCCGCCCCGCCGACACCGACAACCAAATTTACCACCTTTGCACCAAGATGTTCCTGTTCAAAGACACTAAGAGTTCTAGGTGATTCATGCTGATAATTATATCAAACTTTCATCATAGTAAGATGTAGAATAGTGTTTCTCAACCTAGGGGTCGGGACCACTGGGGGGATCACGAGGGAGTGTCAATCAGAGGGGTCGCCAAAGACAAATCAGAAAACACAGTATTTTCTGTTGGTCATGGGGGGTTCTGTGTGAAAAGTTTGGCCCAATTCTATCATTGGTGGGGTTCAGAATGCTCTTTGATTGTAGGTGAACTATCAATCCCAGCAACTATAACTCCCAAATGTCAAAGTCTATTTTCCCTAAACTCCATTAGTGTTCACATTTGGGCATATTGAGTATTCGTGCCAAGTTTGATCCAGATCCATCATTCTTTGAGTCCAGAGTGCTCTCTGGATATGGGTGAACTACAACTCCAAAACTCAAGGTCAATGCTCACCAAACCCTTCCAGTATTTTCTGTTGGTCATGGGAGTTCTGTTTGCCAAGTTTGGTTCAATTCCATCATTGGTGGAGCTCAGAATGCTCTTTGATTGTAGGTGAACTATAAATCCCAGCAACTTCAACTCCCAAATAACAAAATCAATCCCCCTCAACCCCACCAGAATTCATATTTGGGTAATTTTGCCAAATTTGGTCCAGTGAATGAAAATAGATCCTGCATATCAGATATTTACATTACGATTCATAACAGTAGCAAAATGACAGTTATGAAGTAGAAACAAAAATGTTATGGTTGGGGGTCACCACAAGATGAGGAACTGTATTAAGGCATCAAGGAATTAGTAAGGTTGAGAAACAGTGATGTAGAATCAGAGCTGGAAAACACTACAAGTCCAACCCCCTGACATGCAGCAGTATACAATCAAAGCACCCCTCAAAGATGGCCATCCAGCCTCTTAAAATATCAGAGAAGGAGATTCCACCATACTTGGAGGCAGGAAGTTGTTTCTAATGTTTAGGTTCAATCGCTCTTCTTGTAAGTCCCATGGAAATCAGTGAAATTTAACTTTGAAGATAACACACATGGGCTGATTTAAATAGCTGATACACTTGTTCCTCTTCCACCTTTGTCAGCAAGGCAAGTGAGGAATTTGTTGGACCTGATTTTTGTGGCAGAGTTTTACTTCCAACAAATATTTGGATAGTTGAAACTACTCAGTACTGCTACATCTCTCCTCTCTAAATAGACTATTTCCCCTAGCTGCTTATTCCAAGTTTTTCCCCCCTCTTACTGTTGGGTTCTTGCATTATGCACCCATTTTGAATATTATCTCCAGGACTTGAACTCCTGCCCTCAAGAATAATGTCTTCCTCCTTCACATAGCTCAGTTTATATTTATGAGACACTTTGCTGTTAGGTGCAACCCATTACTTGCAAGTCCATCCTGGTGAAACAAGCACATTCTCCTCTATCAGGGCACCCCTGGACCAGCAACAAGGATGATCACCATCTGGACTCAGCCTGCATCAAGGTCCAACATTAGGCTGAGATAATAAAATGTTTATACCTTGCCAAATCAGAAAAGGCTACGTGCAGAACAAAGTCCTAATTAAACACACCTGTTTTCCATCAACCAGCTGCTGGACTAAGGTATCTTTCCTCATTCCAAGGCCCTACCATCCCAATTAGTTCTTAACAATGAAAGTACGCAGATGAAAAAACCCTTCCCTTAAAGAAGACTTAATTCCTTTAGGGCAGTGTTCTTAACCGTCTTAATGCTGCGACCCCTTAATACTGTTCCTCATGTTGTGGTGACCCCCCCAACCATAAAATTATTTTCATTGCTATTGTCATTTTGCTACTGTTATTAATCGTAATGTAAATATCTATTATGCAGGATGCATTTTCATTCACTGGACCAAATTTGGCATAAATACGCCCAAATTTGAATACTGGTGGGATTGGACGGGGGATTGATTTTGTCATTTGGGAGTTGTAGTTTCTGGGATTTATAGTTCAGCTACAATCAAAGAACAGTGATGGATCTGGACCAAACTTGGCACGAATCCTCAACATGCCCAAATGTGAATACTAGTGGAGTTTGGGGAAAATAGACCTTGACATTTGGGAGTTGTAGTTGCTGGGATTTATAGTTCACCTACAATCAAAGAGCATTCTGAACCCCACCAATGAGAGAATTGGGCCAAACTTCCCACAGAACCCTCATGCCTTGAAGGGACTCTCTGGCGCAAACCTCCCTACCACCTCACACACTCTCCCTCACCCGCATATGTGCATCATGCTACCATACGCCAAACACACCTGCTGTCCCCTCCCTGCATGGAGTACCACAGCCTTCTGTTTCCAAAAAGGAAGAAAAGGACAGATGGAGAGATCTTCAGCTTTCTCTGCCAAACGAGTTCCTAAGACCATTAGGAATATGTTTTCTGATTGTCTTTTGCGACCCCTCCGAAACCCCTTTGTGATTCCCCTAAGGGGTCCTGACCCCCCAGGTTGAGAAATGCTGATTTCAGGCTTTCCAGGGAGCATAGACAGAGAAGAAACAATGAGCATAGGAAAATGGAACAACTGCGCACACCACGTGGCTTGCCTTCTTGAGATAACAATGGTTTTTCACAAATCTCCCTTCCATATGCAGTGCCTTGCAGTGTCATTGGTTCCCATATGGGCCAAAAGTAAGAGGTAACAGTCTCTGTCTTGTTAATCTCTCTGTTACATCATGGATTTTTGCCCCAGGATGATAGCACAGCACGCGAAATCTCCTGTCAGGCCCACCAACCACTGCTTCTGTTCCCCTCAATAGGGAGTCCCTTACCACTACAATAAGTCTTTCAAACTTGAGTTGAGACCTGTGTCTTAAAGTCTAGACATATTTTAGAGTTCAGTGCTTCTAATATTTCTTTGTTCACCTCAGCAAATTGTTGTGCCAGTGCGTATGTTGGCCTGTTAACATTTCAAGCATCATTGCTTTTATTGTCAAACTTGTTGGCCAGTGGTGTCTCTCCTGTCATCCGTGCTGTACAAATATTAGGTTACAATTGTAGGTATACATTATTGTGTCATAAACTTCTAAAGAGTTGATTTGTATCAAGAGGATAAATGGATGTTAATTCACACATAAAAACAGTCCTCAAAGGAGATGTTAAAGGTAAAGTACTTCAGTAGTGTGTAATGTCAGATGATTATCCAATATTTTCTTAACTGTCACCAGAAAGAGATTTCACAGTGTTCTAAGCAGTCCTAATGTCATTTTTAACATGTACAGAATGAGTTGCTGTGAGTTTTCTGGGCTGTATGGCTTTGTTCCAGAAGCATTCTCTCCCAACGTTTCACCCACATCTATGGCAGGCATCCTCAGAGGTTGTGAGGTCTGTTGGAAACTAGGCAAGTGAGGTTTATCTATCTGAAATGTCCAGAGTGGGAGAAATAACTCTTGTCTGCTTGAGGCAAGTGTGAATGTTGCAATTGGCCACTTTGATTTAATGGCCCTGCAGCTTCAAAGCCTGGCTAGTTGCCTGGAGGAATCCTTTGTTGGGAAGTGTTAGCTGGCCCTGATTGATTTTTGTCTAGAATTCCCCTGTTTTTTAGTGTTGCTCTTTATATATTGTCCTGATTTTAGAGTTTTTTTAGTTCTGGTACCTAGATTTTGTTTTAGGTGGTTAGTATCTATAAGAATCAGGGCCAGCTAACACCGCCCAACAAAGGATCCTTCCAGACAGCAACCAGACAGGCTTTGAAGCTGCAAGGACAATAAATGCAAATCAAGGTGGCTATGAAAATGAACAATATCTGGCTACCAGTATTTAAAAAAACTAAAATCATAAAGAACAAAACTCAGAAAACAGTGATTCCAGACATCACAATCAGGGCCAGTTAATAGCTCCCAGCAAAGGATTCCCCCAGGCAGGAAGCAGCCAGGCTTTGAAGCTGCAAGGCCATTCAATGCTAATCAAGCTGGCCAATTGCAACATTCACACTTGCCTCCAACAGACAAGAGTTCTTTCTCTCACTCTGGACATTATTCCACAGATATATAAACCTCACTTGCCTCGTTTCCAACAGACCTCACAACCTCTGAGGATGCCTGCCATAGATGTGGGCAAAATGTCAGGAGGGAATGCTTCTGGAACATGTCCATACAGCCCGGAAAACTCACAGCAACCAAGTGATTTTGGCTATGAAAGCCTTTGACAACACAATGTATAGAATACTTAACTATTTTTAATTTTTTTTTAAAAAAACAGATCAACATCTGTTTTGCCATTGGGGAACTGAGTTACTTGAAACCATCAATGTCCAAAGGCCTTCACTTGTTTTTCAATGACAGCATCATGTGCTGGATGAGACCATTTTCAGTTCATCTATGACACTGATTGATGCCAGGGAGGCAGGATACTGAAGCGAAATAGGATACGGTTGAAGGATTAGTGGAACAAAGCACAAATATTCATTCATCTCTAACTTTCTCTTTGATAGATCCATATTCAACAGATCTAGCCAAATTGTATATTTTACAGGTTGTTGCTAATTGATTATTCCTCTCAGAATATTTTGCTTCAGGCTCCTCCGTTCTTACTTACTGACATTTAACAACTCTTGCTGAGGTTAATGAAGGTAACTTACACTCAGCACCTATTTAAAAAAGGAAAAAAGCCAGGCACTCAGAAGGAGTGGTTATTGCTGCAAATGATGACTTTAATCTCATTGCTTCGTTTTCGTGTCTATAAAACGATGTTTTATGATGGCAGGTAACTATAGCAAAACCCGCAGGGCTCATAATTTTGTATTCGGTGTCTAGTTTGAATCGTGTGCACTGCGATGAGGAAGTATTATTGAACAGCTGCTTTGCTTTCTGAAACACATCGTTCAGTTCCCTAAATATATATTATTTCCAATTGGAAATCCTGCAGAATTAAATTTTATAGAGTTTACACCTCTGGAGAGCAAGTTAGCCGAGGTCTCCTTCAGGAACTCTAGATTCAATTAGCCTTCCTACTTTTGGCTTATCTGTTCGCTTAATAATTCCTCTTTCTTACAGGCTGATTGCTTTTCAAATGATATTCACAAATTGGATAGCAGCAACATGGTGTGGAGTCTGATCTGCACAAAGGTCAGTTGCACAAAGGTATCGGTGTGTGTGTATTTCTGTCCGGCGTGTGCCCTTGTTTCCTATTTAACGATTGTCTGCCTTGGTTTGAAGCCAAGCAGACCTTGAACACCCTTACTCTTAAAATAGCTTCCATTCCCTGAATGGACTGACTTAACTAGAGTTTCCTATTCCAGGGCACACCGGCTCGCTGGAGAGACTTCCACTCGGCCACTATAATTGGGACAAAGATGTATGTGTTTGGGGGAAGAGCAGATCGCTTTGGGCCATTCCACTCCAACAATGAGATCTACTGTAACCGAATCAAAGTCTTTGACACAGACACAAACTCTTGGCTGGACTCCCCTCCTACTCCCCTTCTCCCCGAAGGCAGAAGGAGCCATTCAGCATGTAAGCCAGCATAACACTTCAGAGAGCACGAAAGGTTTGGGGTCTGGATCGGGCAGGATTCTTCCAAAGGTCATCCATTGCCCTGCTTTCTTGGAGAAAGCAGGCAGCACTGAGCTGAGATTTGGCAAATGTGGTTCGCTTGTGTCTCTTTTTCCATGTGCTTTTCCATTTCTACTAAAAACTTCCATGAGGGAGTTATCAAAAGATCTATTATGGGAAAATGGGGTGAGGAGAAAGGATGGGGAACAAGAACTACAAGTCAGTTGTTTATTTTTATTTATTTATTTATTTACAGCATTTATATACCGCTTTTATCACCCCGAGGGGGACATAGATAATGGCAAAAATTCAATGCCTTACAACTACAACAGTAAAATCACACTTTAAACATAAATCATATTAAAAAACATAAAACAATCCCATTAGTCGAATCACCATTCCAGTCCTTGTCCCACTAAAAGCTGCAAACATCTATTTTCCGAAGGCCTAGTCCCAGAACCATGATTTAAATTTTCTTCTAAAGGTCAGGAGAGAGGGAGCAGATCTTACCTCCTTTGGGAGTGTGTTCCACAGGCAGGGGGCCACAGCCAAGAAGGCCCTGCTCCTCGTCATTGCCAGCCGCATTTGTGCTGTTGACGGGAGCGAGAGCAGGGCCTCACCGGATGATCTTGTTGATTGCCTTCTCTCCATCATCAGCTTGGGATGGATCTTGTTGACAGACCTTGGTTTGCTTTGAATCCAGAAGTAGCTCCAATCTTTTCTTCCAAGTCGAGTAATTAGTCTCCTTTTCTGCGAGTTTTGGAAGGTTCAGGAAGAACTCTTGCCTCCTTTCCATTCTTTGCATCTTTCCAAAAATCCAAAAAAACCCTCCAAAAACCTTTTTTAAAAAGCCTCTCTGCTCTTTTCAGCCTTCCTATTTCTCTTTCAAGCTCTTTCTTTCAGCACACATAGTCTAGGCACACAGATTGGGCACTTAGACTGGGCCCGTAAACCCTTTTGTTAGGGAAAACTACACTAAAATAAAGCAGAGCATCCAAAAACAAACAGAATACAAAAGTTGAGCATCCACTCATTAGCAAGCAAAGTCTGAAGTGTCCTGTGATGTGTGTAAAGAATTCAGAGCTTAGGAGGCAAACATGAAGAGTCCAATCTTAAAAATCACAAAAGGTTTATTTATATTAATAAGAAATAAGTGCGGATAAGCTCCCTCTGTCAGCTCCGGCTCCCCATGCAGGGACATGAGATAATCCTTTCACAAGGATGTTAAAACATCAAAATATCCAGGTGTCTCCTGGGCAACATCCTTGCAGACATCCAATTCTCTCACACCAGAAGCGACTTGCAGTTTCTCAACTTGCTCCTGATACAAAGAAAACCCCTGCATTTCTTAATAATCAAGAACTGGGTCTGAGCTACTCGAACACCCATCTCTTCTAAGGTTTCAAAGAGAGGGACAAACCACTAATCACTACATCTCTCCTGATACACAAACAGAGAGAGATCTCAAAGCACACAACACATCCTCTCCATACTAAAGTGTAAGAAAGTAAAAGTCATATTCGAAAAGGCTTACAGTAGAAAAGCATCCATTTTGAACTATCAGAATGAGAGCAGAGACAGAGAGGAGAGAAGAAATAGATATATTCCCAAATGTCATACAGGAGACACGGGGTAAAGGAAACCCTTAGTCTATTCAAAAGTAACTAAACTGTTCCTCATTGAGGACCTGAGACCTGGGCAGTGTGGGGTTGAATCCCAACACTGTTCTCCTTTTTCTGAAATGGTTTATAATGTGAAGCTAGTGAACAGTCTCTATTTTGAAGGTGGGATACTCCTATTCAGTAAAAACCAATATCCCACTGAACTATAATCTGACATGTTTCTCTTTCCTATAGTTGGCTACAATGGAGAACTGTATATATTTGGTGGCTACAATGCACGTCTGAACAGACATTTCCACGACCTTTGGAAATTTGACCCAGGTATATATGCTGAAACACCTTTTTATCACTTATTTTTCTATAATCTCAGAGGGCCCTTCCAGACAGACCCTATATCCCATGATCTGATCCCAGGTTTTCTGTTTATCCCAGATTATCTGGCAGTGCGGACTCATATAATCCAGTTTAAAGCAGAAAAACTGGGATCAAATCCTGGGATACAGGGCCTGTCTGGAAGAGAATATCTATTCAGAGCTGCGGTTATGTGCTGAATATTTTTCACTTAGGTCACTAAAATACTCGGAGAGCTTCTACTGGAGAGGTCATATGGAGGACCAATTTGCATGTTTAGCTGCAGTTGTAATTTGCCATTATGCTTTGAGGCTCAGTCCACAAAAGGTCATTTTCTGCTGCCAAGAAGTCATCAACATAAATAGTAGATTCTCAGAAAGTTCTAGGAATTCTTGCAGTTGCCTGGAGCATGGATCAGAAGTTGTGCAATGAATTCAGGTTGCCTTGACAGGTTGCAGCCTAGGGCTTCATGAATTTATAGGTTGTCACTGTGGGTTCTTATAGATTCTGCCTCTGATAACAGCAATATTATAGCCTGGCTTGGGAGCATGTGGTATCTGTAGAGACCACAGAGTTGACCATACAGCCACCCAGAGCTGATTTATGGTTTGTTCCTTTGATGGATCAGATCACTCTTAAATGATAGTGTAACTGTATGGATGTTAACTGATTGCTTGAGGAGGAAATGTGTACAGAATTCTAGACTTATTCAGCAACAGCTGCAAAATCGGTATTGCAGCCATTTACTGTATGCGTTTAAGCCAACACAAATATAAGCCAAGGCACCTAATTTTTACCCCAAAAAACTGGGGAAACCTATTGACTTGAGTGTAAGTCGAGGGTGGGAAATGCAACAGCTACTGGGAAATTTCAAAATAAAAATCGATACCAATTAAATTACATTAATTGAGGGATCAGTAGGTTAAATCTTTTTTAATATTTACATAAAATTGTAATTTAAGACTCTCCAACTCTGATTAAACCATTATTCTAATCTTCTTCAATGTAAATGTGCTTACGTAGCCTTCCAATAATAATAGACAGTAAAATAATAAATGTAATAAAAATAATAATAGAGTGAAATAATGGAAATATAATAATAGTAATAATAGAGTAAAATAATAGTAATAATAATAATAATAATAATAATAATAAATATAGAAAATGAACACATCAAACTACTCTGGGACTTCTGAATTCAGACAGATAGAGTTTTAGAGCACAATACTCCTGACCTCACGATCGCATTTTTAAAGTATGGATCGATGTTGCAATCCCAAACGACAGCAGAATTGAAGAGAAACAACTGGAAAAGCTGACACGATATGAGGATTTAAAGATCAAACTGCAAAGACTCTGGCACAAGCCAGTCAAGGTGGTCCCAGTGGTGATCGGCACACTGGGTGCAGTGCCTAAAGACCTTGGCCTGCACTTAAAAACAATCGGCACTGACAAGATTACCATCTGACAGCTGCAAAAGGCCACCTTAGTGGGATCTGCACACATTATTCGCCGATACATCACACAGTCCTAGGTACTTGGGAAGTGTCCGATGTGTGATCCAATACAACAGCCAGCAGTGTGATCTTGTTTGCTGTGGATTTATCTTGTTGTGTTTCAAATAATAGAGTAAAATAATAAATGTAATAATAATAATAATAATAATAATAATAATAGTACCAGTAATAAATAGAGTAAAATAATAAATGTAATAATAAGAATACTAAATAGAGTAAAATAATGTAAATGTAACAAGGATAATAAATAGAGTAAAATAATACATATAATACAAATAATAATAATAATAATAATAATAATAATAATAATAATAGAGTAAAATATTAAATAACTTTGACTCAAGTATAAGCTGAGGTGAGCTTTTTCAGCCTTAAAAAAGGGCTAAAACATGGCTTATACTCAAATATATATGGTAATTTTATGCAGGAATAACCAGTTCATTTAGGTACCCATCCAATCCTTCCACTTTCTTTAGAACCTTCAATACAGCTTACAGTGATTACTTATAGCAGTAAAACTAACTCTCAAAAATATAAAATCCACTTTAAAATAATTGTTTTTGTTCTCTTGGCTACAGTGAGCTATTAGAGGCCCAGGGAAATAAAATAATTTCACTTGGTGTGCCCAGGCTGACACAATCATTTCCTGGCAGATCTTACTGGGAAGACATTGACAGACTGGGGCACCATGACATGTTGGATAAATGATCTAGGAACTGTACTCCAAAAGATTAATTTATCAGGCTCTCTGAACATTTTCTTGGTTAGAGCCCTTTGAAGTAGGTTGACGACAATTACTTGAGTGGGTTTTCCATCCTCTTAATGTAAAAAAAGTAAGAAGAAACCACACCAGCCCCTGATTCATGCGGAAGTCTTTCTAGTCCAGAACTCTCTTACTAACAATGACTATCCAGATGCCACCAGGAATCCCATATATAGGACCTGAAGGCAACTGTCCTCCCTTTTCTTTCTCATCATAGAGTTGGAAGAGACCACAAGGACCATCCAGGCTAACCTCAGCCGTGCAGGAATACACAATCAAAGCCATCCCCACAGATGGCCATCCACTCTCAGTTCTAAATCCTCCAGAAATGGCAACTACATCACACTCCAAGGCAGCATATTTCCTTGTCCCTCACAGCATTCAGAAAACACGGCATCTGAAGCTGGAAATTTAATATCTCTTAATCATTTCTATTAACAGTGAGGTCAGGTAGTGAATGCCAATTATTATAGCATGGCCACTAGCGAAAACTGGTGGCACAGGAGACCCAAGATTCAATTAAATATTGCAAATCCTGGTGAGGAAGGAGGAATGTGGAATGGAGTTGGGAACAAAATGTGTCTAAAGGAGGAATAGCTTGATCATTAACCACAAAATGTTGCATGTTGCCAGAATGAGGGGTGGTGGTAGAAATACACATGTTGGATGGAATATTTGGAGCGAGCACCATGCACTATCATGGTGTTCATTACATAACTATGTATATACATTACATAACTATGCATATGTATATATCTATATACATAAAAATGTAATTTGTTTGTGAGATTAACATAACTCAAAAACCACTGGATGAATTGACACCAAATTTGGACACAATACACCTATCAGGCCAACAAGTGACCATTTATATAAATAAAAATCTAATGTTAGTTTATGGGATTACCGTAACTAAAAAACCACTCAACGAATTCAAATTAAATTTGGACACAATACACCTATGAGGCCAATGAGTGACCATCACTCATAAAAACACTAAAAAACACAGCAGAAGAGGTTAAAAAATCCAAAAAATAAAAAAATACTTTACAGTGCATGTGCAAAATCACATATATATATGCAAACACATATATTCACATATACACAAATATATAAACACTTATATACGCATACACATGCACAAAACACATATATACAGACCGGGCCACAGCAAGGAGTGGCAGGGGACGGCTAGTCACTCATAGAAGCACTGAAAAACACAGCAAAAGAGACTTAAAAAGCCAAAAAACAAAAATACATTACAACACATGCGCAAAACCACATATATACACAAACACACACATATATATATACACATACAAAACACATATACACAGACTGGGCCACAGCAACGCATGATAGGGGATGGCTAGTGTGTGTGTGTGTGTATATATATGTGTGTGTGTGTGGACACGTATGTATATATGTATATGTCCCCTGCCATGTGTTGCTGTGGCCCATTATTGTACATTTGTCACTTCTCTGTCTCCCCTATATAATAACGTAACAGCAGCCCTTCTGTGGATACAGATGTTGTGGAATTGCCCAATCCTAATTCATGTAGACATTAATCCACTAATGAAGACAAAAGCCCCTACAGAATCTTTTTTAAACAGATACCATGTGATCATTAATACATAGATGCTTTGCCGTTCATGAAATTGGTTTGGTTTCTAAGGTTGCAGTTGGCATACTTTGTGGATAGTGAGTTCCTTATATTAATAGGATGTCTTGTAGTGCAGACCTGTCTATTAGTTTGCCCTGAACTTGCTGCTGTTCCATTCCAATACTATCTGAGAGGAAAGCCTTTAAGATTTTCTCTTTCCACATTATGTTATGACATTCCTGGTGAGGCATTCTCATTATATGCATCAGGGAGCATGGGCATCTATGCCACTGTTTTCCTTCTACTTTTACACTCAATTTGCCCATTTCCTCCTGCAGGAGTAGAGGACTTTTCTCTAACTTCTGAATTTTGTAGAATTACCAACAGATGGCACTATGTCTGCATGTAGGCTTCCAAAGAATAAGCACAATTCTGCAAAATCTTTTTTGTCTATTCTTTATTTCTGAATCCCACAATTATCACCTCCTCTTTTGCGTTCCAATGCAATTACTTTTTTTTCAAGGATCGTTATGTAACAGGGATCTATGTTTAATGAACCCAGAACTAAATCAGTTGCAAACTTTAAATTCTGGTCTCCCTGGGCTTCCAAGGGAATTTTGAAGAGTTCCTTTTTTTAGTTGGGAAGATATAATGTAGTGTTCTGTTTCTTCTGTGGTGTGAAAGGTATAAAAAAAATCCCTTTTTTAAATGGTTGAGATGTTACACTTGTTTCCTGCCTATTGATAGTTAAAATTTTTACATCAATTATTTTGCTGTATTGGAGCCCCTGGTGGCACAGTGGTTTAAACTGCTGACCTGCTGAACTTGTTGACTGAAAGGTCACCGGTTCAAATCCGGGGAGCAGGATGAGCCCCTGCTGTTAGCCACAGCTTCTGCCAACCTAGCAGTTTGAAAACATGCAAATGTGAGTAGATCAGTAGGGGGAAGGTAATGGCACTCCATGCAGTCATGCTGGCCACATGACCTTGGAGGTGTCTATGGATAACGCTGGCTCTTCGTCTTAGAGATGGAGATGAGCATCAACTGGATTTTATGTCAGGGAGAAACCTTTACCTTTACCTATTGGTAAAAAAAGAATATGTAGCCTTATCAGAGGTCTGAGCAAACTGTCCATGTGTTTCTGTCTTTTCCAACGATATATCTAGTCCAGTGGGAATGACATGTCTAAGAGCAAGAAAGCATTTTTGTTGGTGGGTGGAACTTATGACCCTCTGAGCACCTCCGAAATCTTTGTGGGATGTTGAGTACATAAGCATTAATCCTTCCTCACACAGAAGGGGGTGATATCCTACATTTGTACCTGTAAAATAAAAATGGACAGATAAAACACCTGGAGCACAGTATTTTCAAGGTACTCTCCCTTTTTCTTGTGAGTGAGAAGTGAGTAAACAGAGGTCAACAGGGATAGAGGGGTTGCTTCTCTGGATTAGGTTTGTAATCTTCCTGCTATTTGAACTTGTACTTACGGCTTGCCTGTACCACAGTTGCTTGAGATATTCAGCTTTCATCGTTCTGTGTGTTTTCTTCAGTTTCTGTTACCTGGAAGAAAATTGATCCCAAAGGGAAAGGGCCATGTCCTCGCCGCAGGCAGTGCTGTTGTAGAGTCGGGGACAAGATCATCCTTTTTGGAGGCACCAGGTGAGTGGTGTATCATCTCATTGGCTTTGGTAAACATTCTTCTTTTTGAAAATTCTTAAGCAGTAGCAGTGCTCCTTCTAGAGCATTGGTTCCCAACCTGTGGTCCGTGAACTACCAGTGGTCCGCAAGAACTAAAATATGATCTGCGGCCTCACTGTTACTACACCATTGCAACAAGAGCAACTGGTCTTGCAAAACCCTCTTATAATGCCAAGGCTTCTCTCATTTCTGCAATATCTTCACAGAAGAAGAGAGAGCATCTTTAAAACGATGTTATTAAGAGTCTACATATATTTTCCCCTAAAATTTGACAATGGAGCCCAAACATTTTGAAGTTCAATTAATCTACCTGGTGTGACATCGGATCTTCGCCCCAGGGCTGAGAGCGGCGGTCAACAAATGAAGTGAATAAATAAATAAATAAATTGATCCCAAATGTAGTAAAGTAATTTGCGGCCACAAAAAACAGCTTTTTCAGTGACTTTATCTTAATTGTGAAATGTCTTGTTTCACCAGCCAGATTGTTTGGCAAAGACTTAGCTTAGACTGGTACTTTTGCTAATACTTTATTTGTAGCATCTCTATGTATTTAGACCAGTGGTTCCCAATCTGTGGCATCTGAAAGCAGGGGTGTCTTGGTGTCTATTTTTATGCCTGTTCTTCGGGTTATTTGGGGTGCTGATTCAGAAAATTGCATTGGATAGACCACATCAGCTCTAGATTATTAAATATGGTTTTCTGTGGGTGAGCAGATGGTAACTACTGGATGGCATATGTTCTATATCAGAAACTAGAATGATGTGGTCTGTCCAATGCAGTTTTCTGAATCAGCACCCCAAATATTCAAATCAAATCTAAAGTAGACCAAAAACTCATTTGTAACCCTTTTGGTACTAATGTTGGAGAGTTGTGCCTGGTCAAAGTGGTCCCTGGACAAAGTGATCCCTAGTCAAGTTGGCCCTGGTCAAGTAGTCCCTGGACAAAGTGGCCCCTGGTCAAAGTGGTCCCTGGTCAAGTGGTCCCTGGACAAAAAAAGGTTGGGAACTACTGTTTTAGAGTGCCAAGAGCAAGCCTGAATGCAGACATACCACTGACCTTTGTAAAAGCTGTCTTCCGTATCTCCAGTGTATAAGGCTAAATCTGAGACCTCTGGTCTCTCTTGCAAGCCAAACTCCGTAGCCATTATTTACCTACTTTATTCTAAACCAGTCTTCCACAACCTGATGTCCTCCAAATTTCTGAACGACATTCTTTGGGCATTCTTTCTGGGGATTTTGTAGGGAATTGTAGACTAAAGTAACTGGAGAGCAGCAGATTCTGGAAAGCCCTCCTAAACCATTCCTTGATGTTGCAGGGTTGACCCACTAAGCCACTTGCAGCAATCAATACTTTATGAAATGTGGTTGTTCATGTACGGTACCTATGGTGCCTGGTGGATAATACTTATGTTTTAGTTTACTATGTATTGTTTTGTTTTATTTTCTCATCAAATTGCTTAATTTTTTATTGTAAGCTCACTGTTATTACTGTTGCTATATTGTGTATTATTTTGATGTTTGTACTCATCTGAGGTATGGAATGCTTGCCTTTTTTGTATGTGTAAACCACCGCGAGTCCCTTTAGGGAAAGAGGGCAGTCTAGAAATACAGTATTATTATTATTAATGCTGAAATCTCAGTGATGCTGCTGAAGAAATAAATCATCATCCACATATTCACAGAGTAGTGCGGGCCACTCATCCTTTGCCCACACTACTGTGTAAATATGTGGAATGTGATCCAAGCCAGGGTAGGAAACTGCAGTGGGGCAAGGACTCCCCTTCCACCACCCCTGAACCTCAGACCCACTGTAGGCTGTTATGTCCCTTTCTGACAAAAGAGTTCAAATGGTGAAAGGGCTTGTTTTTTATGGCTTTTGGAGGTTCAGCTTTGAATGTGTGTATATATGTATGAGAGAGAAAAAGAGAGAAAAGGGGGGAAACAGAAAGAGCCCTGTTTTGTGGGCACTACATGCCACATTGTTTTCCATACTATGGCCTTAGCTCAGTACTATCGCAGATGTCTTCCTAAAAATGGACTGCAGTTCTACATAAAAAGGCAAGAAGCAAAATGCAGCACAACATAAAGAAGTCAGAAGGTTGTCCCCTCCTTCCCACATGCTGTTTCTGTAGTTCTTTTTTAGTCCTTGGTTTAGAAAGATGCAGTGGGGTTAAGTAGAAGCACATGGCAAACCTTGTTCCAAGTCTCTGGTTCTGATTGATCACTCATTAGACTATTTTCATTTGGCCTTGAATCTTACTCTTTGGGTAATGTCACTTTTGGAAAAAATGAGAAAATCGTGCAGGAATCCTTCTTAGCACAAATGTGCCAAGAAGATAAAGGTATGCATGGAAAGGAAGCCATTGTTCCTCTGTTTTTAAAAAACTGCTTGGGCTCCAGGGTGTTCATATATAACATAAACATTGGAATCTGTATCCTTTGAATGGGACAATATCTATTTCCTGTGTTGACATTTTTCTCCTTTTGGTGAATGTTACTGCCTGCCTGGGGCTTTCTGCATAATGTGTAGAACATCCTCCATCCACACTCCATCCTTTCAAAGACATCCCCTGAGTCTCGTCCAACAGTTGTTTGATGTTCCATCCCGCAGGAGATGGAGGTGGGCGTGTGATGAGTACAATGTTTTACATACAGATACACAGGCTTTTTGTCTTTTAAAAGTCCTGGTAAGATATAGCTTCCAAAGCAGGAGTAAGTGGAGAACACCCATTTCAACTTTCAGGCGAGTAGTCCAACTCTTCCAGGGGTGGAAATCATATCGCCATCCATTGATGTCAGAGAGTAATTCCAAGAATTCCTCATCATGGTTTGCACTGGCTATGGCTGCCAGAATGTGCAGTCCAACAACTGAAGGGGTGTAGAATTCCTATCTCAAAACTATACAGTTATTTTGACTTACAGTTATTAATGACTTAGATGAAGAGTTAGAAGGCATGATCATCAAATTTGCAGGTGACACCAAATTGGGAGGGATAGCTAATGCCTCAGAAGACAGGAGCAGAATTCAAAATAATCTTAACAGATTAGAGAGATGGGCCGAAAATAGCAAAATGAAGTTCAACAGAGACAAATGCAAGGTGCTCCACTTAGGCAGAAAAAATAAAATGCAAAGATACAGAATGGGGGACGCATGGCTCGACAGCAGTATGTGTGAAGAAGATCTTGGAGTCCTCGTGGATAGCAAGTTAAACATGAGCCAGCAGCAAAAAAAGCCAATGGGATTTTGGCCTTCATAAATAGGAGTATAGTGTCTAGATCCAGGGAAGTCATGCTACTCCTCTATTCTGCCTTAGTCAGACCACACCTGGAATCATACTGTGTCCAATTCTGGGCACCGCAATTGAAGGTAGATGTTGACAAGCTGGAATGTGTCCAGAGGAGGGCGACTCAAATAATCAAGAGTCTGGAGAACAAACCTTATGAGGAGCGGCTTAAAAAGCTGTGCATGTTTAGCTTGAAGATGAGAAAGCTGAGAGGAGACATGATGGCCATATATAAAGATGTGAGGGAAGTCATAGGGAGGAGGGAGCAAGCTTGTTTTCTGCTTCCCTGGAGACTAGGACACGAAACAATGGCTTCAAACTACAGGAAAGGAGATTCTACCTGAACATGAGGAAGAACTTCCTAATGGTGAGAGCTGTTCAGCAGTGGAACTCTCTGCCCTGAAGTGTGGTGAAGGCTCCTCCTTTGGAGGCTTTTAAGCAGAGGCTAGATGGCCATCTGTCAGAGGTGGTTTTAATGTGATTTCCCTGCTTCTTGGCAGGGGGTTGGGCTGGGTGGCCCACGAGGCCTCCTCCAACTCCATGATTCGATGAACACCTGCAAAGGAAATAGTACACCAAAGGCAATAGCTCTTCTGCATCACCATTCACTGTTATTGTGTTCTTTTTAGCATCATATAAAACAGTCAGTGGATACTTCTGACTCACCTCTCCCCCCAAAAAATGAATACAATTCCTGTGAAAGATTGTAATGTAGGTGAGTTAAAGAAATGGTGTGAATCCAATTTCCTCATTTGCAAAACAATTGTACATTTGTTGCACTCTTAACAATCCAGAAAGGAACAGAGACAGGAAACCATTTGGGATTCATGACTCTGACAATAGCTGCAAAGCTGCAAATTCTAGATGAGTGATGGAATTACCTTTGTCTTTATAACAAAGTTAGTTTTAATTGAGCTGAGTCTTAACTGTAAGAGTTGTCAAACATAGGCAGTGTTTTGAGCAGAATGGAGGTCAGCTGGAAGTGGTCAAGATATTTACCAGCTGTCAAAACCCAGGAAGTATGTGAGTGTAGTGGAATCTTTGCCATCTGAGATTTTTCCGATGATGGTGAACATACTAATGCATGTAAGCTGGTGACTTGATTATAAATTACATTATTTTCTTACCTGTTTATTTTGAAAGTTTTAAGATATGTTAAACAGCCTAGTACACAAAAAATAAGAATAGCAGAAATGAGATCCGACTAAAGCAACTCTCAGAATGTCTTAGCCAGCAGCAGTTTGCTACCAAATACTGTGCCAATATGGACAATTCTTACAGTCGTCACCATTTATTAATTCATATTAATAATTAGCAGGGAACTGTGGCTTAATGGGATGTAGAATCTCATCACCAAAGTCAGCATGCAACAGCAGAAGGGAGGAGAAAAAGGAGTGGATGGCTTAGTCATAAGAACAGAGATACTGTCTTGCCTAGTTCACAGTTTGCAAACCAAGAAAAATACATAGGATATAGGATGCTAAGTGAGTGTTGGTGAGGATACAGTAGTCCTTTGAATAGGAGACACTTGGGAGTCAATGTATGAAATGACATCAACAAATGTTTTATGTGTTATTGAAAACTTTCATGGTTGGAATCCTTGGGTTGCTGTACGTTTTCTGGGCTGTATGGCCATGTTCCAGAAGCATTCTCTCCTGATGTTTCGCCCACAGCATATTATTTGAGAACACAGAAATGTCAGACCACTTAACAACTTACCGGGTCGGACAGAAAGGACGAAACAATGAAAATGAACAAAATCTGGCTATCAGTATTAAAAAAATTATAAAATCAGGACAGTAAATAAAGAGCAACGCAGAAAACAAAGGAATTCCAAACATGAAACAATCACGGGCAGTTAACATCTATTTATTTACTTACTTACTTACTTACTTACAGTATTTTTGTACCGCTTTTCTTATCCCTGGGATACTCAAAGCGGTTTACACAGAAATAGTGGTAAAATTTAATGTCTTACTAACATACATCAAATTACAATCAACACCATAACAGTATAAAGTCAATGGCACTTCCCAACAAAGGATTCCCCCAGGCAGGAAGCAGCCAGACTTTGAAGCTACAAGGCCATTCAATGCTTATCAAGCTGACCAATTGCAACATTGACCCATGTCTTAAACAGACAAGAGTTCTTTCTCCCACCCTGGACCTTCCACAGATACATAAACCCCTCTTGCCTAGTTTCCAATAGACCTCACAACCTCTGAGGATGCCTGCCATAGATGTGGGTGCAACATCAGGAGAGAATGCTTCTGGAACATGACCATATAGTCCGGAAAATTCACAGCAACTCAATAAATGTCGTCTTTCAAAAGAAATTCCTGCATGGCAGGAGGTTGGAGTAGATGGCTGACGTGATCTATTCCAACTCTATGATTCTGTGGAATGTGTGTATTTTCAGTTAGTCAACATATCCTGTAACTAATTTATTTTTAAAATAATATAATATTTTAAATGTTGCTACTTTAAGCTGTGTTGTTTGATAGCCTAGTGAGGTCATAGAACTAAATGTCTCAGGAGCTACCAGTATTCACTGAATTAGTTCACCAGACGCAAGATGTTCTTAATGTATACTTGAGACCGACAGTGACAACTCCATTTTTCATGTCATTGCTCTGGGTTTGCTGCTTCCTTTTCCTTTATACCTTGCCCTAGAGTACAGGGCTAAGTGGGGATATCTGATTTGATTGACTGAGCCATTGATCTGACCTCAAGCCCATTAAACCACAAGACAGAGATAATTGGAAAGTCATAATGTTAAATACTTCTCCATAAAGCAAGGTTCTTTTTTACACTTACATATGGAACACACCCACACATACATATCCTATCATTAGAAGAGTATCCGCGTGGATAAGTTGCATTGAAAAGCCTTCGATTCCCCAAGAAATTGACCCAAAGGCCATTTTGTTGTGGAACAGATTTATGAGATGACAAGAATGGGTAGCTTGTAACAGTTTTGGATTGCTCCACTGAATTATCTTCTCCTACACAAACAGGCACATACAATGAGATGTATATTATGTGACCAAGTTCAAAACAAAGCAAATGTAGAAAGCAGCTTTATTGAATCATTCCATCTCAAAAATGCTGCTTCACATCATTTCATCTGAATAATGCTTTTTCTTAGGTGTATCTATAATTGACCAAGCAACTAAACTCAAAGAGCAATTCCCTTAATCCTCTTCAGTGGTTCCTTTTCATACTGGAAATAAGTGATGAGTGCCACAGGGTTCGATCCTGGATCTGGTTCTGTTCAACATCTTCATTAATGACTTGGATGAAGGTTTAGAGCAGTGGTTCTCAATCTGTGGGTCCCCAGATGTTTTGGCCTTCAACTCCCAGAAAACCTAACAGCTGGTAAACTGGCTGGGATTTCTGGGAGTTGTAGTCCAAACACCTGGTTGAGAATTGGTTTAGCCCAATTTAAAGTGTGGGTCTTGGCCTATCAAGCCCTAAATGGTTCTGGTCCAACTTATCTGTCTGAACGCATCTCCTCTTATGAGCCTATTAGAACTTTAAGATCTTCTGAGGAGGCCCTGCTCTTGGTCCCACCTTCTTCACAAATGTGACTGGTGGGGGTGAGAGACAGGGCCTTCTCCATGGTGGCCCCTTCACTGTGGAACTCCCTCCCCAGCGACATCAGGCAGCCCCCATCCCTTCTGGGTTTTAGGAAAAAGCTGAAGACTTGGCTCTGGGCGCAATCATTTGAAGAATAAGTTTCCATAGTTTCGACATAGTCTGGATTAAGGATTATGAGCAGGGTTATGGATGAATGGAACTATGCACTTTATGTGCTTTTTAAATTTGAGATACTGATGTATGTTGATTATTTCTTAATGTTAATTGTTTTTAACTGTATAATTTTTATTGTTAGTACTGGTTTTTACTGGCATTGAATTTTTACTGGAATTGTAAGCGGCTTTGAGTCCGTTTGAGAGAGAAAGGCGAAGTAGAAATGAAGAAAGTAAATAAATAAATAAATAAATTTAGAGAGTCTGGTTATCAAGTTTGCGGAGGACACCAAATTATGAAGGATAGCTAATATTCCAGAGAACAGGATCAGAATTCAAATGACATTAACAGATTAGAGAGCTGGGCCAAAACTAACAAAATAAATTTCAACAAGGACATACGTAAGATACTACACTTAGGCAGAAAAAATGAAATGCAAAGATCCAGAATGGGTGATTTCTGGCTCGACAAAAGTACGTGTGAAAAAGATCTTGGAGTCTTCATGGGCAACACGTTAAACATGACCCAACAATGTGATGTAGCAGCTTAAAAAGTCAATGGGATTTTGGGCTACATCAAAAGGAGTATAATGTTTAGATTAATTCAAGTCATGGTGCCTTTCTATTCTGCTTTAGTCAGACCCGACCTGGAAAACTGCGTCCAATTCTGGGCACCACAATTTAGAGGAGATATTGACAGGCTGGAAGGTATCCAGAGGAGGGTAACTAAAATAATCAAAGATCTGGAGGCCAGAATTCCTTATGAGGAGCGTCTTAAAGAACTGGGAGCTGCAGAAGAGAAGGTTGAGAGGAGACATATGTGAAAGGATGTCACATAAGAGGAGGGAACAGGCTTGTTTTCTGCTGCCCTGGACACCTGGACTTGGAGCAAGGGGTTCAAATTACAGGAAAGGAGATTCCACCTGATCATTAGGAAGAGCTTCCTGGCTGTAAGGGCTGTTTAGCAGTGGAACTCCCTGCCTCAGAGTGTGGTGGAAGCCCCTTCCTTGGAAGCCTTTAAACAGAGGCTGGAGGGCCATCTGTCAGGGGTACTTTGAATGTGCTTTTACTGCATAGCAGGAGGTTGGACTAGATGACCCATGCGGACTCTTCCAACTCTGATTCTGTGATTCTATACATTTTCTTCCTTTTGTTCTTCCTCACAACTACCCTTTTCTCCCATTGTTGTTGTGACTAACATTTGGATTTAAATGGAGTCCATTAATGATAGTACAGAATGTACTAGCGGCATAAAAGAATGGCTTTCAGAATTGCCTTTCCACTTCCTAACAAGATTGTGAAGGTGCTATATTTTGGTGGTGATTGGAATACAGAAATAAGGAAAGGAAAATTAAAAAGATGTCAGCCTGTTTAAAAATAATATCCTTATATCTAAGGATTTAAATACAGGGAATGTATCAAAATGTTGTGAGCAGAGTATATATTATCTTGGATCTCATTGTTCCAAAACATTGGTAGAAATTGACATTTTTTTCCAAAGGGACATCAATAGCAGCACATTAAATGTACAGATAATGTGATGTGCGCATATCAAAGTGATGGGTTGCCTTGGATTTTTTTTTCCTCCTGGAGGCTTTTTAATGCTTTTTGCCATCGGTTTTCAGGGTTGTGTTATCAGAATAAGGATGTACTAGATGTGCTTATTTTGTAGCTAATTGTTGGCAACAAGTTTCATTGCACACTACAGTTGCTTCCCACATTTTTGCTGCTTTGATAGGATTGTATTTATCCATGGAAAAGGAGGATAAGAGAGCCAGAGGTTGGTGGGGGGTGCAGAGCTTGGTTCACTTCCTCTGAACAGCTATCAGGTTTTCTCTGAAGCTGGCTGGCTTGATAAGACGTTTTCCAGGAAGTCATCGTAAACGAAAAGGTTCCTGCCTCTTATATTGTCCTGAAGGTGACAGGTCACCAGGAAGTTGGGGCAGGCGGAGGAGAGAGATAAAAATTGCAGCGTATAGCAAGGTTTAGAGGGGACATTAGTGGAAGAATAACACCCAGCTTGTCTTTGAATCCATTATTAAAATGGTGTAAGAGACAACAATTAAAGAGAACCCAATCTCATCAGTTTGTTGTTCAGACTCAAAGGATCCCTTGTCTCCTTTCATGAGATATGTTGTGTTTCGTTATTACAATTACAATTCTATGTAACCTACATTTTGCATCTAGTTTGCAGCAAAGAAAGAGCATGTAATAGCTTTCAAAAAGGTAAAGTGAAAGGCTTGCTGTGGTTTACCCACACATTCCTTTTGTTGTGTTATCAAATTAGCCTTTGATAGAGATTATGATGAGATGAATATACATGATGGAAAATCATCCTATTTTCATATATGATCTTAGAAATTGTATTCAGAAAATTGGGTTATTGTTGAACAGGGCTGTTTCTCTTCATTGATGTGTGCTTTCATCTGTTTTTAGGTTTTAATTTGTTTTAATTCAATTTCATTGTTAGCTGCCCAGGGTCCTTTCAAGAGATGGAAAGAAATGTAGTATGTTTTGAACGCGAGTATGAAAAGCAAAGCAAATCTCACAGGGTCATGCGTGCTCGCCCCTAAAATACAGTGTTTGTCCATCAAACTTGACAGTTCATCTGCAGATAACGGAGTTACAAACCTTAGACTGTTGTATTAATAAATACAGGTTGACAGTCTCTTATCTATAATTCTAAAGTACTCTAAAATCTGAAATTGACCCCATGGGTGACAGAGACATTGACACTTTTGCTTTCTGGTGGTACATAAACTTTATTCCATTCACAAAGTAAAATTGTACATAGTCTATTTATAAAGGTATATGCGCAACAAAGTCGAAGTGACTGGCTTGATTTTGAAGGAGCTGGGGGTGGCCATGGCTTAGAGGGAGCTGTGGCGTGGGCTGGTCCATGAGTTGGAAGCAACTGAACGAATAAACAACAAACCACAACAAAATGAATTTAATGTTTAGATGTGGATCCCATTTCTAAGATACAAGGGATATCCGGAAAGTAAAATTTCAAGATTTGTTTAAAATATAAAAAATGAATATTTTTTAATAAAACTTACATGGTTTGTAGCATAGGTATTATTTTTCAATACATTTTGTAATCCGTTTGATGAGTTTTTTGACGCTTGTGTCATAGAAGTCTCCCGCCGCCTTTTTCAGCCAGTTCGTCACTTTGATTTTCACCACCTCCTCGTCGGAAAAGTGTTTTCCACCCAAGTGTTCCTTCAATTTAGTGAGCAGATGATAGTCACTGGGTGTGAGATCGGGGCTGTGAGGGGTGGCTTAAACATCCCAACCAAATGAAGTCAACAACTCTTGTGTTACATGAGTAGTGTGTGGACTTGCATTGTCATGCAGGAGATAGACTCCCACCATCAGCATCCCATGACACTTGTTTTAGATGGCTTTGCAAAGTTTCTTTGTGGTCTTACAACATATTGCAGCATTGATTGTTTCACCTCTTTCCAAAACAATAACAAGCAGAAGCCCTTTTCTATCCCAAAACACTGACGCCACGATTTTTCTCATGATGAATCACAGCGGCGTTCATGCCCTTAGGTTTTAGGTAGTGTATTACAGCGGGAACTTCGCACTTGGCGGGAAACAGAATGAGGACACTCATCTCTAACCTTCACTACAATGCCAGTTGATGAGTTACTGATGACTGGCACTGCTCATTGGCTTCCGCTGGCTTCCCGCTACATAGCAGTGATACCAACTTCCCCTGAGAAAATTCCCCATGAGAGCTATGTGCCTTGTAACCTTACTTTCTGGATAACCCTCGTACATAATGCATTATATAGAAAGATTCAAAATACAAAACATTTCTGGTTTGAAGCATTTTGGATAAGCAATATTGAATCTGTATGTGTCACAAAGCTGGGCACCAGAGCCTTCCAAACTGTGTTACGATACTTCAGTATGTAGTTGTGTCACACCAACATTACGAGAAACCTCTGAGTCTATGTGAAATAAGCATTCATCACATATTTTTCAAAATATACATGAAAGATTTTCATGAGATATGTTGTGTTGTTTTGTTATTATAAGTTACATATGTATCCACATGTCTTATAAGGGGTTGGTTGAACCTCCAATTTGCTAGTCGTTAGTGTTGCAAAATGATGCATGTCTAAAAATTGTCTCAGCAAAACATAGTGTTTGGAAAGCTGTGCGATATGCCATCATTCAGGATGTTTAAACCCCCACAGAAAGTCCAACAGGTATTTTAATCAGAAGATTGGCCACAGTGGAGTGTCTGTAGCTGAAAAATATCGCAAAACAGCTTCTCTCCTTAGAAAGCTGATTCCCTGTCCCTCTCCTCTCTTTCCATTGCCTGCCAACAGATGAATAGAAGGCACAGCCACATAAATGCCATGAAAAGAAAGAGAAAGAAATGGTCAGAGCATCTTTGTTACAATTGACCTTACATAAGCAGTATATTCACTTCTTAAACCGTGAGATGGATTTATATATAGAAACAGAGAACCTTATTTCCAGGGTTTCACTGTTACCCCGTGTGAAACATTAAGCAATGCTCAGTGGTATTTCAGCAAAGGACTCTTGTAATGTGCATGCACTGCATAGTGTTGATAGAAGGAGACTGCAAGCGGAACTGAACCCTGGTCTATTTGATCCTTCCCAGAGGAGTTCTGAGCGCGATAGAAGGCTCATAAGCTCTCTCTTTCCTGATTTCTATGGGTCTAGACTATTGCACTTTGGTGTTTTGTGGGGGGTTTTTTTGCATAGAATATGTAGTGGTTGCTAATAAATAATTGAGATTAGGCTTCACATGAAGTCTGTGGGCTTGCATTTACTCTGGGGAGCCCTTTCAAAGATTTTGCTGCCTTCTCTTGTTGATAGCTTTCCTCCACCTGACTTTGGCTGAGCAAACTGTATAGATAAACTTACAAGCAACATAAACTTCTGCTCAGATTGGGCAGTGGGAAAACAGCAAAGCTATCCCACCAACTTGAGTAGCTCCGGTGCCTGGCCGATAAGAGGAGGTGCCCTAAGAAAGCCATTCAGCCTGTCGTCTGGCCTCCTTCTTCCAGCGGTCCTTTTGGCCTTGAACTCTGACTTCTCTTAACCCTTAAGGCTTGTCTATAATACCGTAGACGCTGCCCTTGTCTCCCTCACAAAGATAAGGAATGCATTAGGGTTTCCTGCCTTGTGGATGTGAAATAAGATTAGATTATTCTGGCTGGGAAACTATAACACCGTGGTGTTGCCTGAAAGTGTTTTCTATTTTGCTCAGATGTTTTTTAACAGGTGTTGTCTCAAGAAATAATAAAGTAGATTTGAGGTTGACCTGTGTGCTCTTGCTACTCAGGGTGAAAATTAAAAGAGCCACGGTGCCTCCATTTTCTGATAAAAAGAGTGAGAATCTCCCACTGACATGTATTTCAACTGAGACCTAACATTGTACATTTGCTCATGAAATCATAGTCTGAGTGCACTTAATGAAGCATTAATATGTCAATGAGCCTTACTAATGGCAAACCCATGCATTTTGTAACATTGTCTTAGTACACTCAGAGGTCCTCTAAGTTTCATCTTCTGAAGTAATAGCCTTAATATACACCTACCTTAAATACATGAATTGACTTTCAATTTTGGAGTACATTTTGTGCCTTTTGAATTACTTAATATTGTTGGCAGTAATCCTGATTAACTAATGCTAAAATCTAGAATAGGTATGAGGAAACCCAGGCCTGAGGGCTGGATGCAGCCCCTTGGCCTCTTTTCTCATGTTCTCCTCTCTCTCTCACCATATTTTCCTTCCTTCTCTCTTTCCTTCCTCCTTTGCTTCCTCTCTTCTTTCCTTTCCTACTCTTTCTCCCTCCCCCCTTCCTTCCCTTCCACCCTTTGTCCTTCCTTCCTTCTCTCTTTCCTCCCTCCTTCCCTTTCTGTCTTTCTCCTTCCTTCCTTCCTTCCTTCCCTTTTTCTCTTTCCTTCTCTCTTTCCTTTCTCCCTCCCTTCCCTCTCTCCATTCCCTTACACCCTCCCTCCCTCTGTCCCTCCCTCCATCCTTCTCTTCCTCCCTCCCTCCATCCATCCTTCTCTCCCTCCCTCCCTTCCTTCCTTCCTTCCTCCCTCCCCTCCCTCCCTCCCTCCCTCCCTCCCTCCTTTCCTCCTGAGGAATGTTTAGCTGGTAGAAGGGAAAGTTGAGAGGGAACATGAGAACCATTTTTCAAGATTTAAAAGGGTGTCCCATTGATGAGAGGGGGAAAACAGTGACTTTCTGCTGCTCTAGAGACCGGGGCAAAGGAAACAATGGTTTCAAATGGCAGGGAAAGAGATTTGACTGAAAAGATTAGGCAGAACTTATTGAGAGTAAGAGCTATGGAGAGTGGCATAGGCTGCATTGGAGTGTGGCAAAGTCTCCTCTGGAAGCTGTCTATCGGGAGTGCTTTGATTGTGCCTTCTTTCATGGCAGGAGTTGGACTGGATGACCCTTGGGGATCTCTTCCAGCTCTAGGATTCTATATCAGGAGTAGGCAACATGGAATGTAACGGATACACTTTTCCTCTCCCTTCCACCATCTTATCCTGACCAAGGCTAAGCCTTTTGGGATCCAAACCTTTTCCGTCTTTCCTTCACTTTCTGCCTCCGAAAGAGAAGAGGAAGGGGGGAAAGGGCAGGGAGAGGGGTTGGGGAGAACCTCCTTCCTCTGGGCACACCCACCCCACTCCAGCTTGCCATGTGCCCCCCAAGATAGAAAGTTTGCCCATGCCTGATCTAAAAGCTACTCCACATACTACTGGGGGTATCCTGCAAGTGTTAATCCAAAAATGTACCTCTTCCAAACTCTAAAAATCAGTGTAGAGATGTTAGTTTTGCACATGAATCCTACAACAAACTAGATGTCAGATTTTCTTTAATAGACATTCTTTTAGGCCTCTGATTTAAAAATGGTTATTGTCTAACCACTCCGATACATCAATTCTCTGTCCTTTTCTTTGGCCTTTCTCTCATTTGCCCCTTTCACCAATTTTCTAATTATTGAAACCAGTCGTGGTGTTTGTTTCATTTCTCTCTTTGATGTTAACATCATAATACATTCATTTACTCTGTTTTGGTCATAACATCTAATAGCCTCTGCTGCATCTGCCTTGCATCCTTCCTCGGTTTAATTAATAATTGTTGATTGAGTAATAGCAGGACCCATTTCTTCAGAGACCAATTCCAAAGGGTCCTGCAGAAAATAAAATATGAACCTTCTTCTTAGCTTTATTGGATTTACTTGACTGTGGCCATTAAGCAGTATATAAATAGGAGCTAACAGATCTCCTGACTGCTGGAGTAGCCAAGGTACAATGGATTGTACACCAGAGTACAGTATTGTATTTTAGTGCTGTCAAAAGCACAGGAACTAAAGAGAAGAAACGAATAGTACACAATTTGTCTTGTTAAAGACCGCTGCTGCCATACTCAAGGCTCTGTATTAGATCCAATGTTGAGTAGAATGATTATCAAGAAGTGGTAGACCAGGGATAACCAGCTCCTGTGTTTTCAGCACTTTTTCATTCACTGTAGTAGTGGATGGGGCAGAGGTCAATTTAACTGCGCAAACTGACCACCACATAAGGATTCTGGAGCTGCAATGAAGCGGAAACCATCTACAGCAGTGTTGTGGTCAGATTGCTTATGTTATCAGCAACCTTGGGGTTGTGGCATTATAAGCAATCCAGTCTATCCAGATTTTAGTGACAGGCAGAAAAGATTGGCTGTTTTCTTCTTCTTCTATGGAATCAAGTTTTCTTTTTATTTACTTTTAAAATACAGTTTGAGCATCTCTTTTCTGGAATTTCAAAATCCAAAATTATCCACATGTCAGAGATAGGTGAGATCATTGCTTTCTGAAAGTTCATTGTACACAAACATAGTTTCATGCACAAAATTTTTAAAATCATTGTGTATAACATTATCTTAAGGCAACAACAATAGCAACAACAACAACAATTTTATTTTTGTATTCTGTCTCCATCTCCTCACAGGGATTCAGGGTGGCTTACATATAGCACAAAGTTCCAAACTCAAAGCATAAAATAAACACACAATAAAATACAATAAAGTAAAAAATATAGAATATAAAAATAACAATTTAAAACTCAGAACAACGCCCAATGACCAGGTTGAGAACCACTGACCTATGATGACAACTACCGTAAGACATAGTCAAACTGTAAACAAGACAAGGGAATGGGATAGTGCAAATAGTAGCTAAGTAACAGAGCATGGGATGAAAGTGCAATGCTGTGTCATTGATTGCAGACCATTGGGGCTAGACATTCTCAAAGGCTTGTTTAAATATCCAAGTCTTCAGATCCCTACGGAAAGAGGACAGTGTGGGGACCTGCTTAATCTCCTTGGGGTGGGTTTTTCAAAGATGAAGGGCCACCACTGAGAAGGCCCTCTCACTCGTCCCCACCAATAACGTTTGTGATGATGGTGGGAATGAGAGGAGGGCCTCCCCAGCGGATCACATCTCCACCCCCACCCCCCATGTACCTGCTCAAGTGTACCTGCTCAAAACACCCCCAATAGATGACCATGCACCTTTTGCTTAAGTATAAGCTGCCTATGAAACCTTTGTGTTTAGATGTGGGTCCCATTTCCAAGATATCTCAGTACATACATATTTGCAAATATTTGTATTCCTGGTTTCAAATATTTCAAAATAAGGGATACTCAGCTTTCATTTGCTTTGCACAGTTCCTCTCTCTGCTTTGATATTTTGGTTTTGTTTTCTGAAAAAGCCATTTTCCCAAACAAAAAAGGACCCTTTGAACTTTAGAGAACTCAGATGTCATTGATGTTTTGGAGTCATCTAATACCAAGCCTCAATCTGATTCCCCCACTCCTCTCCCCCTGCCCCAAAGTTGGCTGCCTGCTAGGGGTCTGTGTGACCTTTTGTGATAATGAAATCTCCAGATGGTGCCAGAACATCCGGCCCTGTGTGCTGCGGGGAGGAGTGCAGGGGACCTTGTTTGTTTCCTAAGGAAGAAGGGAGGCCGGAGAAAACCCAAGCAACTGGGGAGATGCTTGGACAAACAGATCTGGCCCTTGTGCCAAAGTATCATCTTCCTTACATGCTCAGGTTTCTCCTTTCTTAAACCGTGGTTGATGGATCTCCTTGTCTATTCTGGGAATTAGTTGGTGTCCACCTAGAAATCCAGCTTGCAAATATTAATTTTGTTCCATAATTATTCATGGTATTTAACAAGATGACTTCAGGCAAAGCTTTTGCTTTTTGACTAGAACACTAAATTACCATCTTGAGGAATTAAAGTGCAGAGGTCAAAAATATGTTAGGCTTTCAGCAGAGTTAATTTAAATTATGGGAGCGTAGCAAGGCTTGTGCAGAGTAGGCTTCAGTAAAAAAATTGTGTCTAGTGGGCAGGAACAAAGGCTGTCAGTGGTTTTGTTATTGTTGTATGCCTTCAAGTCATTTCCAATGGCAACCCTAAGGTGAGCCTGTCAATGGGGTCTTCTTGACAGAATTTGTTCAGAAGGGAAGAATGTGACTTGCCTAAGGTCACCCAGTCAGTGTGTTTCTATGGATGTATCCTGGTCTCCCACACTCCTAGTCCAGCATTCAAATCACGACACCGCACTAAGGTGTGACCTTAATCAAAAAGCTTTCTGCATCACGTAAAGCTGAATCTAAATTATGATTGGTCATGGAAAACCAATAGACATCCTTTTCAATGATGCAGGGACTCCTGTAATGGATAAGGATTATTTTTTCGGGTTCATGTGCCTCAGAGGTTTGAGACATTCCTAGATGTATTGCTATACCTTAGGCTGAGGGTGCAATTTTTTAAAGTGCTACATCCCCCTTTATAAATACTCAGATATAATCACTAGTGGCCTAAGGATTCAGCACTTTAATTCTCCATGGAATTCCTCAGGTCCAGAGGAAACAGCTCAGGTCCAGACTATTTGATGAACTGCATCTCCCACTGTGGACCAAGTCTGACACTGTGGTCATCAGATGAGGTCCTGCTCTCGGTCCCACTTCCATCCGAAGTGCGGCTGGTGGGAACGAGAGAAAGGGCCTTCTCTGTGGCCACCTCCCACCTCAGGAATTCTCTTCCTAAGGAGTTAAAGATGGCCCCCTCCCCGCTTTCAAGAAACACCTGCAGACACCTCTGCTCACTGGCCTATGGGGGGAAGGAGGAGTCGATGGTAATACTACCATTATACCTCTGATTAATAGCTACCATCCGTTTCCGTGTCCTGTTCGCCCCACCAGCTCAACAGGCATCTTGAGCAATGATCAATCTATTTGCCCCCAAGGAACTGGAAAATTGAAGCTTCTGTTCGATGTTTGATGTTTTGTCTTAGATCTGATGTAACAGGTTGCGTTTTTTAATTTAATTTTAATTGTTAAGGCATAATTTGTTTTGTTTATGTTGGGTTGTCAATTTTCATTATTATGGGTGTGTTGTTGTTGTGTTTGAGCATTGAATGTTCGCCTTTTATGTTTGGAATCTGCCCTGAGTTCCTCTAGGGAGATAGGGTGAAATATAAATAAAGTTTTATTTTACTGACACAAAAACACAGTATGACACAGCAAACGAGATATATGTATGCTGGATTTCGTATCACAAAATCACAAGTCGAACACTTCCCAAGCGTTTAGGACTGTGTGATGTATTTTTTAAGTTTGTTATTATTATTATTATTATCATTATTATTACTATTATTATTTGTAGTAGTTCAGCAAATAAGTCTCTGGGAGCATTTTATGTTGGTGCTTCTGTATTTGGTTTCTGATGATGCTGATGATGCTGATTCTACCATCATAACCATAAGCAACATGACTGAAAACCAATAGAGAACACAAACTTATGTCCTACTTGACAGATTTCTAGAGGCATCTTATTTGCTAATGTGCAAACAAAGTGTTAGAATAAGTGTGCCGTTACACAGTTCTAACATTTTTAGCAACATTGAACTGAAAAGCAGCGCTGGCTGAAGACATTTTTGTTCTGTGATAACAAGTCTGGTCCCTCCAGCTGAATACACATGGCGTGGAGCAAGGAAATAATCCCAACAGTTAAAGGAATTGATAATAGCCTTGGATGTCATCGAGGCAGGACTCTTTGATCCTGCAGTGGCATGGGGTTGGATTAAACCATCCTTGCAATCTTTACCATTTTAATGATCTATAAACCAAATAGGCGCTGAGAACACAGACCATGTGTGGGAGGGTGGGTGGCAAGAACAGAGATTAAAGGGAGTCTTCAGAACACACCCCTGCTTTAGCTGTTCATGAACATATGTTTAGGCGTCAAACAGCAAGAAAATCTGCTTTTTGAAATGTTGTCAGCTTCTATCAATGTATATGCCTAGCCCACGTTCATATCTCATGTACTTCTCTCCTTTCATCTTTCCCCCTCCCAATGTTATTTGCAATTACACATTCAGAACTCCTGTAGTTGTTGTTGTTTTTTCCTCCAAAATTAGAGAATAATGAGAGTTCATTGGTATTAGCAGCTGCAACAGTTAGGTTCCACTGAATCCAGGGAAGCACTAAGGAAGACTCCCAAACTAGCTAGGAATCAGCTTCAACTAGAATGGGGTTGCAGTGATTAATGGAGTCCTCTTTTAATCCCTCAGCCCATCCCCAGAGGAAGGCATGGGAGATGAATTTGACCTGATGGATCACTCAGACCTGTACATCTTAGACTTCAGTACGTAAGCACTTCTTCGGATATTTCATCTTGGTTTAACCTCCTGTCGGTGTTTGATGATTTTAAAAAAATCTTATTGTGATAGCTTTAGCCCCTCTGTCCCCTTTTCCTATTATTGTGCTGCAACTATCCTTTAGTCTGGCTTGCCCTTATTGCTGCTTTTCATGGACTTTTCCGCAGGACATCATTATTATAATGCTGCATGTTTCCTTTTTCCTAAGGTCCCAGCTTAAAAACGCTATGTAAACTGGCAGTGATCCAATACAACCTGGACCAGTCCTGCCTTCCTCATGATATCAGGTAAGCTATTTGTCATTGTGGAAAGACATTCAGTGTCCAGGCTATATAAGAATGTCGGATTATTTGTCCATTATTTGATTGGTGGCATGGAGATCCCACGTCACCTTGTCTGTCTCCTGAGAAATCTGTATAATGACCAAGTAGCAACAGTAAGAACAGACCATATAGAGGTTTGTGGCTCCCACAAAGTATGTTGAATTGTGTATTTGAAGGCCCCCCCATGGCCCCTGCCAAGATCCTGCAAGGTAGACTCCTGCAATGGAGCGAGAGTGGCCAGATGTACAAGCTGGGTTCAGAAAAGGCAGAGGAACGAGAGACCCAATTGCCAATACCTCTGGATAATAGAGAAAGGCAGGGAGTTTAAGAAAAACATCTACTTCTGTTATATTGACTATTCTAAAGCCTTTGACTGTGTGGATCATATTAAACTATGGCAAGTTCTTGGTGATATGGGGATCCCAAGCCAACTTGTCTGTCTCGTGAAGAACCTATAACAACCAAGGAACAACTGTAAGAACAGACCACGGAACAATAGACTGCTTCAAGATGGGGAAAGGAGTACGGCAGGGCTGTATACTCTCACCCTGCCTATTCAGCTTGTATGCAGAACATATCATGCACTGTGTGGGGCTTAATGAATCCATGTCTGGAGTTAAAATTGCTGGATGAAACATTAAAGATATGCAGATGATACCACTTTGATGGCTGAAAGTGAGGAGGAGCTGAGGAGCCTTCTAACCATGGTGAAAAAAGAAAGTGCAAAAGCTGGTTTGCAGCTAAACATCAAAAAACCAAGATTATGGCAACCAGACTGATTGATAACTGGCAAATAGGGGGAGAAAACATGGAGGCAGTGACAGACTTTGTATTTCGAGGTGCGAAGATTACTGGAGACGCAGACAGCAGCCAGGAAATCAGAAGACATTTACTTCTTGGGAAGAGAGCAATGACCAATCTCGATAAAATAATGAAGAGTAGAGACATCACACTGGCAACAAAGGTCCACCTAATTAAAGCAATGGTATTCCCAGTAGTAACCTCTGGATGCAAGAGCTGGACCATAAGAAAGGCTGAGTGAAGGAAGATAGACGCTTTTGAACTGTGGTGTTGGAGGAAATTCTGAGAGTGCCTTGGACCGTGAGAAGATCAAACCAGTCCATACTCCAGGAAATTGTCAGAAATATTAAAAATTAACTGGGTATTTTTGATTACAAAAGTGTTAGTCAAGCACTGAAAGAGTCAATAGGTCAGAGCCTGTTAGAGTTAGTGGGCCAAGGCTAGCATCACCCTGAGGAAAATTAGTAGGCCAAAGACTGTTACTGTTAGTTTGCCTCAGTGAAGGAACTCCTCAGTCTAGGTGAGGACACTTCTCTATGAGGTAGGCCTCACAGTACGAGGAAGGCCTGATATGAGAAGGCCTGATATGAGAGAAGCATCATGTGTAAAGCTCCAGTATAAAGGCTGCTGTGTGTAAAGCTACTATGTATTTGTTTATTTGTGTTATAGAAACCTTGTTATTGTATATATTACAACTGTATTATTTTTCCTATGGAAAACATAACATTGGAGAACAAGCCCTATGAGGAGCGGCTTAAGGAGCTAGGCATGTTTAGCCTGAAGAAGAGAAGACTGAGAGGAGATATGATAGTCATGTATAAATATGTGAGAGGAGGCCACGGGGAGGAGGGAGCAAGCTTGTTTTCTGCTTCCTTGGAGACTAGGACGCGGAACAATGGCTTCAAACTACGGGAGAGGAGATTCCATCTGAACATGAGGAAGAACTTCCTGACTGTGAGAGCCATTCAGCGGTGGAACTCTCTCCTCCGGAGTGTGGTGGAGGATTCTTCTTTGGAAGCTTTTAAACAGGGGCTGGATGGCCATCTGTCAGGGATGATTTGAATGCAATATTCCTGCTTCTTGGCAGGGGGTTGGACTGGATGGCCCATGAGGTCTCTTCCAACTCTTTGATTCTATGATTGGTCTGTGCTTTTGTTCTTTCTATCACTTTGAGTTACTGGTGCTGGGTCACGCTGCTGCTGATAAGCTACTCTGTTGTACATTTATGAGGAGGATCTTTTGTTATTAAGCCCATTCACCCAACAGAAATAATACTTGACTGCTCACTGGAGGGAAGGGTAGTAAAGGTAAAGGTTTCCCCCTGTCCAGTCATGTCTGACTCTGGGGGTTGGTGCTCATCTCCATTTCTAATCTGAAAGCCGGCGTTGTCCGTAGACACCTCCAAGATCATGTGGCCGGCAAGACTGCATGGACTGCTGTTACCTTCCTGCTGGATCTACTCACATTTGCATGTTTTCAAACTGCTAGGTTAGCAGAAACCAGGGCTAACAGTGGGAGCTCATGCCACTCTCCGGATTCGAACCTGCGACCTTTTTGGTCAGCAAGTTCAGCAGCTCAGTGCTTTTAAGCCATTGCACCACCAAGATATTAGAGGCAAAGATGAAGTACTTTGGCCACATAATGAGAAGACAGGAAAGCTTGGAGAAGACAATGATGCTGGGGAAAATGGAAGGAAAAAGGAAGAGGGACTGAACAAGGGCAAGATGGATGGATGGTATGCTTGAAGTGACTGGCTTGAGGTTTAAGTAGTTGAGGTGGCCACGGCAGACAGGGAGCTCTGGCGTGGGCTGGTCCATGAGGTTACGAAGAATTGGAAGTGATTGAACGAATAAACAACATCATCCGTGGATTTTGAGTGTTTTGAGTAGGAATCTTCAATCACTTGCTACCTGGCTCTGTTTAGATGGGGATGGCAGGGGTTGGTGTAAAAGCTTTCTACAACTGAGCATTTTTATTTTTTGAGGTGTCCCCAAACAATGTTTAGCAGCTGGAAAATCTTGGCTGCTGCTCTGTCTTGTACCTAATTCTACTCTGTTGTCTTTGCAGATGGGAGCTTGCAGCGATGACAACCAACAGCAACATCAGCCGGCCAATCTTCTCCTCCCATGGATAAACCCACCTCCTCTTCCCCCCTCCTGCTGCCCTCAAGCCCTTGCCTTGCAAACATCATTTCCTTTATCCCTTGCTGTGCATGAATGTTTAGCCTATTGGAAAGGGCTACTGCTTCACGTAAAGGATTTCTTTATTGTCCAGCACTTGGGGGGACTTTAGCTGCCCGTCCTGTTGCCACACCTGCCCAGCTGTAACTTAACCAAGACCTTGGCCTGAAGGCAGCATGCACACAGAACTGGATGGCGCACACTACAGAGAAGGAAGGCGGGTGGTTTTGCTGTCACTGCTGGAAGCTCCAGTTTACATCTGTCTTCTGGTGTAGTACAACTTGAATTAATAGGAACAGCAGAAACAAAAATCTCAGGACTCTCTAGTGTACAACCAGCATATGCTTCACATCACCAAGGCAAACAAAGCAAGGACTTTTCAAGGCTCTACTTCTCTTCATCGCCAGCCATTTTGAGTGCCTAGCCCTCAGCATTCACCCAAGGGCTGAACTGAGCGCCCTGTCTTAAGCCATGTTCCCTGCTCTGCTGTGGGCACAGAAAAGCATGCCTGGTCTTTCCCATTTTAGTGCTTGGCTGGGTTTGTCCTCCCCGGTAAGCATCCACAGGAACTCCGAATATGATGCTCAAGCACTTGCTGCCTTTATAGTCATGCAGATTTCTCTGAGATTAGTCTTCACTGGAATTGGAGAGGGATGATGACTGGATGGCAAGGAGCGGTCACCCCGTATCTTGAAAGACTGACTTGAAGAGAGACTTGTCTGTACTTGGGGCAGGAGGTGTCCGTGCAAGATTTCAGTGCTGCTTGCCCAGTTTGGTTTGAAATGTACAATCAGCAGCTCCGAATTTATAAATACTGGAGAGGAAAACCAAAATGGTGTCAGTGCTTTGTGTGAATGAAGAGTGAGTGGAGGTTTTTTTTTTTTTAAGGTGTTAAGTTGCAGGTTCTGGAGACCACAAACTGAAACTGAAATTGGTGAATGGGAGTAGCTTTCTGGTTTAGGGCATGAACTTGGATATCCCATTTATGTCCCTTTTTGGACCTTTACTCATTAGTTGGCCTTGATCAAACCATGCAGTCTCAGTTTCAGTCCCTACTCTATATCAACTGAGCGATATATTATTGCTTCACAGGGCATGATAAACATTAAAGGTAAAGGTTTCCCCTGACATTGAGTCTAGTCGTGTCTACTCTGGAGGGTGGTGCTCATCTCCATTTCTAAACCGAAGAGCTGGCGTTGTTCATAGACACCTCCAAGGTAATGTGGCCAGCAATATTGCATGGAGTGCCATTGTCTTCCTGCAGAAGCAGTAACTATTGATCTACTCATATTTGCATGTTTTCGAACTGCTAGGTTAGCAGTAGCTGGGGTTAACACCAGAGCTCACCCCACTTCCTGGATTCGAACTGCCAACCTTTCGGTCAGCAAGTTCAGCAGCTCAGCGGTTTAACCTGCTGCACCTCCAGGGGGCTTATGGTAAAGATTACAGGATGAAAAAAGTGAAGTTCTTAGAATATCTAAATGTGTTATATAAATGTTAAAGATAAAAGTAAAGGTTTTCCGTTGACATTAAGTCTAGTCGTGTCAGACTCTGAGGTGTAGTTCTCATCTCCATTTCTAAGCCAAAGAGCCAGCGTTGTCCATAGACACCTCCAAGGTCATGCGAATGGCATGACTGCATATTTATTTATTTATTTATTGTGTCAGGAGCAAGCAGACAGTTGTATTACATTTTTAACAAAACAAACAGACAAAACACAAAGTTTGCAAGCTTGGTAGTTGATTAAATGTCCTTTGACCAGTATCTGGCCACTTGGAGTGCCTCTGGTGTTACCGCAAGAAGGTCCTCCATTGTGCATGTAGCAGGGCTCAGGTTGCATTGGAGCAGGTGGTCAGTGGTTTGCTCTTCTCCACACTCGCATGTCGTGAATTCCACTTTGTAGCCCCATTTCTTAAGGTTGGCTCTGCATCTCGTGGTGCCAGAGCGCAGTCTGTTCAGCCCCTTCCAAGTCGCCCAGTTTTCTATGTGCCCAGGGGGGAGTCTGCATGGAGCACCATTACATATGTTACATATTTATTATTAAATTTGGCTTCAACATTATTCCTATTAACAAGGTTTTCATCCAGCTAAGGTAACCCATGTGTCATAAATCAATCTGCCTCAAATATTCTATCAAACTATCCGTATTTACTTGGATCTAATGCACCATGAAATCTAATGCACGTCTCAATTTTCAAAACCCTGAAACCAAAACTCTTTACTGCTGAATTCATGCCCATTGACAAAAAGTGCGCTTTTTGTCATTTGGCATTAGAGCTGCTGCCTGCTTAGAATCCCTTCTTTAAAAACAAAAATGTTAGAATGTCAAAGCTTCCAGTGATGGGGGAAAAACCTTGGGGTGCATCTCTGCTGTAGAACGAATCCACTTTAACTGCCTGGGTTTAATGCAATGGGATCATGGGGGCTGCCAAAGAATGCTGATACCTTACCAAACTACCAATCCCAGGATGACACAGCATTGAGCCATGGCAATTAAATTGAATAGGAGCTCCAAGCACAGCTCCTGAAGTAGCTTTGTCTTTGGCTCAAGACTTAGATTACCATTCTGCGTGAATCTAATGTGCACCCTGATTTTGGGAAGGTAATTTAGCCAAAAAAGGTGAGTATTAGATTCGAGTAAATATGGCATTTAATTCAGTATTGCATTATATAATTCGGGGGAGGAGATGAGAACCGGATATTTTTTGTCTTCCAGCATCTCGGTCCTTTAGCAATCTATATTTTAATAGAAACCTCTGAATGGTCACCACCCTCACTGCAGATCCAAAGGTGGAGGAAGTGCACGCCCCTTCTTTCACTCTAAGATTATTTTTAAACACTGCAGAACCAACTCAACATTGTGTTCCCTGTGTTTGTGTATGATGAACAAAAGCCACTGGCTTTCAGCACATCACGTCGTTAGAAGAGAAATTTAGTATAGCTGGTAATACAATAAAGTATGAATAGATTATGTGTGTTGCAAGAGGAAGGCACAGAAGACAAACGAATACGGTAGGAACAGTGGGTAAGATAAATTCAGAACAAAACTGTAACAGTGGAGCTCTGGTTCAAGGAAATGTTGCTCGGTTATTTCACCATGGCACAATTACAAGGCTAGTTCGTTTCTGGTTTACTTGATTTGTAAATGTGCTCTCATGGGATTGGATTTCACAGAGAGGCGTTTTGGTCTCGCCTTCACATATCAGCCACAATGTAGATCACTTGGTTAGACAGCACTGATCAAAAGTGTGAACAGTTCCTCAGGCTAATTTTTATCATATATGAAGCAATGAAAGTATTGTCCCAACCCACCTTTTCCTTCCTTATTTTTTATCGCACATGAGATAACAGGAGTTGCCCCAATCCCCTTCCTCCTCCTGCCCTTTGTTATTTGAATTTTATTTTTGCATAGATTTGCATAGACCAGTTTCCTTCCCAATATTTAGAGAGTTTTTCCTTCTGGATTAATCCTTGGGTGCCTCACATTAAGAATAAGAATAAGAATAATACAACAACAACACTATTCAGAAATACATCAAACAGTCATTCGAAAATGCATCACACAGTCATTCGAAAATCAATCACACAGTCCTAAACGCTTGGGAAGTGTTTGACTTGTGATTTTGTGATACGAAATCCAGCATATATCTCGTTTGCTGTGTCATACTGTGTTTTTGTGTCAGTAAAATAATAATTATAACAACAACAGCAATAATAAAAGCTGACACAATATGAGGATTTAAAGATCGAATTGCAAAGACTCTTGCACAAGCCAGTCAAAGTGGTCCCCGTGGTGATCAGCTCACTGGGTGCTAAAGACCTTGACCTGCACTTAAACACAATCGGCGCTGACAAAATTACTATCTGCCAGCTGCAGAAGGCCACCTTACTGAGATCTGCACGCATTATTTGCCGATACATCACACAGTCCTAGACACTTGGGAAGTGTCCGACGTGTGATCGAGTACAACAGCCAGCAGAGTGATCTTGTCTGTTGTGGACTCATCTTGTTGTGTTTCAAATAATAATAATAATAATAAGACACATCAAACTACTCTGGGACTTCCGAATTCAGACTGGCAAGAGTTTTGGAGCACAATACTCCTGACCTCACGATCGTGTTAAACCAAGGATGGATTGTCAATATTGCAATCTTGGGCAATGGCAGGATTGACAAGAAGCAACTGGAAAAGCTTAAACGATATGAAGATTTAAAGACAGAACTGCAAAAACTATAGCACAAGCCAGTAAAGATGGTCCCAGTGGTGATCGGCACACTGGGTGCAGTGCCTAAAGATCTTGGCCTGCACTTAAACACAATCAGTGTTGACAAAATTTCCATCTGTCTGCTGCAAAAGGCCACCTTACTTGGATCTGCACGCATTATTTGCCGATACATCACACAATCCTAGACACTTGGGAAGGGTCCGACATGTGACCAAATACAAAAGGCAGCATAGTGATCTTGTTTGCTGCGTACTAATCTTGTTATGTATCAAATAATAATAATATAAAACTTTATTTCTAGACTTTCCTCTCTCCTTGAAGGGACTCAGGGTGGTTTTCACACAAAAGAAGGCAAACGTTAAATGCCCTAAATAAGTACAAACACATCCAAAAACACAGAACAATATATAATAATAACAGTAAACTTATAACAAAAGAATTAAGCAAGAAAGTGGAAACAGGACAAAAATAATCCAATAAGTCATAACACTAATAGCATGAATTAACATTGAGATATATACCCTGTAAAACAATTAAAAATACATTAGAACAGGCATTAGCAACCTATTTTTTGGAGGAAATCTAATCTAGGGCTTGCTGATGCAATGACCTTGGTGAAGAAGGCAATGATGACATGCTTATCTGTTCCTTCTGAGTCAATATAGTTAAAACTAGTTACATTCTGTTGAAAACTACTCATCCCAACATCATATCCTTGAATAAAAATGTCAAACATTAGTCACACTTGCGAGAATTCAATGTCTATGAATGTCTCCTCATAGCAGTAAGAAGGCCGTTGTCGAGATGTCTCTTGCTTTAAAACCAATTCACAACAACGAAACCAGAAAGTGAGCACGATGGCCATTTCCAAACAGATTTGGATAGCTTGAGTACATGCCTTCCTTTTTATTTCTAATTCTCTCTTACAGTTGTATAGACACTTTAAACTTTTTGCTATCTTGGGAATTGTACTCTGGGGTGGAGTGGACTGGGGAGCCTCTCGGGAGAGTAGAAGTGTTTTATAATCTCCCAGCTGTTGATTATGTTGGTGGGGGATATTGTGAGATTTTGGTGCAACAAAGCAAATTTTCCAAGTAAAATATATCTTAGTGGTAGAGTACCTACTTTTCAAGCAGGTAAGAATTGCCTTCAGTTCCTGGTACTTTCCAATGTCAAGAAGAGAAGATTGAAAGGAAAAATGATAGTCATATATAAAAACCTGAGAGAATGTCACGTAAAAGGTAGAGCAAGCTGTTAAGGAGACTAGAACATGAACTAATGGATTGAAATTTTAGGTTGAACATCCCTTTTCCGGAATCCGGAAATCCAAAATTGTCCACATGAGTGGCAAAGATAATGACACTTTTGCATTCTTGTGGTTCTGTGTGCACAAACTTAGTTTCATATACCAAATTATTTAAAATATTGTATAATAGTACTTTCAGGTTGTCCATATAAGAAAGTTCTGAGAGTGCCTTGGACTGCGAGAAGATCCAACCAGTCCATACTTCAGGAAATAAAGCCCGACTGTTCATTGGAGGGAAGGATAGTAGAGGCAAAGATGAAGTATTTTGGCCACATAATGAGAAGGCAGGAAAGCTTAGAGAAGACAATTATGCTGGGGAAAATGGAAGGAAAAGGGAAGAGGGGCCAACCAAGAACAAAATGGATGGATGGTATCATTGAAGTTACTGGCTTGACTCTGAAGGAGCTGGGGGTGGTGATGGCTGACATGGAGCTCTGGCGTGGACCATGAAGTCACGAAGAGTCGGAAGCGACTGAACAAATAAACAACAACATATAAGATTTATATTAAGCAATAATGAATTTTGTGTTTACACGTGGATCTCATCTCTAAGATACCACTTTATGGGTAGATGCAGGGAATGCCATGGTTGTAGTGTATCTGGATTTCAGTAAGGTCTTCGACAAGGTTCTCTGTGACCTTCCGGCAAACAATCTAGTCAAATGTGAGCTAGACAAAACTACAGTTATGTGGATCTGTAGTTGGTTAAGCGAACGAACTCAGAGGGTGATACTCACCAATGCCTCCTCTTTATCCTGGAAAGAAGTGATGAGTGATAAGGTTCCGTCCAGGGCCCGGTTCTGTTCAACATTTTTATTAATGACTTATGAAGGGTTAGAAGGCGTGATCATTAATTTTGCAGATGACACCAAATTAGGAGGGATAGCCAATCCCCAGAAGACGAGCAGAATTCAAAACCATCTTAACAGATTATAGAGATGATTGGCCAAAACTAACAAAATAAAGTTCTAACAGGGACAAATGCAAGATACTCCACTTAGGCAGGAAAAAAATGAAATGCAAAGATACCGAATGGGAGGTGCCTAGCTCGACAATACGTATGAAAAAGATCTTGGAGTCCTCATGGACAACAAGCTAAACATGAGCCAACTATGTCATGCGGCAGCTTAAAAAGCCAATGGGATTTTGGCCTGCATCGGTAGGAGTCTAGTGTCGAGATCCAGGGAAGTCATGCTAACCCTCTATTCTAACTTGGTCGGACCACACTTGGAATATTCTGGGCACTGCAATTGAAGAGAGATGTTGACAAGCTGGAATGTGTCCAGAGGAGGGCGACTCAAATGATCAAGGGTCTGAAGAACAAGCCCTATGAGGAGTGGCTTAAAGAGCTGGGTATGTTTAGCCTGCAGAAGAGAAGGCTGAGAGGAGACATGAGGAGTGCCATGGATCAAGATGTGAGGGGAAGGGAGCAGGATTGTTTTCTGCTTCCCTGGAGACTAGGATGCGGAACAATGGTTTCAAACTACAGGAAAAGAGATTCCACCTGAACCTTAGGAAGAACTTCCTGACCATGAAAGCTGTTCATCAGTGGAACTCTCTGCCCCAGAGTGTGGTGGAGGCACCTTCATTGGAGGCTTTTAAACAGAGGCTGGATGGCCATCTGTCGGGGGTGCTTTGAATGCGATTTTCCTGCTTCTTGGCAGAGAGTTGGACTGGATGGCCCACAAAGTCTCTTCCATCTATGATTCTATGTACATATGTGCAACTATATAATTATTAACAAAAAACCCACCCCAAATTGAATCTAAAACAGTTCTGGTCCAGACATTATAGATAAGGGATACTCAACGTATATAAGAAAAGAGTTTCCACCTCGACTTTTGGAAGAACCTCTTGGCCTTTAAGAGCTGTTTGACAGTGGACCAAACTGCCTCAGAGGATGGTGAATTCACCTTTGGAAGGCTTCAAACAGAGGTTGGATGACCATATTTTAGAAATGTTTACATTCTACATTCCTGCATGGCACATGAGATTGACCCAAATTACTACTGAGGTTCCTTCCAACTCTATAATTATATGATAAACTGAATGATATGACTTCGGCTAATATACCAAAATGCCAGGGAGAGAAAGTGGGGAACGGCTTTCCTACAGCACAGATTTCTTCTGCAGGCTGCTTCTAATCTCTAACAGCACATCATCAATATTTGTGGGAGAAAATTATCATCCACCTGATCACAATAAAAAAACAAAGCCAAATCCTTGTCCAAGGCAATGTGAAATCAAATACGATTGATTAACAATTTAACAACATCATAGAACTGCTAGGAAAATTGTCAGCAGTGGAGTTGTAAAAGCAGCCCATTGCTTCACAACCTAAGACCCAACTTTTTAGAAAGATTTTTTTTAATCGTGTCAAGAAGTGACCTGAAAACATATTGTAAGTCGCTTCTGGTGTGAGAGAATTGGCCGTCTACAGAGACGTTGCCCAAGGGATGCCTGGATGTGTTACCATCTTGCTATAAGACTTCTCTCATGTCCCCGCAAGCTAAAGGTGATAGACAGGAGCTCACCCCGTCTCGTGGATTCGAACTGGCAACCTTCAGGTTAGCAACCCAACCTTCAGGCCAGCAGTCCAGCCAGCACAAAGGTTTAGCCCATTGCACCACTGCAGCTCTTTTAGAAGGATGTATCTAGGTATTTCTTAAGTCATTTGCAAAGAATAATAATAAAACTCTATATTTCGCCCAATCTTCCCGGAGGGACTTTTAAATAGCATTTGTTTTAAAGAAGGCTTTTAAATAGCATTTGCTCTGTCCCATTCGTGGACTTGTTAGGAGAGTCCCAGCAACTTCTTTCTCCCTTCTCCCAAGGCAATTCCAAGCTCATAAAGCAGACAGAGATCTTACCAATCTCTGTGGCACATATCTCTTGAGTAGATATGTAGAACTGGGTGGGATGGTTGCAGTCATCTTATAGGAGGTCACTGTTTTAAAATAATTTTATTGTTGGAATTGGACAATCTGAACATTTTATTGGATCGTCCCTCACCATTATCTTATTTTGGGGGAAAACAGATTTCCTAAAAATTAACTAAAGGTCCTCAGCACAACTTCCTCTCTGCACCTGGTTCGTGTCATTTCATTTCCCCAAATTGGTTTGGAAGCCTATCTCTTACAGGTAGATAACATGTTGAGACTAAGGGGTTGATTTTGGATAAGGCTGCTGTTCTATTGAGATGCAAAGCTATGGCACTCTAGGCTCCTGGATGAGTGAAACTATATAACACATAATTTTGACAGAGGAAAGGGGAAAAACTGTTTTATTGCTATGGATTTGTGTGAGCCTCTAAGCCAGCCATGGGCAAACTGTTGGAGCATGCAAGGAATCAGTGAGTGTGTGTGTCAACTGTAAAATAAAATGCATGAAACTGATTGGTCAGGCAATGCCCAGGGAGCATTGCCAGAAGTCTGGCTGAGTCTGGGATTTTTGGTTACTGTTACATTTTTGTTCAGGCTTGAGCTATATGGGCGCAGAGAGAGTCGAGAGAAGCAGAGAGAGACAGAGTTTGGAATGTGCTCTCACGTCATGAACTGCTGAAGGAGTTTATCCAACATGGACAAAGAAAGGCTATTTTAAATCTCTCATAAAAGGACATTATGTGAGTTGATGTAACTGATCACATTGTAAATATGTTGTTCTGAATTACGAAGAGTAAACTACTTGTTTTTTATTGATCATCTGCATGGCATATTTTCTTTCTCTGGCAAGGCAGTGCATGGACTGAGCAAACATGAACTACATGCGGTTTATTTTACATTACGCCACACAAACTTGGGCCCTCCAGGTGTTTTGGATTTCAACTCCCACAATTCCTAACAGCCTTAGACCCTTTCCTTTTCCCCTTCAGCCGCATAAAGGGGCTAAGGCTGTTAGGAATTGTGGGAGTTGAAATCCAAAACACCTGGAGGGCCCAAGTTTGTCCATGCCTGATGTACGCCATATACTTGTGATTGTGTACATACACCAAGGGATTTTATCTGTACATCCCGCTGTTCAGCTACTGCATGAGTGGATATGCTTTTTGAAGTGTTAAAATGCATTCAATAAGATTCTTAGAAGTGTTTGTCTTCACCATTAAAACTTTAACCAAGAGTTTGGAAAAGCTATGGTTTTGAACCCCAGCTTCCAGAATCTAGTATGGCAGTGGCCAAGCTTGTTGGGGAATTATGGGAACTGGAATCCTCCTATTGCGCTTTCTTGAGTTGAAGCATTTTTCTGAAACTCAGTAGAGGACTTTTTTCAGGCAGCTTCAGCTATTCAAAATAGCGGGTGAACATGAACACAGGCTATGAAAATCAAGGCATTACAAACAAGCCCTTTGAGCCGCACGCACAGCTTTCTTCCAGCAAATTGTTTCCGTACCAAGCGTCTCTTGATAGTGTTTATTAAATTCTCTTTACGAAAAGAATCATAATATTTTTTTACTATGTGATCAGAGAGATGATTCCCCCACAACCGCCCCTGTGCCATTTGTAGAAGTGAGGCAGGTTTTTTTCCTCCCTCCAATTACCAGCTTCAGAAGAAATGTGAGAAATCCAGCATTTACACTTATCTTAATAAATATTTTTGTCTTCAATGTAAGGGGAACTGTTGTAGGTAACCCCCATTACGCTTTGGGCAATTGCCTCTTTTGTTTCCTCTGCGCTGCCACACTATTAGTTATGCTATCTGAGCACTGTTCCAGATTCTCTTAACCATCCGCACCAGAGGGACAGCCCATTTGTCAAATAAAACATACTTTCTTCTAATTCAAGAGATGCATTAACCTTTATCTCTCTTCCAAATTAACCTTTACAGTCTTGTTGATTAAGTTTGTCCCACTCGCTTTTCATTTTCTTATTATTCTCTTGTGAGGGGTTTGTATGCAATAGGAAAATGAAGCTTGCGTTGAGAAATAATCAGCAGAAAGCATCTACTATACACACAGAGACAACCCTCAGTGCCCCCAAACCAACACTGAGAGCAGAAGTAACTCGGGGGTTACTTTCTGGGGTATTAACTACCCTTCCTAATTTGGTGTCATCTACAAAGACTTAAACAGACCCCGAGGGCCCTTCCAGACAGGCCCTATATCCCAGGATCTGCTTTAAACTGGATTTTATGAGTCCACACTGCCAGATAATCTGGGATCAACAGAAAACCTAGGATCAGATCCTGGAATATAGGTCCTGCCTTTAAGGGCCCTTGGGGTCTGTTTAAGTCTATGTAGATGACACCAAATTAGGAAGGGTAGCTAATACCCCAGAAAACCTTATATGGTTCCGGCCCAGCGTACCTGTCCGAACATTTCTCCTTCTACGTCCCACCTCGGAGCTTAAGATCTTCTAGGGAGACCCTGTTCTCGGCCCCGCCTCTGTCTCAAACACACTTGGCAGGGACGAGGGACAGGGCCTTCTCGGTGGTGGCCCCCCACCTGTGGAATTCACTCCCCAGGGAAATTAAGTTATCTTCATCCTTCCTCTCCTTTAGAAAGAAGTTAAAAATGTGAATGTGGGACGAGGCCTTTGGGTAACTATGCAGACAATGGCAATGATGACAATGGCTATGGATAATGGAGTATGGATACGTTTGATGGAGTCTCCAACCACAGAATTCGGCTAGATAACGGCCACTAGACTGGTATTGTTAGTAGTTTTAACTGTATCGATTTAATGTTTTTATATACAATTATATATATACAACTATATACAATTATTGGTTTTATTATGTATTTTATTATGTGTACATAGAGGCATTGAATTGTTGCCGGCTGGAAGCTGCCTTGAGTCCCCCCTCAGCTTAGCGGCTGAGGGGGAAAAGGAAGGGGCCCGAGGCTGTTAGGAATAGTGGGAGTTGATGTCCAAAACACCTGGAGGGCCCAAGTTGGCCCAGGTCTAAATTATCTGTGTCCCCGATTCATCTGTGGACACTGAGAAGCATCTCTCTCCATCTCCTACCTCTGCCTATGGAACCCTATGGAACTAAGACCCAAACTTATTATGGTTTTACATTTCTTTTGACCAAGCCCTTATTCCAAGTTATCTAATTCAAACAAGGCTGTTCATAAAGCACTATTCATAAAAAGAAATAACACCAACGAAAGAATTCAATTGATCTGAGACATCTGCAGGATCAAGGCTACCAACAAAAGAGCTTTCAAAGATTTTTAAGGGCTTTCGACATCCAATGTGGCACTTTGAATGGTGAGCAGAAAGCGATTGGCAGCTGGTAAGGCTGTTTTAAGATTAGGATCTGTTCTTATCAACCTACGTGGGGCAAAAGGAAAAGAGCACAATTTTCTTTCTTATATGCCTTTGTGACAATTCCGACTTATGGAGACTCTCTTGTGTGGATTTTTTTTGCTGAGATTCATTCAGTGTGGGTTTGCCATTGCCTTCCTCTTAGAGAATGTGTGACTAGTGTGACTAGTCCAGGATCACCCAGTAGGATTCTATGGTAATTATGGCAATAATGATGTGGTATCCTAGAGGGAGAAAATGTGGAGGCCGTGACAGACTTTGTATTTTTAGGTGCAAAGATTACCGCAGATGCAGACTGCAGCCAGAAAATCAGAAGACGCAATGTCCAATCTGACTGGCAACAAAGATCCGCATACTCAAAGCCATGGTATTCCGTGTAGTAACCTACGGATGTGAGAGCTGGACCTTAGGGAAGGCTGAGCGAAGGAAGATAGATGCTTTTGAAGTGTGGTGCTGGAGGAAAGTTCTGAGAGTGCATTGGACTGCGAGAAGATCCAACCAGTCCATCCTCCTGGAAATAAAGCCCGACTGCTCATTGGAGGGAAGGATACTAGAGACAAAGTTGAAGTACTTTGGCCACATCATGAGGAGACAGCAAAGCCTAGAGAAGACAATTATGCTGGGGAAAGTGGAAGGCAAAAGGAAGAGGGGCCGACCAAGGGCAAGATGGATGGATGGCATCCTTGAAGGGACTGGACTGACCTTGAAGGAGCTGGAGGTGGTGACGGCTGACAGGGAGCTCTGGCATGGGCTGGTCCATGAGGTCGGAGATGACTGAACAAATGAACAACAACATCCTAGAGTCCTAGAACTGAAGGGCCGGGCTTTAGCACAGCAGGTTAACCACCAGCTGTAATAAATCTTGCTAATCGAAAGGGTGGCAGTTCAAAGCCCGGATCGGGGGTGAGTGCCGACCTTTAGCCCAGCTCACTGCTCACCTAGGAGATCAAAAACAACTGTGAGTAGGTATCACTTAATGCAGGGAAGTATTTTAATGGCATCATAAAGAAATACCAGAAAAATGCCAGTGATTTGATCAAGGAGGAAGTTTGTGAACAGGGCTCTTCGGCATGGTGGATGGATCAACAGCACTCCTCTGTGGCCAGAATCGAGCACAACCTCCAAGACGCCGAAAAAGGGGGAAAACCTTGATACCTCTATCTATATGCTGTGTCTCCTGCCAGTGTATAAAGACATTGAATGTTTGTTGTATATGTGTTCTGTGATCCTCTCTTGAGTCCCTTTCAGGATGAGAAGGACAGAATATAAATACTGCAAATAAATAAATAAATAGTTCAATCCCCAAACCATTTCACCATAGTGTTTTACTACCATGTTTCACAAAGCTGAGCTTTTTTGACCATTATTAAAATGGGAGTGCATCCATAGTCTATTGTGGATTGGCCACCAAAAGGAAGGTGACATGGGTGAAAAGGCTTTTTGTGCAATTCCCCAACTATCTTTACATAGTATCCATCAGTGTTGCAAGAGAACTGCTGCCCAAGTGGTGAAAATGTTTTTTTGATTAGTAGGAATGATGCCCTTTATTATATGTGAGAGTTAGAAAGCTTTCCCTTAGAAGACTGGCAGGTATTTCCTATTATAGGGATTTGAGAGTTTGAAAACCTCTCCCCCCACCCCTCTATAGACACAAACACATACACACACAAATACACAGACACATACACATACATACATACATACATACACATATACATCTCTCTCCCTCCCTCCCTCCCTCTCTATATAACTATTTGTTTCCTTATAAAGCTCCATGAGAAGTGATAACACTATATAAATAGATGATGATGATGATATAAATATATAGAGGAAAAGATGCCAAAAATTCTGTATTTTGCAACATGGGCCTTTAATAAAGACAAGAAAAATTATGTTAATTTATGAATGCGGACAATATGTTCATTTTAAAGAGAAATACAGGGAAATATTATTTTTATTTGGTATTTGAGTATAACACAAACTAGTTAATTGCTGTTTCCTGATTGCCAATCCTCCATGTCATGAATTTCAACTCTCCCTTATTGCTGTTTTGAAAACCTAGCAACACTAGCTGGGGTGAAATTTGGGACTTTCGGAGGAGGAGAAGGAGAAGGAGGAAGAGGAAGAGGAAGAGGAAGAAGAAGAGGTAGAAGAAGAGGAAGAAGAAGAAGCTCTTGATCTTGAACAGACCACACAAGCTTGATAAAAGACCTGCTCTGGAAGGAGAGCAACAGATGGCAAGTGCAGTACATAGGTCGGATTAAGGACCAGAAGATGGTCATTTTAATACCCATCTTTACGTCTTCACTAACAGGAAACGCAAGCATTTTGGAAATATTTTTGACAATTCTTAAATACCCCAAATGCATAACTCATTTTCATTGAGGGCTACATCAGCCTTATGGTTGCCTTCAAAGGGCCATTGGATCCATGGACGGAGAATCCGTCGATATATGGCCAACTACAATTTGGCCATATATCCCCAGATATTATTGAATGACAACTCCCATCTATAATGTGGATTGGGGATAATGGAGATTGCAACCCAGCAACACTTGTGGCTGTAAGGTTGGGGAAAGGTTGAAGCCAGACATCATATCCACAAACCTTGTATCTCAATTCAAACTTCACTGCTCTGACAAAACAGAACAAACTAAAGCCTTTCAGATGTTAGTGTATCACAACTCCCATTGGCTGCAGACATGCTGTCTACTAATGAGGAATACGGGAGGGCCATATGAAGTGGCATGACCGCCTGGATTCTGCCTGCAGGCCTTGAGTTTGACACATATTCTAAAGCAGCGATTCCTAACCTGTAGTTCGTGGACCACCAATGGTCTGCATGAACTAAAATATGGTCTGTGGCCTCACTGTTACTACTAATGATAATAACACAGCCCAACCCCTATATGTGTGTGTGTACGTGTGTGCGTGTGTGTGTGTGTATGTTTTTAGGCCTGTTCCTGGGGTTATTTGGGGTGCTGATTCAGAAAATTGCATTGGATAGACCACATCAGCTCTAGATTATTAAATATGATTTTCTGTGGGCGAGCAGATGGCAACTACTGGATGGCATATATTCTGTATCAGAAACTAGAGCTGATGTGGTCTATCCAATGTATTTTTCTGAATCAGCACCCAAAATAACCAAATTGAATCTAAAGTTGATCAAAAACTGATTCGTAACCCTTTTGGTGCTAATGTTGGAGAGTGGTCCCTAGTCAAAGTGCTCCCTGGTCAAAAAAAGGTTGGGAACCACTGTTCTAAAGGTACTGGATCCCGTTCAATCTTGGAAGCTAAGGAGGATCTACTCTGCTTAGCACTTAGATAGAAGATCACCAATGAATGTGGGCTGTATTTCATGGGAAGAATGGCAAAATCATCTTTGGACATTTCTTACCTATGAAATTCATAAGGTCCCCATAAGTCTATAGGAGGCACAAGTGGTTGATGTTTTTGAGCAGTGAAAGTAAGGGTACGAAGGCAACTCCTGGCTTTCAGGCAAAAGGTACAAGTCCACCTTTGACATCTCTGCTCAGACCATCTCCATGCTGGAGACCACCTCTCCTTGACACTCCAGAGACCACCTGCCACACAACACTAGACTGGTTCAACCTACAATGAATAATATGAAACCAATTTATAAAATCCCACAGAAATAGAGGAACCTGGATTGTCAAGTTAGTTGCAGTACAACCCTGTAAATGTATTCTCAAGTCTGTCTCACTGGATTCACTGGAGCTTACTGCGACATTAGGGAGGCTTATGGTTCAGCTGAAATGTGATGACGGTGATAGAGTGAGTTGTTGATAACACCAAATCTCGGCAACATTTGCAGGTCTGTTAAAATAAGCCAGTGCAGGAAAGAGAGATTCTGACGCAGATGTTGGAAAGGAATCCAGAGTCAGAGGTCATCAATAAAGCCTCCTTCCCACTTGTTTGTAACTACAGTTAGCCCTCCACTTTCACTGGGGTTAGGGGCACAGAATCTTATTCTCACTGAATGTAAAAAAATGCTAATTTTTAAAATCTGGGAGAACACTTTTCTAAGAGTTGGTCCTTTAGATGTACGCCAAGGCCAACTTCTGTTGGAAGCTGAAGGACTTAGAGATTTCTAGAGAGATGTTCTCAAGGAATCTCTAGGGCTTTCAGTGTTACTCTGGGTGCATCTACACTGTAGAATTCATGCAGTTTGGAACTACTTTAACTACCATGGCCCAGTGTTACGGAATCCTAGGAGTTGCATTTTCTTGAGGCACTAGGATTCTTTGGCAGAGAAGGCTAAAGATTTTGTAAATCTACAAATCCCATGATTCCATAGCATTGAACCATGGCAGTTAAAGTGATACCAAATTGTATTAGTTCTATAGTAAGGAGTAGAGTTGTGCGCTGAACCGTTTCCCTTAATTTCATCCGTTCTTTCATTACTTTTGTTACCTTCGGGAGCACGTAACAGGAAGTTCCCAGCTTGACATGAAAACAAGCGGGAGCCAATCATTGGCTCCCCCTCTGCTTTCGTGAGCACGTGGCACTCCATGCCTCCTTGCCTTGGAAAGAGAGAGTGCTTATGTGGCGTGCAGGCCAAATGAGCATGCCTGCCTGCAGCTGAGTGCCTCCTCTAGAGTAAGTAGGAACTTGCCTCCTTGCCTTAAGAGAGTGCATGTGTGGAGTGCAGGCCCAGTGTGTGAGCCTGCCTGCAGCCGAGTGTCTCCTTTAGAGTAAGAAAGTCAGAACTTGCTTTGAGAGAGTGCATGTGTGGAGTCCAGGCCCAATGTGCATGCCTGCTTCAGCCAAGTGCCTCCTCTAGAGTAAGAAAGTCAGAACTTGCCTTGAGAGAGTGCATGTGTGGTGTGCAGGTCCAGTGTGTGTGCCTGCCTGCAGCCAACTGCCTCCTCTACAGTAAGAAAGTGAGAAACTTGCCTTCTTGCTTTGAGAGAGTGCATGTGTGGTGTGCAGGCCCAGTGAGCATGCCTGCCTGCAACTGAGTGCCTCCTCTAGAGTAAGAAAGTCAGAACTTACCTCCTTGCCTTGAAAGAGTGTGTGTGTGGTGTGCAGGCCCAGTGTGGCCAAGCCCCTCCTCTAGAGTAAGAAAGTCAGAAAAAATGTGTGTGGCATGCAGGCCCAGCGTGGGCATCTGCCTGCAGCTGAGTGCCTTTCCTCTAGAGTAGAAGCAGGTAAGACACCTCCTTTAAGCGTGCACTTGCCTGCAGCCGAGTGCCTCTCCTCTAGAGCAAAACAGCTTAAAAGCCTAAAATGATGGGAAAGGGAGCCTGGGAAGCCCTTTGCCCCATAATGGGCTGATAGAAAACAGATCTTTTAGCACCCTAGAGCAAAAACAGATATCTGCTCTCCTGATTCAGGAGGCTCCCAAAAATGGATAGGGCCCCGCACCGAAAACCGGGGCATGAAACAGGTCAAGGTTTACCCTGAATGCACAAGCTTAGTATGAAAGCACTCTTAGTCATCAACATCTGGAGGAAGCTGATCACAGAATCACACTGAAACACAAAGAGATTCCAAGGGATAATATTTTAATCAAATATATGAATAGTGAAATCTGCAAAAATCAAACCCGCACTTGTGGAGAGCCAACTGTATTTGGATATGACTTAACTCTGGAAAAAAGGGGGGAAGAGATGCTGGAGTGCCACATTTTGAGTTCGTTATTCAAGTTTCACCTTTTTTAAAACCAAAAGAAACTCATGTGGGATTGGATTTAATATTCCTTTGCTTTCAATGGTTGGCCTTTCTGTGATGGCTTCTTTGAGCAGGACATCACATGGCAAAACCTTAAAAGTGGCACGAAGCTTGCACATTTCTTTTTACCATTTCTTTTAGACCTTCATGTTGTACGCCGGCACAGTGACTTAACAATGAAAACAACAAAGAGACATCCACTACTCCATAGGCTAACAAGATTAATTATATCTTATGTTTTTGTAGACTACTGGCAACTTTATCAAACTCAAACAGACTTAACTGCAATGTTTTCTTTAAGGACAAGCCAGGCGTCAGATTCGCCCTTTCCTGGATAAGGAACAACTTCAGTACAAGAAGGGCTTCTTCAAAAGCACTGTGGATAAATATGTATTAGTAGCAACACTTGTAAATAATCAAAGTTCAACGGATAAAACACTGAGGCTGGCTTTACACTGTCAAATGCATTCAGTTTGAACCCATTTTAACTGCTATAGCTCCTTGCTATGGAATCCTGGAAGTTGTACTTTGGGGAGATGCAAGCACTCTTTGGCAGAAAAGGATAAAGACTTTGCAAAACTATGAATCCCATGAGAACATAGCATGAGCCATGGTGTTTGAAGTGGTGCCAAACTGCATTAATTCAACAGTGTAGATACATCCAAATAGGTAAAAAATATGTACCATATGTAGCTCAGAAATTAATCTTTCTTTTTGTAGAGTTTAGGCCAGATGTGGGCAAACTTTGGCCCTCCAGGTGTTTTGGACTTCAAATCCCACCATTCCTAACAACCTACCGGCTGCTAGGAATGCTAGGTGTTGAAGTCCAAAACAGTTTGCCCATGTCTGGTTTAGGCAATTATTGCATAGATTTTGTTGTTGTTATTAAATGCACGGGATACATGATCCCAAGCAGAATTGCTAAGTTGATGCTTAAAGGTTATTATAGATCAGCGTTTCTCAACCTAAGGGTTGTGAGGGGGTTTCAGAGGGGTCACCAAAGACCAACAGAAAACATATATTTCTGATGGTTTTAGGAACTCCTTTGGCAGAGAAAGCTGCCAAAATTACACCTGTCCTTCTCTTCCTTTTTGGAAACAGACTGAATCCTTCCACTGAAAGTCCTCCTCTGCTGTGATTGGCTGGCCTCTCAGCTGGCCTCTCAGCCAAGGGGAGGGCTGTTTCTGAGACTCCAAGCAGGGAAGGGAGAGCAGGCGTGCTCGGCACATGAGAGCGTGGTGTGCATCTGAGGGTGAGCGTGCGAGGTGGGAGGGAGGCTTGAGCCAGCTATTCCCTTCAAGGCATAGGGGTTCTGTGTGGGATGTTTGGCCCAATTCTATTGTTGGTTGGGTTCAGAATGCTCTTTGATTGTAGGTGAACTATAAATCCCAGCAACTACAACTCCCAAATGTCAAGGTCTGTTTCCCCAAGCTCCACCAGTTATCACATTTGGGCATATAGAGTATTTTTGCCAAGTTTGGTCCAGATCCTTCACTGTTTGAGTCCACAGTGCTCTCTGGATGTAGGTGAACTACAATTCTAAAACTCAAGGTCAATGCTCACCAAACTCTTCCAGTCTTTTCTCTTGGTCATGGGAGTTCTGCGTGCCAGGTTTGGTTGAATTCCACCACTGGTGGAGTTCAGAATGCTTTTTGATTGTAGGTGAACTATAAATCTCAGCAACTACAAATGACAACATCAATTCCCTCCCCTCTGCAACCCCACCAGTATTCAAATTTGGGTGTATTGGGTGTATTTGTACCAAATTTGGTCCAGTGGATGAAAATACATTCTGCATTTCAGATATTTACATTACGATTCGGAACAGTAGCAAGATTACAGTTATGAAGTAGCAACGAAAATAATGTTATGGTTGGGGGTCACCACAACATGAGGAACTGTATTAAGGAGTTGTGGCATTAGAAAGGTTGAGAACCATTGTTATAGATCATGGTTGTGTGCAAAACCCAAATCTAAGTAAGATGAGGCTCCATCTCCCAAGCATTTAAGGTATTCATTCTGGGTTCCTGTGGTCCTATATAAAAAATTCCTTCCAGTTCCTCCGCAGAACAGCACTGTCAATATAATTGGTTACTGTTAAGTAAACCACTAGAAATATTTGGATGAGACTGGATGAAGCACAAACATTTTAAATACATATAAATACACACCGGGATTGTGGCGCAGCTGGCTGAGTGTCAGCTGCATTAAGATCACTCTGACCAAAAGGTCATGAGTTCGAAGCCAGCCCGGGCTGGAGTGGGTGTCCAGCCATTGTGTAGCCCGTTGTCGACCTTTGCAACCCGAAAGACAGTTGCATCTGTCAAGTAGGAAAATAAGGCACCACCTTGTGTGGGAGGCTAAATTTAACTAATTTATGAGGCCATAAAGAAAGAAGACTCCGGGGAATGTGGAATGCGGAAGAACTTCATTGGTGTCGTTGATGGACGATGAAAAGCAGCAGCTCCCCTGGCGGCCAGAAAAAAAGTTAAATAGCCTTTGTGTGTTAAATGTTGTTTGTCAAACTGGCATTGAATGTTTGCCATATATGTGTTTACTGTAATCCGCCCTGAGTCCCCTGCGGGGTGAGAAGGGCGGAATATAAGAACTGTAAATAAATAAATAAATAAATAAAATATATTAGAAGGAGGAATTCTCCTACCACGCTACTTTCTAATCTAAACAGAACATGCTGGTCCTGAACAAGGTGAAGTATGTCTCTTTCGGAACAAAATACGTTAAAGCTGGGGATAACGCAGACTCTACTACATCCTTGATAAAACCAAGATGTCAAAACACATCTGTGAGTTGTGACGAGCATCAATGCATTTAAATGACCTGAGGTCACTCAAACAATCCTGGTAGCAGGAACCTGAGTGTTTCCTTATTGTTTTTCCATGTTGATTCAGCGAAACAGAGCCAATTAAGCATCATCCATTCACAGCTGCCAGATGTATACGAGGCTGGCCCCAAAGTTTGGTGAGATGAGACAGCCAACCTTGAAGGTGGCAAACTGCAAAGGGAGCAAATGGCATTCTGCTCTTTTAATTCTCAATTTGAAAAACCAGGGGAGGTGTCCTCTAGATTGTCTGCCTTATTCCACTAAGGGCCCTTCCAGACAGGCCCTATATCCCAGGATATGATCCCAGGTTTTCTGCTTATCCCAGACTATCTGGCAGTTTGGACTCATATAATCCTATGTAAAGCAGAAAACCTGGGATATAGGGCCTGTCTGTAAGTGCCCTATGTTACATGATTTTTGTTCTTGAATTATAAATGTAATTTCCTACTTGGTTCTATGAAAAAATCATGGAAAAAGTTGATCAAACTACAAAAACTTTTTTGTGTGTGGAATATCCAGCAGCATGATTTGCTATAGTTTTTCAATGAATATCTCACCAAGTCTCAACTAATTCAACCTCGTTTGTGGCAGACACAAAAACAAAGTTTCTGGAGTATAACAATTACTTTCAAAGTAAGTACAGCACAATTAAACAAGAGTAACATTTTCAAACCAGGAACAGAAGAATTTCAAATTTTGTTACATAGTGTTATCTGCCTTGTGCACACAAATATCCTTAATATTTATTTATTTATTTATTTATTTATTTATTTTGGAGGATCAGGAATGTTTTCCCACTTTGATGGATCACTCTTTATAGATTCATGAAAAAAACTAGTCTTCAATATGGTTGCATCTACATTGCAAAATGAATGCAGGTTGACACCACTTTAATTAGGGTCAAGAGAACAAGCCCTATGAGGAGCGGCTTCAAGAGCTGGGCATGTTTACCCTGCATAAGACAAGGCTGAGAGGAGACATGATGAATGCCATGTATAAATATGTGAGAAGAAGGCAGAGGGAGGAGGGAACAGGTTTGTTTTTTTGCTGCCATGGAGACTAGGACATGGAATAATGGCTTCAAACTATAGGAAAGGAGATTCCTCCTGAACATTAGGAAGAACTTCCTGAATGTGAGAGCTGTTCAGCAGTGGAACTCTCTGCCCCAGAGTATGGTGGAGGCTCCTTCTTTGGAGGCTTTGAAACAGAGGCTGGATGGCCATCTGTCGGGGGAGCTTTGAATGTGATTTTCCTGCTTCTTGGCAGAGGGTTGGACTGGATGGCCCTCGAGGTCTCTTCCAATTCTATGATTCTATGATTCTAGGTCACTCTTTACGAATTCATGAAAAAAACTCAGTCTTCAATATTTAACTTGGAGTGCATCTACACTGTAGTATGAATGCAGTTGACACAACTTTAACTGCCATGACTAAATGTTATAGAAACATGGGAGTTATAGCTGTAAGTGGTCTTCTGAGAGAGTGCTGCTTGGCAGAGAAAGTTAAATTGCTGGTAAAGCTACAGGTCCTACAATTCCAAAGCTTTGAGCCATGGCACCTAAAGTGATGCCTAACTGGGTTGTTGTACGTTTTTTCGGGCTATATGGCCATGGTCTAGAGGCATTCTCTCCTGATGTTTGCCTGATGCCTAACTGTATTAATTCTATAGTGTAGATCCAAACTAAGACAAACCATAGCAAAAAACAAGAGAAAATCCAGCTTAATCAAAACAAAGACCAATTTAAAAATAGTATCCTGTTTCTTGGGAGCCAACAGGTCTGTTGTGGTGCAACGAGTTAAACCGTAGAGCTGCTAAACTTGCTGACCTGAGGGTTGGCAGTTCAAATCTGCGGGACGGGATGAGCTCTTGCTGCTTGCCCCAGCTCCTGCCAACCTAGCAGTTCAAAAACATGCAAATGTGAGTAAATCAATAGGTACTAGGTACCGTCTTGGCGGGAAGGCAAACAAGGTGGTCCATGCAATCATGCTGGCCATATAATCAGGAGGTGTCTACGGACAAAGCAGACTCTTCAGCTTAGAAGTGGAGATGAGCACCTCCCCTAGAGCCAGAGATGAGCACCACATCCAGAGCCAGAGATGAAAGGAGAAGCCTTTGCCTTTGTCTGTATATTTGTGTTTCATTGTATAAAGGCATTGAATGTTTGCCTGTGTCTGTATGTATGCTGGAATCCGCTCTGAGTCCCCCCAGGGAGATAGGGCAGAATATAAATAAAGTGTTGTTGTTGTTATTTAGTGGTTTGAGTGTTAGACCAGAAGAGAGTTTGAATCCCTGCTCAGCCAAGGCAATCAACTGAGTAACCTTGGGAAAGTCACATTCTCTCATCCTAGAGAAAGCCAAGACCAAACCCCACCTTAGGGTCACCATAACTTGGTGCAACTTGAAGCCACACAGCAGTTCTATTTCTCATAATGACCAACCCCTAGGTACCCGAAATTTTACTCAAAAAATGGTATTTGGAGGCATGCTGCATCTGATCCTGGAAGGAACGCTTAGCAATCATGACTAGTAGCCATGGGAAACCTCATTAAATCTAAGCGATCGCTCCTCAAACCCCCCTATATATTAATATTTATGCTTTCCCAATATTTTCACAGTGCGCAAGATGTCAATATTCTGTGATTTATTCAAGATCAATAGTATTCTGCCCAACCTAGATGTGGCCTTTGGTGAAATCTAACACAAATTGTTTTGAAAGAAGGATTAAACAACCTAAAGGTGAGCCCCTGAAGATGAGAATGAGTTTTAATGATTTTTTTTAACCAATGTTGGATGCTGAAAGTTGCAGAAAGAAAAGGTATATTCTGGGTAATGCTGAAAGGAAAGGACTGTTGTGGCATGTAAGAAATCAGTTGGTGAGTGTGTTAACTGTAAAATGCAAAGTACTAAGCCGATTGGTTGGGCCGTGCCTGGGGAGCTAGCCGAGCCTGGGAATTTTGGCAACAGTTACATATTTAGGCTTGAACTGTGCAGATCATTGAGGTTAGGTAAGAAGAGAGCCAGCAACAGAAGAGAGCCTGTGAATTTAGGATTTAAGGAACTAAGGACTAGTACCTGGTTGCTGGCTGCAATGTCAGTTCTACGAGTTATGACTCTGGACTCTTAATATCTTGTTTCCTGAATCCTAGACTTACTTTGGACCTTGGTTTCCAGACTCTGATTCAATTTTGTATAATGACACTCTGGTAATCAGCACACAACTCTGGAATGGACATTTGGATTCTCTTTTGTGTTATCCTGTTAATATTTTCATCTCTGTTTAACTATTGGCTTGACCTTGGACTGTTAATGTATGCTCTGCTAGTATTTGGGGGTCAAGGCTTTGACACAGAGGATGAAAGGATGGGTACCACTGAATTAAAGTTTCCAGAATCATCCAGCCAACACTGAATAGGGTTTTGGCTGAGGGTTCTGGAGTGTTATACTGAGGCTGAGGGTTTTGAAGTTGTATACAGTCAGCCCTTCACATTCACTGTGGTCAGAGGCTCAGGATGCTCCTGAAGGTGAAATACTGCAATTTAAATAATGGCTACTTTTTCAACCTGATAAGACACCTTTCTAGGAATCTCTAGGGCCCTTTCTCCACTGCCATATAAAATCCAGATTGTCTGCTTTGAACTGGATTATATGGCAGTGTAGACTTATATAATCCTGTTTATGTAGATTATATGCTTTGAAAATCTGGATTATATGGTAGTGTAGAAGGGGCCTAGATCAGTGGTTCCCGACCATAAATCCTCCAAGTGCTTTGAAATTTAGATCTAAGAATTCCTGACAGTTGACCAAGCTGAACAAGTCTTTAGAGCAGTTGTTCCCAACCTTTGGTCCTCCAGGTGTTTTGGACTTCAGCTCCCACAATTCGTAACAGCTGATAAACTAGCTGTGATTTCTGGGAATTGAAGTCAAAAACACCTGGAGGACCAAATGTTGGGAACCACTTCTAGAGTGTTGAAATTGCATATACTTGAGGGACCAAAGATTGGGAACTGCTGCTCTAGGTCCTCCTGCATGACTCTATGGACAACTTCCATCAGATGTTGACCATGAATGAACGCTGGATGACGTTCAGTTTCCAAGAGAAACATTCTGTTTTGGTATCCCTAGATTCTTCAGCATGACTTTATGCCAAACTTTCACTAGATATCAACTATTAAATTGCACTGGAGGACCTAGAGGTGACTACAGAGAACATATTAATCAAACCCATGTAAAAGTAAAACCTGCAATATGGAAGGCAAACTGCAGATCAAAAAACCACATTACAAATCATACATAGTTGTATGGATCACTGTGCAATGTATGTGAAATACTGGACTACCCTAACAACTACCATGTCAGACTACACAGAAAAGCCAATGAAATCAACAAGCATGTGGACAGTTTCAATAGAAAGGAGGAAACCATGTAAATGAACAAAATTTGGCTACCAGTATTTAAAACCTCTAAAATCTGGATAGTAGATAAAGAGTAGGGGAATTCCAGACAAAAATCAATCAGGGCCAGTGAATGCCTCTCAACAAAGGATTCCCCCAGGCAGCAATCAGCCAGATCTTGAAGCTGAAGGCCTTTAAATGCAAATCAAGGTGGCCAATTGCAACATTCACACTTGCCTCAAGCAGACAAGAGTTCTTTCTACCTGAAGACATGATTGTTCCAGTGTGCCTTCCCAGAATAAGGAAACCCTAAGCAACATGTCCCTAATCGCACTTTACTAATGATCTAGGATTGTCTGCTCACTCCATCTCTCTCCAAATACCTATCCTAGTTATATGTCACCTTGTCATGCCCACCATTTTTAAAAATTTTAATTATTACATTTGGTTTTTAATGCGTCGTGATGTTATTGTTACTGTTTATTGCTTTGTTTATGAGTTTATGCATTGTCTGTATTGCTGTTGTTGCTGTTTTTACTGATGTATTTGGGCTTGGCCTCTTCTAAGCTGCACTGAGTCCTTCGGGAGATGGTAGCGGGGTATAAATAAAGGTTTATATTATATTATATTATATTATATTATATTATATTATATTATATATTATACCTCCCTGGACATTCCACAGATATATAAACCTCGCTTGCCTAGTTTCCAACAGACCTCACAACCTCTGAGGATGCCTGTCATAGATGTGGGCAAAACATCAGGAGGGAATGCTTCTGGAATATGGCCATACAGTCTGGAAAACTCACAGCAACCCTATGTGAAATGTGTTTCTAGCACTCTAAGCTGCACTAAGGAACTGCATTTTTATGAACTCTGCTTGGAGAATCCCATTGATCCTGTCCTCAAGGACCATCTTGTCAGCGTCATCAGCCACATCACTGGGATCCAGGAGGAAAAAGTGAAGATAATCCCCTTGCCCCACCAGCAAGCCCCCCAACCCCAATTCCCTGCTGAGATGACAAGCTGGTTTAAAGAGCCAGGCGTCCCTTTATTGCTTCCCCTATCAGATTACAGGCTGTAGGGTTGGGGGCAGGAGAGGCTATTTTTAGAAACCAGCCTTCTAAAAATAGCCCAGAGATGTTTGGAATTGCGTCACAAGAGGTAATTTTATCCCCTGTTTGGCCTGAAGGGCCCCACTTCTCCCCCCTCCTCCCATGAAGGGGGCGAATACAAAAGGAGGGATGGCTGGAGGAGGCCAAGGCGGCAATTTCAGACCCAGGCCGAGGAAGCAGAAAGGTAAGAGACCCTTTGAAGGTGGGGAGAGAGGGCTAGATTCAGACATCATCAGGGGTCGCTGATCTTAACTCAGTGCCAAAATTGTGCAGTGTTGCTATTTCAGAGCATGGAGCCATACATTTTGTGGAACCTAAATCCCCCAATTTGGCTACATGAGTAGAGGGATCCTGGGAATTCTGATCTCTTGCCCTCCAAAAATTGCTTCCAAGCACTGAGATTAGCAAAGTAGTAGCAATGACCTTAGAGTACCTTGCTCAGCTCAGTGCCTGGCTGATGCTTCATAGCACTTGAGTCCCGGCAGTACCACCCAGCGGCCAATGGAGACACTAAAGTACAAGGGGATGTTCATTTGGCAGATGCTAAACAGAAAATCTGATCTGAAGCCAGTTACCAGCTGGCTTTGGAAATCCAGAGGCATGGAAAGATCAGCTTATGCCGATTCCTAGAGAATTTGTTTCTGGCCACAGTGACATATGTCTCGTCTGGACTACTTTAACACACTCTATGTGGGGCTGGCCTTGGAAACTGTTCAGAAACTCCAATAAGCCAACTAACAGGGAGGATATGACTCCCGTATTAAATATTGTTACTGAGTATCATCTTTGGATGCAAGTCAAGGTACTGACTCTATACAGACTAATTCCAGAGGCTTAAGATCCTTAAGAGCCCCCAGTGGCGCAGTGGTAGCACACTGAGCTGCTAAACTTGCTAACTGAAACTGGGTTGTTGTAGGTTTTTTCGGGCTATATGGCCATGTTCTAGAGGCATTTTTTCCTGACGTTTCGCCTGCATCTATGGCAAGCATCCTCAGAGGTAGTGAGGTCTGACCTCACTACTTCTGAGGATGCTTGCCATAGATGCAGGCGAAACGTCAGGAACAAATGCCTCTAGAACATGGCCATATAGCCCGAAGAAACCTACAACAACCCAGTGATTCCGTCCATGAAAGCCTTTGACAATACATTGCTAACTGAAAGGTCACGGGTTCGAGTCCGGGGAGCAGTGTGAGCTTCTGCTGTCAGCCCCAGTTTCTGCCAACCTAGCAGTTCAAAAACATGCAAATGTGAGTAGATCAATAGGTACCGCTCCGGAGTGCTCCATGTAGTCATGCTGGCCACATGACCTTGGAGGTGTCTACGGACAACGCTGGCTCTTTGGCTTAGACATTGAGATGAGCACCAACCACCAGATTTGGACATTACTGGACGTAATCTCAGGGGAAAACCTTTACCTTTACCTAAGATCCTTAAAGCGTGGGCTTTCTTTCAGTGCCTCCATCATCAGAGGTCCATCAGAGACCCTTCTCGGTGTTGCGAAATTCCCTTCTTCAGGAGGTCAGGTTGTAACCTCCTTTGCTTTCTTTTCACTACTAGGCAAAGACTTATTTTCTATTCCAATGGCATGTCATTATTAATTGGTTGCAGGGAATATTATTAGCCACTCACGTGCGTCTCGTATTTTTGACTTTGTTATTATGTTTTGAAAGGATTTACAGTATTAAAAAATTCACAGTGCTTTGCATAATAATTTGATTCATTGCATTTTAATTTTTTTCATATTCAGGTTTTTAACTTTACCTTGTTTTAGCCTTTTTATAAGCCACCACAAGTCCTATGCCAGGAGAAAAGCAGCATTAAAACAAGCTATATAAATAAAAATGTAAGGTTTGTTTGTGGGATTAACATAACTCAAAAACAACTGGAGGAATTAACACCAAATTTGGACACAATACACCTATCAGGTCAATGAGTGACCATCACTCATAAAACACTGAAAAACACAGCAGAGAAGATTTAAAAAGCCAAAAACAAAAAACCTCTTACAACGCATGTGCAAAACCATATACATACATACATACATACACACACACACACACACATATATATATATATAACACAAACACACATATATACACATATACACAAATATATACAAACACATATACACATATATATACACACAAAACACATATACACAGACTGTGCCACAGCAACGAGTGGCAGGGGACAGCTAGTGTAAATATATATTTCCTTTCCTATCTTCACAGCAGGGAGAGTACCACCAAAGGATTAGTACAGAACAGTTAGGTCTACCTGAATGTTGCTCCTCTTTCCCCAAAGACCTGTCTTTCTACAACCCAGACATTTAGGCACCAGATCCCTTCCCACCTTGGATGCTAAGCAGGGTCAGCCCTGGTTGGTACTTGGATGGGAGACCACCCATGAATACCAGGTGATGTAGGCTACATTTTAGGTAAAGAAAATACCAAGACTACCTCTTGCCTAAGAAACTATGAAATTGTAATTTGACAGCACAATTCAAACACATATCGTTAAAAGTAAAGGTTTCCCCTTGACTTTAAGTCTAGTCATGTCTGACTCTGGGTGGTGGTGCTCATCTCTGTTTCTAAGCTGAAGAGCCAGCATTTTCCGTAGATACCTCCAAGATCATGTGGCCAGCATGATTGCATGGAGTGCCGTTACCTTCCTGCCAGAGCGGTACCTATCAATCTATTCACACTTGCATGTTTTCGAACTGCTAGGTTGGCAGAAGCTGGGGCTAACAGCCGAAGCTCACACCGTTTCCTTCCTACTGAAGTTGTACCTATTGATCTAAAGATCTAAAAACTTGGCTCTTCCGATGTGCCTTTGGAGAGTGATGATATAGCCCATTACTGTCTGTTCTATCTACAGAGTCGTCCTCATGATGCACTTTCTCCCCATCCTCAATGAAGGCCAACCCCACTGTTAATCCCTTTGAGCTCCTCCCTCACAAATACACTTTTCGCACTCCTATCTCATTGAGATTTTATCATTTTATCTTGTGCATTTGACCCACCCATTGTGTTCTATTTTTCACTATATTATTTGGCACTGCTTATTTTATTCTGTTACATCATGTATTTTTATGGTGATGTAATTATTTTGTTGTGTTGTATTTTATTTTGCTGCATTGTATTGTCAGGCTTGGCCTCATGTTAGCCGCTCCGAGTCCCCTTTGGGAAGATGGTGGTAGGGTATAAATAAAGTTTATTATTATTATTATTATTATTATTATTATTATTATTATTATTACTCACGTTTGCATGTTTTTGAACTGTTAGGTTGGCAGAAGCTGGGGCTAGCAATGGAAGCTCAGCCCTTCCCTCCAATTTGAACTGCCAATCTTCCGGTCAGCAAGTTCTGTAGCTTAGTGGTTTAACCTGCTGTGCCACCACAGCTCCTATCACACTGGATACCAGAGTAGAAATCCTTCCTTGGCTATGGAAACCCACTGAAACAGAGACAGAGTTATCCTGGGGCCCCTCCACACAGCCCTATATCCCAGAATATCAAGACAAAAAATCCCACATTATTTATTTATTTACAGTATTTATATTCCGCCCTTCTCACCCTGCAGGGTACTTAGGGCGGATTACAATATACATATACATGGCAAGCATTCATTGCCATAGACACGCAACATATATAGACAGACACATAGAGGCCACTTAACATTCCAGCTTTTGATGAGGGTATTCTGGTCACCAGGGGAGCTGTCGCTTCACCATCCATTTGTGACACTGATGAAGTACTTTCTTATTCTTTGCATGCTTGCTGGAGATTTTTATGATGCCGTAAATTAGTTAAATTAGCCTCCCCGCATACCCGGTACCTAAATTTCCTACTTGACAGATGCAACTGTCTTTCGGGCTGCAAAGGTCGACAGCAAGTTATACAAATTGGTTGGAAGCTCACTGGGCTGGCTTTGAATCATGACTTTTCGATCAGTAGTGATCTTAATGCAGCTGACTCCCAGCCAGCTGTGCCACAGTCCCGGTACTGAGTGTGGACTTCGATAACCCAGTTCAAAGCAGATATTGTGGGATTTTCTGCTTGATAATCTGGGATATGGGGCTGTGTGGAAGGGCCCCTGGAAAAACATTGTCAAAAAATCCCATGATAGGAGTTTTGTATCACAGGACAGTAATTTATAGCACTCAAGTGTGCCAAAAAGTATCATTTTTGGTTACATTTGAGAAATGGTGAAATAAATAGTTACTTTGAGGAAACAGTGGGAAAACTTGGGGAGGGGGATAGAAATGAAAACTGTCATAATCTGGACATTATTCCCTACACAAAATTCATTAAACAGGGCAAAGTAATTGTATATGTAATAAAAATGTAATTTTATCTTGAGAGGAGAAGGTAGAAGATTGAGGACTAGGATGAACCCTTCCTTCCTTCCTTCCTTCCTTCCTTCCTTCCTTCCTTCCTTCCTTCCTTCCTTCCTTCCTTCCTTCCTTCGTGGTTAGAGAGTGCTCAAGTCTGAATTAGTGGAGGATGTAGGAAGAGAGAGGACCCGAATAGACATTGATGCCATGGCTCCAGGCCAAACCTCCTTGCAGGTTTTTTTTTCTAAAAAAGGAAGATAAATGTGAAATGTTCTGGCCCTGAAATGATCACGTAATGTCTCCTTTGGCTGTGAGAGATATATTCTCCTCATCCGAACATTAAAACAAAATTACCAACTATGGATGCTGTTGGATTTAGGTGTTTAAAGGCAGCGTAAAACTATTACATTCATTCTCTTATTAGTTCCGGTGAGAGTTTGCAACCTGCGGTTAGATGCTGCAGGTGGGTAATTTTTCTGTGGAACCATGGCGGGGATGGAAGGGAAGTAGGTTAATATATATGTGTGCGTGTGCATGTGTGTGCGCATACACACACACAAAGAGAGGCCAGGATTCTGTTTTTTATTTTTATTTATTGTATCAGGAGCAAACCAAACAGTTGTATTGTATTTTTAAAAACACGCAAAGTTTGAAAACTTGGCATTCTATTAAATGTCCTTTGACCAGTAGCTGGCCACTTGGAGTGCCTCTGCTGTTGCTATTAGAAGGTCCTCCATTGTGCATGTAGAATCATAGAATTGGAAGAGACCACATGGGCCATCCAGTCCAACCCCCTGCCAAGAAGCAGGAAAATTGCATTCAAAGCACCCCCGACAGATGGCCATCCAGCCTCTGTTTAAAAGCCTCCAAAGAAGGAGCCTCCACTCCACCACACTCCGAGGCAGAGAATGGCTCTCACAGTCAGGAAGTTCTTCCTAATGTTCAGGTGGAATCTTTCCTGTAGTTTCAAGCCATTGTTCCATGTCCTAGTCTCCAGGGCAGCAGAAAACAAACTTGCTCCCTCCTTCCTATGACTTTCTCTCACATAGTTATACATGGCTATCATGTCTCCTCTTAGCCTTCTCTGTGGCAGGGCACAGATGGTCTGTGGTTTGCTCTTCTCCATACTCGCATGTCATGGATTCCACTTTGCAGCCCCATTTCTTAAGGTTGGCTCTGCATCTCGTGGTGCCAGAGCACAGTCTGTTCAGCACCTGCCAAGTCACCCAGTTTTGTGTGTGCCCAGGAGGGAGTCTCTTATTTCATATCAGCCATTGAATAAGGGTTTGAACCTGCCACTTTTGGACTCTCGCTTGCTGAGGTGTTCCAGCGAGTGTCTCTTTAGATCTTAGAAAACTATTTCTTGATTAAAGTCATTGGCGTGCTGGCTGATATCCAAATAGGGCATGGGCTGGAGATGTCATTGCCTTGGTCCTTTCACTATTGGTTGCTACTTCCCGGCGGATGTCAGGTGGTGCAATACTAGCTAAACAGTGTCAATTCTCCAGTGATGTAGGGCACAGACACCCCGTGATAATGTGGCATGTCTCATTAAGAGCCACATCCACTGTTTTAGCATGGTGAGATGTGTTCCACACTGGGCATGCATACTCAGCAGCAGAGTAGCAAAGCGCAAGGGCAGATGTCTTCACTGTATTTGGTTGTGATCCCCAGGATTCTGATTAAAATACAACTATGCGGTTCTTGTGAACTCTCAAGTCATTTTTGACTTGTCCTGACCCCAAATCAACCTGAAGATGGGTTTTTGTTTTCAAGATTTATTCAGAAGAGGTTTGCCATTGCTTAAGCGGCTGAGGGGGAAAGGAAGGGGCCTAAGACTGTTAGGAATTGGGGAGTGGAAGTCCAAAACACCTGGAGGGCCAAAGTTTGCCCATGCCTGGTCTAGCCCAAGGTCTCCCTGTGGGTTTCCACAGCTGAGCAGGGATCCAAATCCTGGTCTCCAAAGTTACAATCCAACGCTATACCTCCCTGAAAGGGAAACAGAGATATTGACAAGGATGAGCCCTGCCTCTGGGAAAAGATAGAGAGTTGGAAGCTGGTTTTAGATTTCAGACAGACAAGGTCAGAAGCCAATAGGGTGCAAAGCACCAGTTTTGGCTATTGTACTTTTCCTTGGTTCTCCCAAGGAATCATTGCACTTACTCTGAGCCCGAACCCAGTTTAAATTTAGCCAGCCAGGGTATTGCTTTTATGATGTTAATTGATATTAATGTTTTTTATTATCAGTTGTTATTGATTGTTTTCACTGTGTCTGTTTTATTTGTAATCCTTGAGTTTGTCCCTCTGTAAGCTGCCCCAAGTCCCTTCGGGGAGATGGAGGCGGGGTGGCCATGTTCCAGAAGCATTCTCTCCTGACGTTTTGCTGTCTTTGGCAGGCATCCTCAGAGGTTTTCCACCCTGGGGGTTGGGACCCCGGTGGGGGGGTTTGCAGGGGGGTTTCAGAGGGGTGACCAAAGACCATCAAAAACACATATTTGATAGTCTTAGGAACTCTTTGGCGATGAAGGCTGAAGATCTTTCCACCTGTTTTTCTCTTCCTTTTTGGAAACAGATGGCAAATCCTTCCACCAAAAGCCCTCCTCCCACTCTCCAAAACTGAAGGTCAATGCGCAACCTCTGAGAATGCCTGCCATAGATGCAGGCAAAATGTCAGGAGAGAATACTTCTGGAACATGACCATACAGCCCGGAAATCTCACAACTGTATTGTCCTTGTTTCAAAAAACTTTGGGAAAGTTTCTTCCTTAGACTCCAATCCCAGCAGGATTTTGGCAATTGCAGACCAAGAAAGTTGCTTTTCCTAGCTGTAATTTTCATTATAAAAGCAATCCCAAAGTGGAGCCCAGCACTAATCAACACAATAAATTCATACAATCAATCTTTAATAAAACAAGGGGGGAAAACACTAGGCGAGTCCATAACCTGTTGAAAAGCACAGCTGCAGAAATTAAGCCTAGATTGTGGGAGAATAAATAACTCTTCAATTGATGCGGAAAGCTGATCATTAGTATGTTAATATAATCACTCATATGTTACAAAAGATATTGCTTACTCAGGCAAATCTACATATTATATAATTCTTCAGTACATATTGACCAATTTTTCATCTTTATTGCCTTTTATGAATTTTAAGTTTTTAAAAAATTCACACTCATCTGTGTCAGTTCTGAGGCATGATGCCTGCATTAAATTTTCAGTAGCCAACATCAAAATTTCAGTAGCCAGAATTAATCTTTTATAGGCCAATTCTGTATAGGGTCGAATATTGTTGTCAATTTTTAAGGTGCTGCAGTATTTACATTTTGGGTGCATAAAGTATTCTGGCCCTGATCGTGACTGCTCTTGAAAACCTTACATCATCAGGGTGGTTGTGGGGTTTTCAGAAAAAGCAGTAATTCAAAGAGGCGACAAGAAGGAAGTATGATCACATTGAGAGTCTTCAGGGAAGTGGGTGAAAATGAGGGTCTCTAAAAGGGAGGTGTGGAGGGACATCTATGTTGGGGGTTACTCCATCATTAATACCTGAGCGTGGATTAATTTGTATCAAGGCTCAGTTTGGAAAAGTTACTTTTTGGATTATGTCCCTTATGCTAGTGGGTTAAAGTGCTGAGCTGCTGAACTTGCTGACCGAAAGGTCACAGGTTCGAATTCGGAGTGCGGCGTGAGCTCCCACTGTTAGCCCCAGCTTTTGCGAACCTAGCAGTTCGAAAACATGCAAATGTAAGTAGCTCTGGCGGGAAGGTAACAGCGCTCCATGAAGTCATGCTGGCCACATGACCTTGGAGGTGTCTACGGACAACGCTGGCTCTTCAGTTTAGAAATGGAGATGAGCACCAACCCACAGAGTCGGACATGACTAGACTTAATGTTAATGGAAAACCTTTACCTATCCAGTGTCATAGTCCAATGCACAAAGTATACCATGCTATTATCCCTCATTAAATAAATTTAAATGATATAATTTACACCAACTATAAGTAATTATTCTATTTCTTCATTTGCAAGACATACTTCTTTTCTCCATATAATCATTATAAACATGAGGTGCACCTTAGAATTGTGGGTGCATTTAGATATATAAATAAATCTTTTGTTCAGTTGATGGTACTGAAACTAGTCTGCAACTTACTATCAATGGCTTTGTATAATCAAAGAAATATGGTGCTTACTTCCAAGGTCTAGTTATTCAATAAGTTTTGCACGGGATTCAGAAGATGTCGTCCTCTCCTCCCTCAGGGGAACCTATTTTTCTTTTCAGTCCTCTACTCCCAACCATCACATGCCTTTCTACCGCTTCTTCCATCTTCGATTCAAAGTTTGAAAAAGAGCAGAGTAGTAGCGCAGTGCCTTCTAGTTGATAGCAAAATAATCATGCCTTTAAAATAATTATGCCTTCCTGTTAAGGACCAGGCTGTGTAGCAGCTAGTTAGTAGCCAGGTGCATTAAATCACTACTGACTGAGAGGTCATGGGTTCGAAGCCAGCCCGGTCGGTGTGAGCTCCTGACTATTAATAGTCTAGCTTGCTGTTGACCTATGCAGTCCGAAAGACAGTTGCATCTGTCAAGTAGGAAATTTAGGTACTGCTTTATGTGGGGAGGCTAATTTAACTAATTTACAACACCATAAAAACTTCCAACAGCATGCATAAGAATGAGGAAGTACTCCATCAAGGACTCGGTGTCACAAGTGGACAGTGAAGCGGCAGCTCCCCCTGTGGCTGGAATCAAGCATGCCTTCATGAAGCTGGAAAGCTAGAATGTCTGTCTATATATCTTGTATGTCTAATGGCATTGAATGTTTGCCATGTATATGTGCACTGTAATCCACCCTGAGTCCCGTGAGGAGTGAGAAGGGCGGAATATAAATACTGTAAATAAATAAATAAATAAATAATTTATCTGGACATTTTGATCTTTTTGCAGAACCATGACCATCCTCTGTGAAAGCTGCAACAAACCCATCAAGAGGACGGAGCACTGCATCTTGAGATGCCCTGCTGCTACTTCTGTATCCAGAAAGGAGCTCGGGATCCCAAAGCCCTTCAGGTGAGAAATTAATCCTGTGCTCCTTCCATAATCTAAGTTCTAATCACTTTCCAAGGGCTTTATCACATGAGACTGGTAAATAGCAATTACAACAGGACCATAGCATGTTTGGCTGATACTTCTCAGGCAACATTCTGTCTCCCCTGTTGCTGCTTTGCTTTCCAATCATTAGTGAAATGCCTGTCTTCACTGACAGGGAAAATTGTTAATGGCTTTCAATATCGCTGCTGTTTCAAAAATATCACTGATGCAATGACTCACTTCCACTGCAGTTGTGATATTCAGGCAGTCACATGGCATGAATGGCAGTGATTTTCGTCCTCTTCCCATTGCTATTCCTAAGCAGAGTGAGGTTGCTCTTACACAGTGCTTGTTTTCTTGTATATTTCTTTCCTCTTTTACATTTCTTTGGCTGTAATTGTGCAATCATGGCAAACATTAATTGTAAAAAGTGAAAGGAAAGCTTGTGCTGGGAGCGGTACATATATATGGTATATGATAGAGTTATTTATTTATTTAGAGTATTTATAAAAGAATAATAATAATAATAATAATAATAATAATAATAATAATAACAATGTTAATAATACACTATATTTATATTCTGCCCTTCTCCCCTAGGGGACTCAGAGCAGATTACAGCATTTACATACATAGGCAAACATTCAATGCCTTTACAATCATATGCAAAGAGACTCACAAACACAAACAAAGGCAGAGGCTTCTCCTTTCATTTCCGGCTTCTGGAGGCGGTGCTCATCTCTGGCTCTGGGGAGGTGCTTTCTCCATTTTCAAGCTGAGGAGCCTGAGTTGTCACCTCCTGGTTGTGTGGCCGGCAAGCTTGCTTGGAGCGTCTCTTTGCCTTTTTCTGCCGAAACGGTACCTACCTATTTATCTACTCACATTTGCATGTTTTCAAACTGCTAGGTGGGCAGGAGTGGGAGCTGACGGACAAGAGCTCACCCCATATTGCACATTCAAACTGCCAACCTTCAGGTCAGCGGTTCAGCAGCACAAGGGTTTAACCCATTGCACCATCACAGCTCCTATATCCCACTTTTCAGCCACAAAGGTTCTTAGAGCAGTGGGTTTCAGTGAGTTTTCCAGGCTGTATGGCCATGTTCCAGAAGCATCCTCTCCTGACATTTCACCCACCTCTGAGGATGCCTGCCATAGATGTGGCTGAAACGTCAGGAGATAATGCTTCTGGAACATGGCCGTACAACTCAGAAAACTCACAGCAATCCAATAATTCCAACCATGAAAGTTTTAATTGTGCGAAGGCTCTCCTGGCCACTGCCGCCACCTCTGTTTCAAGCGTCAGTGCTGAGTCCAGGAGAATCCCCAAACTGTCTAGAGCCTTCATTGTTTGAATCCACAGTGTTCTCTGGATGTAGGGGAACTACAACTCCATAACTCCAGATCAATGCCCATCAAACCTTTCTAGTGTTTTCTGTTGGCCATGGGAGTACTGTGTGCCAAGTTTGGTTCAATTCCATTGTTGGTGGAGTTCAGAATACTCTTTTTTTCCCTATTTTTATACATTTATTGGAAAAGTACAGGAATGGCTTCAGATGGCTCCTCTTGGGGTTTTGAAGTTCATCCCTACAGTGGGCTGTGTAACCTGCAGGTTGGACAAGCTGCCAAAATCCAGCAGCTTCAACATCTCCTTTGTATCAGGGTCCACTTCAATGATCTCCTGATCTAAGGCAGAGACCTCAGGGACATAGTTGTCCCTTCTTTCTCTTTCCTCTTCCTGCAGTTTGATGGAGATGCCTCTGACCGGACCTCATTTAATGCGTTTCATTAGATGGGTTACATACCCTGCAATCTTGTTGTGCAGTTTTTTGCTAGGGATGATGGCAATAACTATAAATCCCAGCAACCACAACCACAACTCCCAAATGACAAAACAATATTTTTTGAATGATGGTCCCTCCTTGGGTGAGTAGGTGTCTTGTGGCCAAATTTGATAGCAATTTGTCCAGCGGATTTTGACTTATGATGTCACTGAAAATGAACAGAGCATTTTTATAGTTGAACACGGTCAGACTCAGGGCAGGAAAAAAAAACATTATAAATGTTCAACTATTTCAGCCCAAAACTCATTAGTGCTTAACAACCTGTTATGCTGCTATCCAGCCGGAGAACTTGAATTTAAAACAATACAGCACCAATCCCCATGGACAAAGTACAATGTCTTTCACGGTTAAGTATGCATAACATTATGGTGTAAGAGTCTCTCGCCTCCAAACTAACATCTGAGTATCTTTGCTGTGACCAGATTTTAATGGCCAGCCAGTAAATAATATTAATCCACCGAAGTCTTTTAGGACTGGCACAGCTGCAAAAACATCTGGAAAGCAATTGTGTCCTCTATTGGGAAAAGAAGACTTATTAAACTTTGGATGCCAAAAGGAGAGCAGAGTGCAAACTGAAGTGGCCCAGCCAAGTCAGGCTTTTCACCTGTGGCAATGCATCATCTGGCCAATGTGTGCTTGGAGCTCCTGACAAATGAATGATTGTGATGGTAAAGATTTCCATGGCCAGACTCCAGATTGAGAATGCATTTACACTGTAGAATTAGTGCAGGTTGACACCATTTTAATTGCCATGACCCAATGCAATGGAATTACAGGTGTTTAGTCTTACAAACCCCCCCCCCCAAAAAGCTGGGTTGCAGTTAAACATCAAAAAAACCAAGATTATAGCAACAAGAATGATTGACAACTGGGAAATAGAGGGAGAAAACATGGAGGCAGCGACAGACTTTGTATTTCTAGGTGCAAAGATTACAGCAGACGCAGACTGCAGCCAGGAAATCAGGAGACGCTTACTTCTTGGGAGGAGAGCAATGACCAATCTCAATAAAATAGTGCAATAGTGCAATGACCAATCTCGATAAAATAGTGAAGAGTAGAGATATCATACTGGCAGCAAAGATCCGCATAGTCAAAGCAATGGTATTCCCCATAGTCACCTATGGATGTGAAAGCTGGAAGTGAAAGCTGGAAATAGCTATTGAGCGAAGGAAGATAGATGCTTTTGAACTGTGGTGTTGGAGAAAAGTTCTGAGAGTGCCTTGGACTGCAAGAAGATCCAACCAGTCCATCCTCCAGGAAATAAAGCCCGACTGCTCATTGGAGGGAAGGATATTAGAGACAAAGTTGAAGTAATTTGGTCACATCACGAGGAGACAGGAAAGCTTAGAGAAGACAATGATGCTGAGGTAAATGGAAGGAAAAAGGAAGAGGGGCCGACCAAGGGCAAGATGAATGGATGGCATCCTTCAAGTGACCGGATTGACCTTGAAGGAGCTGGGGGTGGTGATGGCCAACAGGGAGCTCTGGCATGGGCTGGTCCATGAAGTCATGAAGAGTCGGAAACGACTGAACGAATGAACAACAACAAGTCTTACAAGGCCTTTAGCATTCTCTACCAAAGAGTTCTGGTGCCTTACTAAACTATAACTCCAATGATTCCATAGCATTCAGCCTTGGCCATTAAAGTGGAACCATAGAGGTAGAATTGTGTAGTTTGAGAGGGCTGACCAGGTGTGCAACAACCTGAGAAGACTGTTGTGTTTGCTAAACAAGTCCTTAGCTGGGAGATTTGGGAAGCTGTAATCTGTGGAGGTTGAGATAGGACGGGGTACAAAAGCCTGGAATAAATAAATAAATAAATAAATCTCCATGAACTAAATAGACATATTCCTCCTGAGTTCAGAGGGATTGGCTTCCAAATCAAAGCATTTTAGGTGTGTTGTAAAGGGTGGGGAGGATATATATGGATGGACAGCCCTCTAGTGACCGCCATGAAGAAAACCCTGAGGGGCACTTTGCTTTAATCATCTCCACCACCTTGAGTTATTATTTGTAGACACTGTTCATCACATACATATAATTCATTTTAATTCCTGAGCTTGTAGACAGGGGCTTCGACATCTTTTTATATAGCCAATGCCTAATGTATCTGATGTACACTAGGCATTGGATATACCAAAGGAAGCCCAAGTTCCTGTCTACAGACTCAAACATTAAAATAAATTCTGTCCACAGGATGATCCCAGAGCTTGAAAATAAAAATGTTTGGACTGCAACACTCAGAATCCTCACAGCATAATGGTTGGAAATAGCAACCTTCTACAAGCCTCCTATGCTAGTTATTTGTGATGTATATAATTCAGATTGCTTGTTGTTGTTCATTCATTCAGTTGTTTCCGACTCTTCGTGACCTCATGGACCAGCCCACACCAGAGCTCCCTGTTGGCCGTCACCACTCCCAGGTCCTTCAAGGTCAGTCCAGTCACTTCAAGGATCCCATCCATCCATCTTGCCCTTGGTTGGCCCCTCTTCCTTTTTCCTTCCATTTTCCCAGCATCATTGTCTTCTCTAAGCTTTATTTTCTTCTCATGATGTGGCCAAAGCACTTCATCTTGGCCTCTACAATCCTTCCCTCCAATGAGCAGTTGGGCTTTATTTCCTGAAGTATGGACTGGTTGGATCTTCTGGCAGTCCAAGGCCCTCTCAGAACTTTCCTCCAACATCACATCTATTTTCCTTCACTCAACCTTCCCTAAGGTCAGATTGCTTACAATATCATATATGTATGTATTGGTATGTAGTTTTCCTTAACTCTATGTTGTGGGAGGGACTGCAGACCATGTGACCAGATCTGGAACTATTCAGATCTCAGACTCTTAGACTCTCAGACTGTAGAGGCGCCATCAGACTTTCAGACTCTCAGAACAGAGAGATGCTTTAGACTTTGGTCTGCTAAGATTATAAGAAAGATGCCCTGTGTTCAGTGTAGTGTCGAAGGTTTTCATGGCCGGAATCACTGGCTTTTTTGGGTTGTATGGTCATGCTCCAGAAGCATTCTCTCCTTTTCGCCCACATCTATGGCAGGAATCCTCGGAGGTTGTGAGGTCTGTTGGAAACTAGGAAAATTGGCTTTTTATATCTCTGGAATGTCCATGGTGGGAGAAAGAACTCTTGTCTGTTGGAGCTGGGTGGGAAAGTTTCAGTTGGCCACCTTGATTATCATTTGATGGCCTGACAGTTTTTAAGAGTGGCTTGTTATTGCCCCGGGAAATCCTTTGTTGAGAGGTGATTAGTTGTCCCTGATTGTTTCTTGTCTCTAGTTCCCCTGTGTTTGAGTGTTATTCTTTGTTTACTATTATAATTTTAGAGTTTTTAAATACTGGTATCCAGATTTTGTTCATTTTCATGGTTTCTTTCTTTCTGTTGAAATTGTTCACATGCTTGTGGATTTTTTTTTAAAAAAGAGAGCATGATTTAAAGCAATATGTTTTAAGGGAGAGTAGATGTTTCTGGGCACTGAAAAGAACATTCTGAAACTCTGCTGTTTTTTGTGCATTGGCATATTTTTGTTCCTAACAGTTCAGAGAGATATCTAGGTATATCAGTCTAACAACTGAGAAACCTAATAGCCTTGCATGAATACTAGTGGATATTTACCAGTAAGGAGAAAGTTTACTCAAGCAAGTTTTAAACTCTTTTCAGAAAGGTCATACTTTACAAAAGGTTCAGATATCTAACAAGGTTTAGCCTGCAGAAGAGAAGGCTCGGGGAGACATGATAGCCATGTATAAATATGCGAGGGGAAGCCATAGGGAGGAGGGAGCAAGCTTGTTTTCTGCTGCCCTGGAGACTAGGACACAGAACAATGGCTTCAAACTACAGGAAAGGAAATTCCACCTGAATGTTAGGAAGAACTTCCCGACTGTGAGAGCTGTTCAGCAGTGGAACTCTCTGCCCCGGAGTATGGTAGAGGCTCCTTTTTGGATGCTTTTAAACAGAGGCTGGATGGCCATCTGTTGGGGCTGCTTTGAATACGATTGTCCTGCTTCTTGGTAGTGGGTTGGACTGGATGGCCCATGAGGTCTCTTCCAACTCTATGATTCTAAGATTCCAAGGTCATGCCTTTCCAATAGTTTATGATTATTCCAAATCGGGTGAATGCCAATTGATCTCCAAAAGGACCACACTTCCAACAGTCTGTGGAGATTCCTAATTTTCCCAAAAGGTTATGAATGCCATTTTCCAAAAATAGAAGCTATTGCAGTTTAAAAAAAGCTTTCCAAAGTTTTTTGCCTTATGTAAAAAGTACCATCCTTAGATGTATTTCAGTGGAGGGGAATTGGCATTTCGGCTTCAGCACACTTGTGCAATGTCCTTCCCAGAAAAGCACAGAAGGAGGGCCCTGCTGCTTCAGACCAAAAGTGTTATCTCATCTGAAATTCGGTTTACACAGGATAGGATACATGTCAAGAACACTGTCCCTCTTGTGTTTTTGACAAGTGACTTTCAGAGCCATGATGCCTTCAATATTGGAAGCAATATACAGCTGTCACAACAAGTTTTCCCTGATAGCCTTATCCTTTATGAATTGATCTAACCTGTTTTTAAAGCTGTCCAAAATGTTGGGCATAATTACATGTTGTGAAGGCAGATTCCACAACGTGACTATGCACCGTGTGAAGAATGTCATTTTAATCTTTCCTGAATATTTCTCTATGCTTTTCGGTACCTGACACATTTTAAATATATCTCCCTTTACACAGAGACCCAGTGTGATTTAGTGTTTTGAGCAATAAACTGGTTTCATACTGCATTATATGACAGTACAGAGGGGTCCTACGACTGCAGAGACCATGACTGGAATCTCCCCTTTGGCCATAGGAACCCACTGAGTGACTTTAGACAAGTCACACTTTCTCAGCCCCAGAAGAAAGTAATGGTGAGCCCCTCTGAACACATCTTGCCAGGATCAATTTATTGTAGAGTCGGCACAAGTGAAGGATTAATTAGAGGCATACAACAAAGTCATCAGCCCTTTACCCAACTTCTTTTCTCTAGCTAAACAGCACCAAATGATGCAACCTTTTCTGGTAGGAGAGTTAGTTAATGCTTCTTGGCACCTTTCTGGTTCTTTCTCAGCCGTACAGTTTGCTTTTTTCAGTTGTCAAAATTGGACAAAACATTTCAAGCATGGCTAGACCATAGACGTAGGAGCCCCCAGTGGCACAATTGGTTAAACCCTTGAGCCAGCAGGACTGAAGACTGACAGGTTGAAGGTTCAAATTAAGGGAGAGTGTGGATGAGCTCCCTCTGTCAGCTCCAGCTTCCCATGTGGGGACATGAGAGAAGCCTCCCACAAGGATGGTAAAACATCAAAATGTCTGGGCATCCCCTGGGCAATGTCCTTGCAGATGGCCAATTCTCTCACACCAGAAGCGACTTGCAGATTCTCAAGTTGCTCCTGACACGAAGAAACAAACAAACCATAGAATTGTTTGTATAAGGCAGCATGATATTGTCAGTTTTATCTTTCTTTTTTCTAACTTTTACCAATAGTAGCCAACTTCTTGATTCAGTTAGCCTATCAAAACCACAGCATTTCTTTATTGGTCACATACCAGGAGCTCTAATTCTATCACATAAATCCATACATTAAGCTGGGTATTTTATACCCTATATAAGTGGTTCCCAATCTTTTTTTTGACCTGGGACCACTTGACCAGGGACCACTTGACCAGCAGTGTTGGTAATGTTGGTACTCTCCAATTGGTACCAAAAGGGTTACGAATCAGTTTTTGGTTAACTGTAGATTTGGTTTGGTTATTTGGGGTGCTGATTCAGAAAATTGCATTGGATAGACCACATCAGCTCGAGTTTCTGATACAGAACATATGCCACCCAGTAGTYGCCATCTGCTCGCCCACAGAAAACCATATTTAATAAGCTGATGTGGTAGTAGTAATCTTTCRTGGATAGTCAGCCTCTCCCCTCCCGAYATCCGTGTTGCCTATAAGAGGGTTTTGCAAGACCAGTCGCTCGCCTTTCCTAGTGGTTTCGAGGCAACAGTGCAATGGTGAGGCTGCGGACCATATTTTTGTTCTTGTGGACCACTGGTGATCCATGGACCACAGGTTGGAAACCACTGCCCGCCGCCTCTATATATAAACACCCAGACCCCCCCCCCCGCCCCACACACATACATTATATTTCCATCACTTACGTCAATTCATATTTAGAACTCCTGCTTTAATACCACTTCTCTCAGTTTGGAGAGATTGTTTCAAAGCCCTTGAGCATTAGTTTTTGACCGAATGTCCTCAAAACATTTGGAGGTGCCAGCAAACGTGATCGCCTCACTGTTCAGCTCTTGCTTTCTTGCATCTATGAGTAAATTTGTGTATATATCTCGCATCGTCCAGGTGTCATTGGGATTGTTGCCCCCCTGCTTTCATCCCTTTTTCTCCATCTTTCCTCTCATACCTTTTTACCTTTCCTTTCCTTTCTATTCCTTCCTTCCTTTTCCTTCCTTCCTTCCTTCCTTCCTTCCTTCCTTCCTTCCTTCCTTCCTTCCTTCCTTCCTTCCTTCCTTCCTTCCTTCCTTCCTTCCTTCCTTCTCCAGCTCTGTGAAGACCTCACAATGTCTTTTCCAGTGACGTCACAGAAGGCCACTTCACCTAGTGATAACCATTGTGGGACAGACAGTCAGACAAACAAACATATTTTGACATCTATCTATCTATCTATCTATCTATCTATCTATCTATCTATCTATCTATCTATCTATCTATCTATCTATCTATCTATCTATCTGAGAAACCGGTCCAGCTCTTGTTTAGCTCTTTTACTCTGGCTGCTGGAAAGCTGATCTTACCATGTATTGCTAGTTTTTCCGGCCCTGTAAAGCTTCCTTCAATATCACCTTCACGAGATGGGAGTGTTGACTCTTCTCTCCCCATCTTACACCCCTTTGCACCGATTAATGACTCACACGGCCGCATGGTAGTTGCCATGGGAACCATCCCGTATAAAGGCGCCGCAAATGCCGAAATTCCAGGCTGAAGGGTTCATTTTTGGCCGTACCAATCTTGCTGAATCCATCGCCTCCTTTCCCTCTTTTGATCTCGTTGTTGCTGGTATTTCTTTATTGATTGCCTTTTTCTCTAATGTCTTACTGGAGTTGCCTTGCAAAGAGAATTCATGCATGCACAAAAAGATTTTGGCAGACTTAGCATCAGATGGACACATATCTCTTCCTTTTAGTCCCAAGATAAGGGGTGCATCTACATTGTAGATTTAATGCAGTTTGACATCACTCTAACTGCCATCGCTCAATCCTATAGTGTCCTGGAAGTTGTAGTCTTACAAGGTCTTCAGCCTCCTTTGACAAGAAGTTCTGGTACCTCACCAAACTACAAATCCCAGAGGCTTGGCAGAAGAATGGTGTCAAACTGCATTCATTTTGCTGTGTAGATGCACCCTAAGTTGCCTTCTCTTGTCCGACCTGACTCTGTGTTCTGCAAAAAGAACATTTTCTGCCTTAAAATAAAATGCATCATAGGTTTTCATCCCCAAATTCTTGAAAACTCAATAGTATAAGTCAGCAAGCATTTCTCATTCATTCAGATATACTAGGAAGAGACAATGGTGGTGCAGATGTTAATTTTTCCTTAGGACTAGTGGATGCTGGTAAACCAGAAGGGGGAATTCTGAAAGTTGAAGTTCAAGAAAGTCACATTCCCAAGCTCTGCTAAAGACTTTCCTCTCATTGAACAAGCCCTATGAGGAGCGGTTTAAAGAGCTGGGCATGTTTAGCCTGCAGAAGAGAAGACTGAGAGGAGACATGATAGCTATGTATATGAAAAGCCATAGGGAGGAGGGAGCAAGCTTGCTTTCTGCTGCCCTGGAGATTAGGAACAATGGCTACCTATTACAGGAAAGGAGATTCCACTTGAAAATTAACTTCCTGTGAGAGCTGTTCAGCAGTGGAACTCTCTGCCTCTGAGTGTGGTTGAGGCTCTTTCTTTGAAGGCTTTTAAGCAGAGGCTGGATGGCCATCTATCAGGGGTGTTTTGAATGTGATTTTCCTGCTTCTTGACAAGGAGCTACTCTGGATGACCCACTAGGTCTCTTCCAACTCTGTGATTCTATGATTGCATTATTTTCAGCAGAGACCCATGTAATGCAGTTTGAATTGTATTGAACTGTGTAGATCCAACTTTGGTTTGCATGATTGAAGCAAACTGAGGACAAAAGGGGCAATGTGAGAAGAAGAGAGAAAAACTGGGGCATTTTAATTGCTGAGAAAGTGGGATAACATAGGATTGATCTGTCCAGTTGGGATAGTTGGAGCGTCTATTCAAGTAACTGGAAGATATCCACCCACCCCACAATATGCTGATAAAAACTGGGACACACAACATCAGAGTGTGGCAAATGTTAGTAAAGGTAAAGCTTTTCCCGTGACATTAAGTCTAGTCATGTCCGACTTTGGGGGTTGGTGCTCATCTCCATTTCTAAGCTGAAGAGCCGGCGTTGTCCATAGACAACTCCAAGATCATGTGGCTGGCATGACTGCATGGAGCATTGTTACCTTCCCGCCCAAGGAGTACCTATTGATCTACTCACATTTGCATGTTTTTGAACTGCTAAGTTGGTAGAAGCTGGTGCTAACAGCAGGAGTTCACGCTGCTCCCTGGATTCAAACTGTGACTTTTCGGTCAGCAATTTCAGCAGCTCAGTAGTTTAACGCACTGCGCAATGAATGAGAAAAAAATCACAAATTAGGAGATTCTATAGCAGTTTGCTTTTGCCTGAACCTACTGCGAAAGGCAAGGTGAGAAAGTGGGATGACATAGGATTGATCTGTCAAGTTGGGACAGTTCAAGTAACTGGAGGATATCCACCCACCCCACAATTTGCTGATAAAAACTAGGACACACAGTTTGCAGAGAGTTCCACTGCTGAACAGCCATCACAGTTAGGAAGTTCATTTTTCAGGTGGAATCTCCTTTCCTGTAGTTTGAAGCCATTGTTCTTAGTCTCTACTTTTGTTCATTGTTCCTAGTTTCTACTTTTGACCTTTGTTTGCAATAACTGAAATAAGCTCAGTAGAAAAGGAGCAAGTGAAAGGAGGAGAAAAAAAGGCTTTTTAACAGCACCTGAAAAAGTGGGACAACATAGAATTAATCAGGGCTTTCCCCTGCCAAAACAGGACAGTTGGAGGGTACGAATTTGTTTTCAAAGCTGCAATTCTATGCAACACAGCAGCCAATGCTTATCAGTGTGGCTCACAAAACATAGCTTGAATTGCACACATATAACTTCACAATCAAATGGAACACAAAAGCCAATGTTTTGCTGAAAACACAGGATGCTTCCAGGCAAAGGGTTCTTGGCGCTACCAATTAAAAGGCATTCTGCAGAGATTCTTCTTCTCTTTCCCAAAGGCTTTCCTTTAGGAAGGAAGCGGGGAAGCAGAAGCCACTGTGGGAGAATGCAATAGGGTTACAAACTTCATATGGTCTCCCCTGGCCCCCTATAAAATTCAGTCAATTAGGCAATGTCATGATACAATAAAGATCCCATCTAGAGGCACCCATCAAAAGAACAAAACAAAGGTATACAACAACAACAACAACAAGGCTTAAATGAAAACAGTGCTAAACGCCAGTTTAAAAACCTATCAGACTAAAATGCTGGGGAGAATAAAAAGGTCCTTTTGCATCTGTTGTCAACAACACAACATGGGAAAGGACTAGACCAGCGCTACACAAACTGGTGGTCCAAGGACTTGTGCGGTTTGCAGAACCATTGGCTAACAGTTCCAGGAAAGAAACAATTATGGCTAACAGCACTGATATGGTACCTGGCACATTGGAATAAATGAATGAACAATTCCTCAAATCACAACTGAAATAACTTCTCCTTCGGAGCCTTACACCTCACCACACCTCACCGGTAGGCTGTTAGGAATTGAGGGAGTTGAAGTCCAAAACACCTGGAGGGCTGAAGTTTGCCCATGCTGGTGTATACTAAGTTTCAAACTGCATTATATGGCAGTGTAGATGGGCCTTTGTTAGTATGCAGCCACTGTAATACTATATAGTCCATTTGGAGACATCTGGAGCTGCTATTCAACAACTATCATATCTTGTATCAGCTGATTCCGCCTGTAAGCAATGCACTCACTGCATGTAGAAGTATTTATTTTTATCTATCTTAGATTTTCTCAACTTCATTGCAATGAATCACCCGGCGGAATCAATATCACTGTCCCGTTAGCTGTCCCTTGGTGCTTCCAGACAGGTGGCTTTTTGCTCCACCAGTCAAAAAGCATTGTGTAGCTACTCCATCGTTTCTTCCTTGATGGATTCTTTGTGGGAAGAGCAAAGACAAGAGAGGTGGAGAGAAAACGCAGGAGGGTTCAGAGTGGAACATCTGGGCCCCCTGATTAAATTTTGTACATTGCAAAAGCTTATTGGTCCAATCAAAATATATTGCTTTTCCCATTTAATATTTTGCTGCCCTTGCAACCAGTGAAACAGCAGTGCAATACAGTCTAGAATGGTAACTAACTTTTAACAGAGGCTGTTTTCAGGCACGGCTTTTATTGCGTGGTTGCCCTGCCTCATATTCAGCAATAATATTCCCACTCAAGCGGTAAACTTCACGAACACTTTGTTGATCGCAAAGACAGCAACAAATAAAATGTGCAAAGCAGTAAATCCTAATTGGTGACCAATACGTGCTAGTATTTTAGAAAATACAATCAAAACACAGCTTTGTGTAAAAAAAGGGGTTCAATTTCAAAAGAGCAGCTGTTCCTACTACTATACAAACTTCCTATGATGAGGAAGCTCTGTATTGAAATTGGAATGTGATGGTTCTTACTTATGAGTAAACCTGTCTAGGAGGAAATCATTGGTGTATCTCATCTGTTGAATTAAAGCAGTCTGACACCACTTGAACTGCCATGGCTCCAGGGTGGGAGAAAGAACTCTTGTCTGCTTGAGGTAGGTGTGAATGTTGTAATTGGCCACCTTGATTAGCATTTAATGGCCTAGCACAGTGGTTCTTAAACTGGGGTCCCCAGATGTTTTTGGCCTACAACTCCCAGAAATCCTAACAGCTGGTAAACTGGCTGGGATTTCTGGGAGTTGTAGGCCCAAAACATATGGGGACCCCAGGTTGAGAACCACTGGCCTAGCAGTTTCAAGGTCTGGCTTCTTACTACCTGGGGGAATCCTTTGTTGGGAGGTGATTAGCTGGCTCTGATTGTTTCTTGTTTGGTAGTGTTGTTCTTTATTTTTAGTGTTGTTCTTTATTTACTGTCCTAATTTTAGATTTTTTAAAAATACTGATAGCCAGATTTTGTTCATTTTCATAGTTTCCTCCTTTCTGTTGAAATTGTCCGCATGTTCGTGAATTTCAATGGCTTCTCTGTGTAGTCTGACATGGTGGCAGTCAAGAGTGGTCCAGCATTTCTGTGTTCTCAAATAATATGCTGTGTAAAGTCAGCTATGGCTGACTTCTCTGGTTGAAGTAGTGTGCAGTGCCTTTCATGTTCCTTGTTTGGGCGCTGCGTTTGTTCAGGAAGAAACCATGAAAATGAACAAAATCTGGCTACCAGTATTTTGAACTATGGTGTTGAAGAAAAATTCTGAGAGTGCTTTGGACTGCAAGAAGATCAAACCAGTCCATACTCTATGAAATAAAGCCCGACTGCTCATTGGAGGGAAGGATATAGAGGCAAAGATGAATTACTTTGGCCACATAATGAGAAGACCAGAAAGCTTAGAGAAAACAATAATATTGGGGGAAATGGAAGGAAAAAGAAAGAGGGGCCAACCAAGGGCAAGATGGAAGGATGGTATCCTCAAAGTGACTGGCTTGACTCTGAAGGAGCTGGGGGTGGTGATGGCCAACAGGGAGCTCTGATGTGGGCTAAAAAAGTTCTAAAAAACTCTAAAATCATAACAGTAAACAAAGAACAACACAGAGGCTGGATGGCCATCTGTTGGGGATGCTTTTAATGTGATTTTCCTGCTTCTTGGCAGAGGGTTGGACTGGATGGCCCATGAGGTCTCTTCCAACTCTGCGATTCTATGATTCTATATCTCTTCACTGCATCTCTCAGTCCCAGAAAATGAACATATCAAGAAAGTGGGACAAGAACTCATCTCCCCGTCTCCCAACTTTTCTATGAATATATCAATTGCTTGATTGTACGAAAATGTTCCATTATTTTAACCTGTAAAGGCAAGATGATGTGGTTTATAGCGCACAATGAAATTTACCGTCTCCGTGGAACGAAATTTGAGTCACACTGGTCTGACATGGTCTCTCTTGAGCAGTTTCATACAGACGTTTCGGGCCCACTGTGTGCTTGAAAGCGGGTGAAATTGTCTCTTCGGCGCAAAATCACTTACGTAGAGAAGAGGCTTTTATTTTCCGTCACGTCTCTTGCTGTGCCATTCATGCAGCCTGAAGTTATAAAACGCCCCAGGAACGGATGTTGTTCACACCTCTGAAATCGTCTTGTCTTGAAGCTTGAGTCTCATATTCACTGAAAAGGTTGAGTTGTCACAGGGATATTTCATCTAATTTGTTTGCGTGGGGATGGGAGGGGGGACAATTCACAGCAACATATGGTGAATTATTTAACACAGAAAGGGGCCTTGTTCCGTTTTCAGGCTCTACTCCTGAAATGGAAAAATACAGTTTGCACAATATAAGATATATATTCATTAAAAAAACCCAAAGACTGGCCGAAGTGAGAGAAATGATGCATCATCCGCAGCGGCAGATGCTGCGTGGCTGGAGAACCAAGAAAGTGCTGAAGGACAGAACTTTGTGTACAATGTGGTTAGTTTTGCACGCACACACAACCATAGTTTGGTCTGCTGTTTTCAGGTGCCCCATGGTGCATCTGCATCAGGTATGGGCAAACTTTGGGCTTCTGGGTGTTTGGGATTTCAACTCCCACAATTCCCAACAGCCTCAGGCCCTTTCCTTTTCCCCTTCAGCCGCTTAAGCTTAAGTTTGCCCATACTTGATCTACACTCCAGATTTAATGCAGTTTAATGCAGTTTGACACAACTTTTTTGAGCAACTAAAAAGTACACATCTGACACTCTCCTGAATATATATACACACACATTCACACACATATACATACGTGTGTGTGTGTTTGTAATCAGTGGTTTTCCAAAATGTTATGAATCCCATTTCCCAAATGGCTATGGAGATTCATATTTTCCAAAACTAGAAAATCATGGAGAAATTAACACAATTAAATGCATTAGAGACAAATGCAAAGTTCTGTATAATTGTGCAGGTGTAGAATGAGGCTGCACAGCAGAAGTTTATGTTAAAAGAATCCTGGGATTATTGTTGATTTTTGTGTGTGTCAGGAGCAATTTGACAAAATGCAAGTTGCTCCTGGTGTGACACAATTGGCCGTCTGCAAGGACATTGCCCAGGGGACACCTGGATGTTTTACCATCCTGTGGATATTTATTTATTTAATTACAGTATTTATATTCCACCCTCCTCACCCCGCAGGGGACTCAGGGCAGATGACAATGACCGCATTGAGTCGCCGATTTAGGCTGAAAAATGCGGTATAAAAATAAAGCAAATAAATAAATAAATGTACATATACACGGCAAATATTCAATGCCATAGACACACAATACATATACACAGACAGTCAGAGGCTATTTAACATTACAACTTTTTCTGGCCACCAGGGGAGCTGTCACTTCACTGTCCATCTGCATCACTGATGATGTACTTCCTCATTCCACACATGCTTGCTGGAGATTTTTATGGCCTCGTAAATTAGTTAAATTAGCCTCCCCACACATAAGTGGTACCTAAATTTCATACTTGATAGATGCAACAGTCCTTCGAGCTGCAAAGGTCAAAAACAAGCAGCACAAATTGATCAGAAGCTCACTCCGACCCAGGCTGGCTTCAAACTCATGACCTTTTGGTCAGTAGTGATCTTAGTGTAGCTGACTCTCAGCAAGCTGCGCCACAGTCCCGATACTTCTCTCATGTTCCCAAATGGGAAGCTGGAGCTGACAGACAGGAGCTCACCCCACTCCCTGGATTCAAACCGCTGACCTATCATCAGCAGCTCAGCCAGCATAAGGGTTTAACCCATTGCACCACCAAGGGCTCCTTGAATTTATAATTTGAACTCAAGACAGCAGTGAGGTGCTGCAGCAAGGAAGGGAAAAGTGCTTAGCCTGCATTAATAGACACATAGTAAAAGCAGCAATAGCCTCACTGTATTCTCCACTGGTCAGACCTTATTTCTAATAAGAAGTTCGGTTTTTGCTGTTTCATTTTAAGAAGGATATTGACAAGTTTGAGCAAGTTCAGAAAAGGACAACAAATGTGATAAGAGGCATAGAGAACAAAACCTATGAGGAAAGGTTGAAGGAGCTGGGCATGTTCAGCAGAGGAGTGACATGAGTGTCCTCTTTAAATATCTCAAGGGCTGTCACGGAGGAGAGAGGAAAGAGATCTTCTCCGTTGCCCCAGAGGTCTAAAATGTTTTAAGTTACAGGAAGGTAGAGTTTGATTGAACATTAGAAACAACATCTTGGCAGTAAGAGTGTTTTGGCAAAGGAAGCAATTACCTAGAGCAGTGGAGAGGATTTTTTCTCTGGATGTCGTCAAAAAGAGGCTGGCCATCTACCTGCTGGAGGTGCTTTGGCTGGAGATCCTGCCTTGATCTGAGGATTGGATTCAGTAGCCCATGAGGCCCCCTCCAACGTTATAGTCTACGATTCATTGAAACTGAGATCATAATTTATTTATTTTTGAAGTTCAAAGTGAAGGTGTAGATTTATTCTTTGCACACTGGGCACATAACACTCCCACATGCTTTCCCACAAGTCCCTTGAATTCTCTCTTGCGTCTGCACCCAAAGATTCATTCAGACTCGCGAAGGAACAGAAAAAGTGACATAATCTTCTCTGAGGTGGAAAAGGTGTTGTCACCTTGAATTCTTACATAATGCTGCATGAAAGGCACTTCACCACACAAACTGCCATGTTACTTAACATACCATTTTTAAAAAGTAGTGTTGTTAAGAAATTGATGATTTAAAGAAATATTGCAATCTTTGGGTTGTTGTGAGTTTTCTGGGCTGTATGGCCATGTTCCAGAAGCATTCTCTCCTGACATTTCGCATGCATCTATAGCAGAAAAGAAAAGATTGCAATGTATCGTCAAAGGCTTTCATGGCCGGAATCACTGGGTTGATGTGAGTTTTCCAGGCTGTATGGCCATGTTCCAGAAGCATTCTCTCCTGACGTTTTGCCTGCATCTATGGCAGGCATCCTCAGAGGTTGTGAGGTCTGTTGGAAACTAGGCAAGTGGGGTTTATATATCTGTGGAATTTCCAGGGTGGGAGAAAGAACTCTTGTCTGTTTGAGGTTGGTGGCCAATTGAAACATTCATACCTACATCAGACAGACAAGCTTTCTTTCTCCCTCCCTGGAGATTTCACAGATATATAAACCCCATTTTCCTAGTTTCCAACAGACCTCACAACCTCTGAGGTATGCCTGCCATAGATGCCGGCAAAATGTCAGGAGAGAATGCTTCTGGAACATGGCCATACAGCCCAGAAAACTCACAACAACCCAGTGATTCCGGCCATGAAAGCTTGAAAATAGAGAATGTAGCTCCCCAGAGACAGAGATGAGCACCGCCTCCAGAAGCCAGAAATGAAAGGAGAAGCCTCTGCCTTTGTTTGTGTTTATGTGTCTCATTGTATATTATTGTAAAAGCAGCTAATGTTTGCCTATGTATGTAAATGCTGTAATCCTCTCTGAGTCCCCTAGGAGAGAAGGATGGAATATAAATAAAGATTATTATTATTATTATTATTATTATTATTATTACTACTACTACTACTACCACTACTACTCACATTTACATGTTTTCAAACTGCTATGTTGTCAGGAGCTAGGGCTAACTGTGGGAGCTCATAACAATCCCACAGGTTTGGACTGCCAACTTTCAGGTCAGCAGTTCAGCAGCACAAGGGTTTAACCCATTGTGCCACTGTGTATAGCCTCATATAGTACAGTTCAGTGCAATTAGGCTGGATCTACACTGCCATATAATTCGGTTTCTGAATCCAGATTATATGCTTTCATATGGATTATAGGAGTTTACACTGTCATATAATCCAGTTCAAAGCAGATAATCTGGATTTAGAAACTACATCATGTGGCAGTGCAGATGGGGGCCCAAATTCTGTGTGGGATCAGAAATGTTTTAAGGGAAGCGGGATTCCTATGAGAAAATAATTAAATTGACACATTCTTTGAACTCTCATCCACGCAGGTCGACTAAAGGTGCATCAAAAGCTCGCCGGGATCTGATTAATGCTGAGTTGCAGACCCTGCGCTCCCTTCTGCCCATCTCGGAGCAAGAGAAAGAGCGTCTCTCCTACCTTCATACCATGGCTCTGGTCTGCTTCCACATACGAGAGACTCAACTTTTTCCTCCAGGTAAAAACCAAGCTGCTTGCTACTATAACTCTTCCAGTGAATGCAAAGTTTTCCAATGCCAGGCTTTTCAAAACATCTTGTAATCCTCACAAAGAAGATTTGATCAGCTGCTACAAGAAGCAGATAAGCTTCCATTGAACACATGCTCTCCAAGCCAATTCCAGCAGTGTGTTTGGCAGGGGAAAGAGGAGAATGCTCAGACCTGGGCCAAGGGCTTGTCCTTTACGTTGTGCCATTTTATAGTAAGGGGTTGACTCTGAGAAGGACTTTCTTGGACTAATGCATAAAAGCCTTGGTTGTGATTTCAGGCTCAATCTATACTGCCAGATAATGTAGTTTGGAACTGTATTGTATGGTTAGTGGAGTGCAGACCTTACCTAGGTGATCCCTCATTGTCCAAGTAGGATTGTCTTCTAAGATCAGTGTACTGGTGGTGGGTACGTAGGTGACTGTGGAGCCCTATTCTTGATGTGCATGTTCTCCCGCAGTGAGAGCAATGGTTTCCAGGTGGAAGGCGGTCCCGGTTGGGGTTGGCTTGATGCACCTTCCTCTTGGCACCTTTCTCTCTTTCACCCTCCATTCGTGCCTCTTCAAATTTTACAGCACTGCTGGTCACAGCTGACCTCCAGCTGGAGTGCTCAAGGGCCAGGGCTTCCCAGTTCTCAGTGTCTATGCCAGAGTTTTTTAAGGTTGGCTTTGAGCCCATCTTTAAATTTCTTTTCCTGCCCACCAACATACAGTTTTCTGTTCTTGAGTTTGGAGTAGAGCAACTGCTTTGGGAGACGGTGGTCGGGCATCCAGACAACATGGCCGGTCCAGCGGAGTTGATGGTGGAGGATCATCGCTTCAGTGCTGGTGGTCTTTGCTTCTTCCAGCATGCTGACGTTTGTCCGCTTGTCTTCCCAAGAGATTTGCTGGATTTTTCGGACGCAACGCTGATGGAATCGTTCCAGGACTTGCATGTGATGTCTGTAGATAGTCCATGTCTCGCAGGCGTATAGCAGGGTTGGGAGGACAGCAACTTTATAAACAAGCACCTTGGTATCCCTACGGATGTCCCAGTCCTCAAACACTCTCTGCTTCATTCGGAAAAAAGCTGCACTCGCAGAGCTCAGGCGGTGTTGTATTTCAGTGCCAATGTTGACTTTGATGAAGAGGTGGCTATCAAGGTAGTGGAAATGATCAACATTTTCTAATGTTACACCATTAAGCTGTATTTCTGGCATTGGAGAGGGATTGGCTGGTGACTGCTGGAAGAGCACTTTGGTTTTCTCAATGTCCACTTCTGTGAAGTGCAGACCAGGCATGGGCTAACTTGGGCACTCCAGGTGTTTTGGACTCCAACTCCCACCATTCCTAACAGCCTCAGACCTCTTCCTTTCCCCCCTCAGCTGCTTAAGCAGCAGAAGAGGAAAGGAAAGGGCCTGAGGCTGTTAGGAATGGTGGGAGTTGGAGTCCAAAACACCTGGAGTGCCCAAGTTAGCCCATGCCTGGTGTAGACTCATATAATGCAGTTCGGTACAGTTCAAACTGCATTATTGGGCATTGTAGATCCAGTCTCAAACCCTGCTGGGAAAGATTGCTCATTCAGAGCTCTAGCTGTCTTGACATCCAGCCTGCCTCAAGCCCCCAAGGGTCTCATTCTTTACCTTTGAATAGGACAACAAAAGCCAGAACTTGGAAAAACATTAGCTTTTTGTATTACAGCTGCCCAAATCCCAGTGGCCACAGTGGCTGAGAGATTATGGGGAGGTTCTTGCCTTTTCTAAGCCCTGCACCTACTCAGTCAGAACTGTATTAAGAATTTCCACTAATAGGCAAAGTAACAGCAGGGTGGGTGTAATTGGGGGAGCGGGGGGAGCTACTGTCAAACAAATTGGGATGGAGGAGCTGCTGGCAGTCTGTCATTTATTTCTGTATGTATGCGTGTGTGTGTGTGTGTGTGGAAGCTCCTTTTCCCTGCTCTTCTCACTCCAACCTCCTCAACAAAGTTCTCAATGAGACGGAGAAGTAAGGCACAGTTTAAAAACAGCTCAAGCCAGTGAGAAAAGAAAAAGTTTTAGAGTCTGACAGGACCTTGGAGAGCAGCCGGTCCAACTTTCTGTTCTATGTTGGAATACTGCATACAGGCAGTCCCCGAGTTACAAAGTATGACTTATAGTTAAGAACAGGGTGAGACAACAGGAAGTGAGTTAAATCTGCCCCTCAGAAGGGAAATTCATTCATACAACAAATCGACAGAAAAAGCAGTTCAGTACACGGCAACATGTAGTAATTACTGTATTTACGAATTTAGCACCGAAACTACGCAATGTATTGTAACAAGTGTGGATCCGTGTGGGAGGCAGACTGCATTGGATAATACAGAATGTTGGATGAGTGAGAGTTGGAGCAAGACTCTACTGTATTTCCCCACCTCTTCTTCTTCCTGTGAGTCCTCTCTTGGCTTTTCAACATCTCAATCGGTCTGATCAGCACCCTGGGTAACTTTCCAGAGACAGCCTTATTTAGAGTGTGTTACAGGAGTCCCCATGGGATGCAATCAAGGCATGTGTCCCCATTGCCAGACCTGGCTTCCTTGCTCATCATCTCCCAGGACAGTCTGTTCCATTGTCAAACAGCTCGACCTATTTAGAGAAGCCTTGTTATATTTAGCTGGAATCTGTTTCCAAGACATTATCACCTATCTGTTCTTGAAGCAAAAAAAGACAATCTGCTCCAACTCCAACATGACAATTTTTCTAATATTTGACGAAAACAATGTTTCCCTTGAATCTTTCCTTCTACAGGGCAAAAAAAATCAGTTCTATCAACTTCAGGGTCCCAGGTGGTGCAACCGGTTAAACCACTGAGCTGCTGAACTTGCTGACCGAAAGGTTGGAAGTTCAAATCTGGGGAGTGGGGTGACCTCCCGCTGTTAGGCCCAGCTTCTGCCAACCTAGCAGTTCGAAAACATGCAAATGTGAGTAGATCAATAGGAACCGCTTCTGCGGGAAGGTAACGGCACTTCATGCAGTCATGCCGGCCGCATGACCTTGGAGGTGTCTATGGACAAGGCCGGCTCTTCAACTTAGAAATTGAGAAGAGCACCACCACCCCAGCCCTCAAGTTAGACACAACTAGACTTAATGTCAGGGGGAACCTTTACCTTTATCAACTGTTCTTCTAACTTCCACTGGACATGCTCTATTTTGGCAAGTTCAATGCTGCCAAAAGTTGTGGACACACAAGTTCAGATGTGGGCTTCCCACTACAAAAAAGAGTGGATGTATTTCTTGTGATCTCCACATAATGCTTCTATCAGGCTCAGACTGCATTTATTTTTTTGAGCAGCTGCATTCCACTTTTGGCTTGTGTTCAGCTTGTGATCATCTAGATCTTTTTCACATATATTTCAGCCAAGCTAAGCCTCTTTCATCTTATACGTGTACTCTTTATTTATTAATTTTTTGTACCTATATATAGTACATTTACATTTATTTCTGGTGGCTTTCATCTTGTCGTTTTCAGCCCAGTGCACTTGCCTGTCATTTCCAATCTTGATTCTGTCTTTTATTATGTTAGCTATCTCCCCCAGCTTTGTGTCATCTGCAGATGTGATAAGCATTTGATTCCTTTTTCTCCGCATGCTTGGCCACGATTCCTTCCAACTTTCTGTTCCGTCTCAGGTAGGAAGCCTCCAGAATTCCAACAGCCGGAGCCAGACTGACTCTCATGCAGAGAGCATAATGTATTAGTTGGCTTTGTGACTTGCCAGAAAATAACAATATACGAACAACAAAGGATTGATTACATTTATAGCCTGCGTTTATTCCTTTGAACTTAAAAGAGCGTGCAGAGGCTTCTTTTCCAGTGCCTTTTCCAGATACTGGTGAGGTATAAATTTGTCTCGCTTCAACAAGTTTTCACCATCTTGGATACATCTACAAGGCAGAACTAATGCAGTTTGATACCACTTTAAGTGCCATGGCTCAATACTATGGAATCCTGGGATTTGTAGCACAGTGCTGCATTGACACTCTTTGACAGAAAAGGCTAAAGGCATTGCAATACTACAACTCCAGTGATGCCATTGCATTAAGGCCCATTAATTCTACAGAGCAGCTCTGGCATGGGCAAACTTCGGCCCTCCAGATGTTTTGGACTTCAACTCCCACAATTCCTAACAGCCTAGCGGCTGTTAGGAATTGTGGGAGTTAAAGTCCAAAACATCCCCCCACTCCCCCAGTTACACCCACCCTGCTGTTACTTTGCCTATTAGTGTGAAGTCCCTCCAGGGAGATAGGGCGGAATATAAATGAAATTTTATATTATATCATGCTTTAGAGGGTTCAAAGCACTTCATGCATACTAGTCAAACCAGTAGCTACCATTTCAAAGAAACATCCATGTGGGCTTTTCATCACATCTGTTTGTTTGAATCCAGACATTAGAGTGTTTCACATATACATGCACACCCTCCAATGGATTTATTTTCACTTAGACTATACATATCTCCTCCTGTTAGGTGACCTAATCATTTAGGTTGGGTTGCTGAGTTGCTATGAGTTTTCCGGGCAGTATGGGCATGTTGCAGAAGCATTCTCTCTTGACGTTTCACACACGTCCAGGACAGGTATTCTCAGAGGTTGTGAGGTCTGTTGGAAACTAGGCAAGTGGGTCTTATATATTTGTGGAATGTCCAGGGTGGGAAAAAGAACTCTTGTCTGTTGAGGCAAGTGTGAATGTTGCAATTGATCAACTTGATTAGCATCAAATAGCCTTGCAGCTTCAAAGATTGGCTGCTTCCTGACTGGGAGAAATCCTTTTTTGGGAGGTGGTTAGCTGGCCCTGATTGTTTCTTGTCTGGAATTCCCCTGTTCTGAGTGTTGTTCTTTATTTACTGTCCTGATTTTAGAGCAGGGGTCCTCAAACTAAGGCCCGGGGGCCGGATGCGGCCCTCCAAGGTCATTTACCCGGCCCTCGCTCTGGGTCAACCTAAGTATGAAACTACTTGAAAGCACACAATAACAACAACAATCCTATCTCATCAGCCAAAAGCAGGGCCACACTTTCCATTGAAATACTAATAAGTTTATATTTGTTAAAATTGTATTGTTTTAAAATGTTTTTTGCACTACAAATAAGATATTTGCAGTGTGCATGATTTTTTCGAATTATAATCCGGCCCGCCAACAGTCTGAGGGATTGTGACCTGGCCCTCTGTTTAAAAAGTTTGTGGACCCCTGTTTTAGAGTTTTTTTAAATACTGGTAGGCAGATTTTGTTCATTTTCATCGTTTCCTCCTTTCGGTTGAAATAGTCCACGTGCTTGTGGATTTCATTGATTGCTGAGTTTAATCGGGAACATAAAATATGCATGTATATCTTTTCCTAAATACTGTGCATCCAACCATGACCCTATTTCCCAACAAGGTCTGCAATGATTTTTAAAAATTGCAGGACATGCTGATAATGGATCTTCCTTACTGTGTCTAATTGAACCCTTACCTCTGTTGAAAGGAAGCGTTGAACAGGCAGTGCCCAGCAAGGCCACTGCCTGCAATGGCTGGCTTTTATCAACTGCCACACATTATCCATCATAGTCTCACTTCCCCAAAGGTGTCGTTTACCTAACAACATTATCCTTTCACTTTTTAAATTTTTCTCCCGAGGATCAGTGTGACAGCAAGCATGCTTTGGGCTGCATTTTAATTTTGTCTCCCTGCCTTGCAGTTCCATAAGATCACATGCTAAAGTAGAAGAAGTAATGACCTTGATGTTGTTCTTCCATAATTATGTTCCAAGGCGGGCATGTTCTGTTCTGCACAGTGTATTGTCTGAAAGATGTTGTTCTTTTCAAAACTCCAACGTGGAAGGAGGCGTGGAAGAGCTCTCTTGGCAGACACAATAAAGACTTAAATCAACCCCACTACATCTGAACCTGCAGGGAAAGGGATCTACTGTAAATGCCTTGATTTGCAAATCTGGCTAAGGAGCAAGCTGGAGAAATTACTATAACACAGTGTTTCTCAACCTTCCTAATGATGTGAGCCTTAATACAGTTCCTCATGTTGTGGTGACCCCCAACCCATAAAATTATTTTTGTTGCTTCTTCATGATTTTGCTACTGTTGTGAATTGTAATGTAAATATTTGATATGCAGGATGTATTTTCATTCACTGGACTGCATTTTGAACAAATACCCAATACACCTAAATTTGAATACTGGTGGGATTGAGGGGGGAAGGTTGATTTTGTCATTTTGGAGTTCTAGTTGATGAAATTTAAAGTTCACCTACAATTAAAGAGCATTCGCAACTCCAACGATGGAATTGAACCAAAATTAGCACGCAGAACACCCATGACCAACAGAAAATACTGGAAGGGTTTGGTGGGCATTGACCTTGAGTTTTGGAGTTGTAGTTCAACTATATCCAGAGAGCACTGTGGACTCAAAATGATGGATCTGGACAAAACTTGGCACAGATACTCAATGTTCTGAAATGTGAACACTGGTGGAGTTTGGGGAAAATAGATTTGACACTTGGGAGTTGTAGTTGCTGGGATTTGTAGTTCACCTACAATCAAAGAGCATTCTGAACCTCACCGACAATAGAATTGGGCCAAACTTCCCACACAGAACCCTCATGACCAACAGAAAATACTGTGTTTTCTGATGGACTTTGGCGACCCCTCTAACACCCCCTCATGACCTCCCAGTTGAGAAACGCTGCTATAAAAGGACTAGCAGTTCCCACTTTGTTTCTCTGTCTCAAGATGGGGCAATATATAAAAATTATTTCCTTTTCTGAAAGCTCACAATTTAATTTACCCAAAGAATTAAGTGAGAACATAAAAGGAAAAAGTGGGGGAACAATTGATCTGGGTCATAAATTATCCAAAACTGCCAGGTCAAAATGTTGGCCCTACTCCATGCTTCTTTAGTTCTGTTGGCCCACAGTGGTATAGGACCAGTCGGTGATATATGTCAGTAAATCATTTTGCTTTTAGCCATGCACACTAAGCTGTAAAAGGCTCCATTGTACAGCTCTCTTGGGTTTTTTTTCCAGACTCCTTTGATACCATGGGACCAGTCCCTCCTCTTGCCTCTGCTGTAGCCCTGTTGCATCCAGAACTGTTGCTTTCGCTTCCAGGGTTCATCTTGGCTCTCACTGGAAATGGCAAACTGGCCTATGTCTCGGAGAATGTGTCCCACTTCCTTGGTTTTTCTGTGGTAAGCGGAGGATGTTTCTCTTTTGTAAGCCAAGGATATGCTAAGTGCGTGTCAACCCGGTTTGCCTAGTTAGCTGCATGCTCTTAGAGATTCAATCTGACAGAAACATTGGGAAGTTCCGTTCCACAGTAAGACTAGCGATCCATCTACCGCTGAAGCATCTGCCATGGTAGCAATATCGCTCCTGATGCTTCAGGCATTGCTTCTCTCTAGGTATGCCTTACCCAAGAATTGATGCCTGCAAAAGCCCTCCTCTATGCAGGAAAGACATGGGATAAGGATGTCATTGCTGTGGCATTCTAGCTTGATGAATGCCCTTAGATACCCGACTGACACAATTTTAGTGCACGACTTATCACTAAGGCTTTTGTGGTCTATTTCACATCATCCAAATCTGTTCATGTGCGTGGTTTTAATTGTTGTAAACTGTTTTCGATTGTCATGGCATAAAATGTGTTTATGTAGATTATGTTTACTGTTTCAAAATGTCTTAATACAGTTATGTTGATTTTCTTGAATGCTCCCCTGAGATATGAGATGGGATGTAAATATTGTAATACATGAAATAATAAATAAATCTGGGGTCCTTCTCAACTCTGTTACACAACATCCTTTTAATGGGAGATGCACGTGACTGAGGCTAGGATCGTTTGCATGCCATACACATGCTTTGTAAGTCAACATTAGCTTCTACCACAATTTGCATTGTTTGCGATGGAAAGCCTCCAAGAATTGGTGGCCTTCATGGTTTCAGTGCCTCCACTGCAAATCAAAAAAGGTAGATAGCTTACAGCTCCTAAAACAGTGGTTCTCAACCTTCCTAATGCCAGAACCACTTAATACAGTTCCTCATGTTGAGGTGACCCCCAACCATAAAATTATTTTCGTTGCTACTTCATAACTATAATTTTGCAACTGTTATGAATCGTAATGTAATGTATGCAGGATGTATTTTCATTCACTGCACCAAATTTGGCACAAATACCCGATATGCTCAAATTTGAATACTTGTGGGATTGGGGGGGATTTATTTTGTCATTTGGGAGTTGTAGTTGCTGGGATTTATAGTTCACCTACAATCAAAGAGCATTCTGAACTCCACCAACAATGGAATTGAACCAAACTTGGCATATAGAACTCCCACAACCAACAGAAAATACTGGAAGGGTTTAGTGGCCTTGATCTTGAGTATGGGAGTTATAGTTCACTTATATCCAGAAAGCACTGTGGACTCAAATAATGATAGATCTGGACCAAACTTGGCATGAATACCCGATATGCCCAAATGTAAACACTGGTGGAGTTTGGGCAAAATAGACCTTGACATTTGGGAGTTGTAGTTGCTGGGATGTATAGTTCATCTACAATCAAAGAGCATTCTGAACCTAACCAATGATAGAAATGGGTCAAATTTCCCACACGGACCGCCGGGACCAAGAGAAAATACTATGTTTTGTGATAGTCTTTGGCGACCCCTCTGACACTCCCTCACAACCCCCCACAAGGCTCCCGACCCCCAGGTTGAGAAGCGCTGCCCTAAAACATGACTGGGCAAATATGTCTGTCCGGATAATCCCCAGACAGACGTATTTGCCCATGGGTCGGAAGCTTACCTTGGAATGTTTCCAGCTTCCGTAATTACATTTTCAAAATGCAGTAGGCACATATTTCTAACATAGCCTCAAGCAGCCATTTGCTATAAAATGTAGATAGTAAATAAATGATACCCTCAATTTATTATTCCAGGTTGAACTTCTAGCTCATGGAGACTCCATCTATGACCTCTTGAGCAGCTCAGCAAGCAAAGTCATGCAAGAGAAGCTCAGCTTTGCCCAGCAGCATCCAGGCACCGGTGAGAAGAGACAAAGGCTGGACAGCCAGGGAGGCATTGATATGTCTGTGAGACTATATGGCTTCAGCTAGGAGACACGTATACAAAAGGGATAAATTAAGGCAGCCATAAACAAAGCCTCTATTATTTGTTCTCCCTTTTCTTTGAAAAATTTATTTTCTGGAATCAATCGATTTCCGAGCAGTTTATTGTCTCGTGAATACAAGAAAAATGTACAACATCTATTAAAATAACAATTTAAATTAACTAACCTGGGTGAAATGCTTGCGTGAACAACAACAAAAGGCATTGATCTGGCATCTTAAGGACAGCAAAGAAACAACTAGTAGTTGAAGTTGGGGTTGTCTGGAAGAGAAGGGACCGGTTTGCAAATGCTTGTCCTCTGGTCACCATTTAGCTCACTTCAAATAATAGGGGTGGTGCAGCGGGTTAAACTGCTGAGCTGCTGAACTTGCTGACTGAAAGGTTGGTGGTTTGAATCCAGGGAACTGGGTGAGCTCCTGCTGTTAGACCCAGCTTCTGCCAACCTAGCAGTTTGAAAACATGCAAATGTGAGTAGATCAATAGGTTCCGCTTGGGCAGGAAGGTAACAGCGCTCCATGTAGTCATGCCGGCCACATGACCTTGGAGGTGTCTATGGACAACTTCGGCTCTTCAGCATAGAAATGGAGATGTGTACAACCGCCCAGAGTTGAATACGACTACACAATGCCAAGGGAAACCTTTACCTTTACTAAATAATAGGGGCTTCAAAGAAGAGCAAATATTGGTAGATTTCCTTAGTACCATTGGTGGCAGGAACCTTGGAATTGTTTTAAGATGGATGCAGAGTCAACGTTGGCAACGTTGGTTAGGATAAGGGTTAGAGTTTCACTATTAATGAACTCTTACATTCCTTTATATTATCTGTCTCCAGCCTGGCTTACATTAGCTAAGTCTCTCTTACACAAACAACGCTCCCAAAGGAGCGATGTGGCATCTCTGTAATGCTCGGAGCTTCCGGACCCAGCTATCATACTATTACCACTATTTCCAACAGGTAGAGATGGGTATCTATCTTCTTGTCTTCTGGTACTTTTCTTGCTCTTTATTTAATGAGGGGAGCAGATCCACAGACTATTAGACACACCAGTATATTTTCCAAATGAGATTGTAAATAATGTGTAGCATTTTCACCCTTTTAGGCGCAGCCAAAATTCTGGCTCAGAAAGTGTTAATCCTCTTTGCTTCAAGCAGTTTCTCCCCTCCTTCCCCAAAAAATTAAATCAGGCTAACTGAATGGCAAAGTCTAAAGTCACAAAAGATTTAAGCAGGCATACCATATTGAAAGTACTCCGTTTCTCGAAATCTAGGTCAACAATTTGAATATAACTTGTTTCCTGCCCATTTTCAAAATGGAGGTTGGGAGCTTTTGATGGCAGTTAAAAAAGCAAAGGAAAGTGGGAACAAAATTCATAGAAAGATAACAGATTTGCCAGAAAACTAAACCGATATTATAATGGCTCAGTCCTGGGCCTTGGAAACAACTTGATGTGCCGAAATCAGTCAGTGCAGCTTTGGACAGCATGCTGTTCAACAAGAATGAGCTGATACTTGTGAACTGCTGATAAAACTTTGGTGTTTAAAAAAGGCGTAGCTGCAAGGGGAGTCGACAACATGGCCATGCTAATTGGGGAAGGCATATGGTATATACATATGTGATTTGCAAACACTGCGAAGTATGCTTTTCTAAATGACCTGCTCAAAGCCACCCAAAGAAATGGAGGGCGGAGGGACAGACTGAATGATGTTCTGCAGATACTGTTGGGTGATAGCTCCTAACAAGTCTTGCAAATAGGAATGTCACGAGGAGTTACGTAATTATGTAACTTAAGCTTCTGCTACATAGTTAAATCTAGTGTTAAGCATTAACCACTTCTGTAGTAGCCCCCGGTGGCGCAGTGGGTTAAACACTTGTGCTGGCAGGACTGAAGACTGACAGATCGCAGGTTCGAATCCGGGGAGAGCGCGGGTGAGCTCCCTCTGTCAGCTCCAGCTCCCCATGTGGGGACGTGAGAGAAGCCTCCCACAGGATGGTAAAACATCAAAACATCTGGGCATCCCCTGGGCAAGGTCCTTGCAGTCGGCCAATTCTCTCACACCAGAAGCTACTTGCAGTTTCTCAAACCGCTCCTGACACACACACAAACCCACTTCTGTGGCAGAATGAAAATCCCTCATAGTTCATGCTTTTACACTGTCCTGCTAGAGAAAAGATATGTCATGCAGATGATCAGTAAAGAACAGAAAGTTTACTCGTTTAAAATGCAGAGCAACATATATACAGGCATGTGAACAGTTGCATTAACTCACACAATGTCCTTTGAGAGAGATTCAAATGGTCTTTTGGTGTCCATGTGGAAGACCCTCTTCCAGCAACTCAGAAGCAAAATTTTTCTCTCTGTAAGCTCCTGCACAGGTAGTAAAGGTAAAGGTTTTCCCCTGACATTAAGTCCAGTCGTGTCGAACTCTGGGGGTTGGTGTTCATCTCCATTTCTAAGCCAAAGAGCTGGTGTTATACATAGACACCTTCAAGGTTATGTGGCCGGCATGACTGCATGGAGCGCCGTTACCTTCCTGCCAGAGTGGTACCTATTGATCTACTCACATTTGCATGTTTTCAAACTGCTAGGTTTCAAGCTGGGGCTGACAGCGGAAGCTCACGCTGCTCCCCGGATTCGAACCTGCAACCTTTCGGTCAACAAGTTTAGCAGCTCAGTGGTTTAACCCACTGCGCCACCGGGGCTCCCTTGTACAGCTAACAGCACAAATAATGTAATTGTTGCCAAAACTCCCTGGCTCAGCTAGCTTGTCGGGCGTAGGTCAACCAATCAGCTTCATGCTTTGCATTTTCAGTTACAAACACACACCAACTGATTTTGACATGCTCTAACAACTTCTGTTATCATTGCAGAAATTGAGTTCATTACTGAAATGTGCACCTCAAGAGCTTTCCGGATAAAGTACAGAAAGAGCCGCTCCATGCTCATGCGAGGCAGATTCCTTATATCTGAAACACAGTTGAGCCTCTCCCCTCCCACATTGACTTTCATTGCTTTCTGCACTCCGGTTGCACATACATTTGATGATGAGGACAATCCTTCCCAGAACTTCTCATTCCAGAGCGAGCACACACTGGATATGAAGATTGCAGAGATCATGAAGAAGTAAGATCAAAGCTTCTCTTTGCACAATTCCATTCTTGCCAGAAACTAAGATCTCACCTGCTCTTGTATTTTAATTAAAGGTTCTTAGTAGGTGAATGTTTTTCATTGCATAGTAAGCGTTATTACTTACTAATATATGAACTTAGTTTACATACTTATCAAAGGAATAAAATCAGAGGACAAAAATGGGAGTTGTAATAGCTCATCAAAAATAGTAGTTGATGCTTATCTTTTGTCTTTCTTAACTACATAATTCAGACATTAAACTCTTTAATATTTTCTCCTCTCCACCTCAGTGTTGTCTATCATCTTGGTTACAAGAAGGAAGAATTGATTGGCCAGTCATGGTACAATCTCCTACATCCTGAAGATGCTGGAAGAGCTGCAGAGATGCACAGGACCCTGAGTAAGTATTGTGCTTGGGACACGTCAGTCACTGGTGGTAGGCTTTATCATAGATCCAATAGTGAAAGGATGTTGTTTATTCGTTCAGAACCAGTAGCAAGCCTGGAATGGTTTGGCATTTGGCAAACTAATATTAGAAAGGATCCATGCCCATTTCTCAATGTAAATACCTACTCCCAGAAATGTGTGATATTTCTATAGCATCACCAGAAATGATATTTGATACTTCTATAGCATTACTGGGATATGGAGCCATGGTGAAGCAATGGGTTAAACTCTTGTGCCGGCAGGACCGCTGACCTGAAGGTCGGCGGTTCAAATCTGCGAGCTCCTATCTATCAGCTCCAACTTCCCATGTAGGGACATGAGAGAAGCCTCCCATAAGGATGGTAAAACATCTGGGTGTCTTCTGGGCAATGTCCTTGCAGACGGCCAATTCTCTCACACCAGAAGCGACTTGCAGTCTCTCGTGTTGCTCCTGATATGAAAAAAAATCACTGAGATACGTCATGTCGAGTCCTCCAGGTGTTGTTGGGCTTCAGCTCCTATTGTCCATAGTCAGTACAGTCACTGATGAAGGTTGCTAGCAAATGCAGTCCTGTAGCATTTAGAAAGCCACATTTTCCTTGCTTGTTGTAGAATCATATCTTAAATTTGCCATTCTGATGCTTGCAGTGGATAAGACTTAAATCCTCTGCAAACCCCTGTGCAGTAAATCTTCTTGATTGTAGTGGGATTTACTTCTAAGTAAACATCCATAGGACTGCAACGTAAAATTTAATAAGCTCTGTTGAAATCTGTTCAGCGACAAACTGACTAGATAGGTTTAAACAAGGCAGTGTTCACTTGGCTTCAGTCCCTCTTTGCAATATGCTATGGTTGACGCACCTTGCATTGTTGTAGACAAGATCGCTTGAGATTTTGTATGTGAGGTGCATTGAACTTTTTAAAAAGACATTGTGTATTGTTCCCTAGAGTCACCAGGTCCCATCTGATCTCGGGAGCTAAGTAGGGTCAGCTCTGGTTAAGCCTTGGATGGGAGATCACCAATGAATACTGATACTGTAGTCTACATTTCAGAAGAAAGAGCTGACAAAACCACCTTTGAGTATTCCTTGCCTAAGAAAACCCTATGAAAAATTAATGGGGTCACCATAACTCAACAAGCAACTTCAAGGCACACACATACACACAAAAACACTATTAATGTTAAAAATTCATAGAACTACGTCTTAAAGAAGATTTTTTAATAACACACCATGTATTTTGTCACTAATTTTGACCAACATAAACTTCCCAGTATTTCAATAGGAAGTGTGGGTCTGCTTTGGTTGCAAGATCGTCAAGTTAAATAGGATTATTATTGTTGTTGTATGCCTTCAAATCGTTTCAGACATAGGGCAACCCTCAGTCTAAAGTTAGGGCGGGGGCCGGGTCAAGGACCTTGGAGGGCCACATCTGGCCCGCGGGCCGTAGTTTGGGGACCCCTGTTGTACAGCATAACGTTTGCGACCAAGAGCTCAAGATATAGACATTTTTTTAAATTAAAACCTCAGGCTTGCTATTGGTTCTGGGTGTATTTAAGTAGGCCTCAGTTCTTGCCCTCAAAACTGCAAAAAGTGAGAATCATACCAGTTTGCCTTCCCTACATTTGGTAATTGTCATCCGGATAACTGGGAGAATGCATGTGAAATACGTTAAGTACTTAGTAAAACTGTCACCCACTACTATGTGCAGTCAGCCCTCCACATTCGCTGGAATTAGGAGGACTGGACCATTGTGAAAGAGGGCAAACTACAAATAGAAAACATTATTATTTACCTGCAAGAACACCTCTGCAGGAACCTATAGGTCTTCTAGTGTAACTCTATGCTGGAGATTGACCATCACATTGCACAGGAAAACCTGGAATAGCATTGAAGGTCCTAGAGATTCATAAAGAGAACATTTTAATCAAATCTGCAAATAATGAAACCTGCAAAAGTCAAAGCCACAAATGTGAAGGGCTATATGCAGGGGCGGCTCATCCATTACGCAAAATAAGCATTTGCAGTATAGTTGATTTTGCCCAGGGGCGCTCTTGAGGTGCTCTTGGGGGAAAATAGACCTTGACATATGCGAGTTGTAGTTACTGGGATGTATAGTTCACCTACAATCAAAGAGCATTCTGAACTCCACCAATGATGGAATTGAACCAAATATGGCATACAGAACTCCCACGATGAACAGAAAATATATATCAGTGATTGGTTGTGGGGGGGAGGGGGGCAAAATACTGTTTGCTTACCATTGAAAATTACCTAGGGCCGCCTCTGGCTATATTATCACTATTTACAAAGATAAGCATATTTTGTAATACCTGTTTGAGATTAGCGCAGGGTTAAATCAACAAGCTAATATCAATAGTGGTACTGATTTCACATGAGCCTGGATCCACCTCCTCATTAGATATTCCATGTGGCTGTGTTTCAATGGGCTCACTGTGCTAGACTGTCATTTTTAATTTTTGTCATTTCAGTGCATTGTGCGGGGAAATGCACTCAGTCGGTGGTAGTCCGCCTCCTCTGCAAAGACCAAAACTGGGCCTGGGTGCAAGTGGTTGCATCAAGAGAGAATGGACAAACTGGAGAACTGATTACATGTACCAGCTGCATCCTCAGGTGAAGGCATTTTCTGCTTAGGCGATATTTGGGAGTGTTTCTGGGGTGAGCTCTCACTGTTAGCCCCAGCTCCTGCCAACGTAGCCGTTCAAAAACATGCCAATGTGAGTAGATCAATAGGTACCGCTACTGTGGGAAGGTAACGGAGCTCCATACAGTCATGGCGGCCACATGATCTTGGAGGTGTCTATGGACAACATCAGCTCTTAGAAATGAAGAGGAGCACCACCCCCCCAGAGTCGGACACAACTAGATCTAATGTCAAGGAGAAACCTTTACCTTTTTACCTCCACCCTTGGTGCTTTAATGTAAAACTTCCATGATTCCCACATTCACTTTCTAGGGCAGACCTGAACAAACTTCAGCCCTCCAGGTGCTTTGGACCTCAAGTCCCACCATTCCTAGCAGTCAGCAAGCTGTTAGTAATTGTGGGAGTTGAAGTCCAAAACACCTTGAGAGCCGAAGTTTGCCCATGCCCGTTGTAGGGGTTTCTTCTTCATGACATCCCGACTCATTCCTTGCCTTCCTAGGGCTCTTCCAACTATTGTCAGAATTCAGAAAACCTTTAAAAATGCAGCATTGCAGTCCCAGCAGGTGTTGTTCGTGATGCTTATTTTAACTCTTGTTTCCCCCCTCAACCCAGTGATGCATCAACAATGTGAAGTGCTGTATCAGCAGGCTACTCTTCGTTATTATCTTCCCAATGGACACCAGTTTATTTCTATTTTCATTTTTAAAAATTACCCTCACAATTAGTACTAAACGTTTTTAGGTACACACTTTTAAAATATTAGCACAATTATGCTTTAAGAAAAACTACTGCGCCAACGTTATTAAAATGCGTTATAAAAAAAGAACTGATGCACTGTGCTGAAGCCAATATAATTTGAATCCTCCCCCATAAATTTCTGTAAATGAGGTAGAATGAAGGCAAAACAGAAGCGGTGTCTGGAAGCACTCAAGGCACTAGTTCCTACATTACACAAAGGAGAGAACCAGACATTTCTGTTTGTTATGGTTCTCTTCTAGGATGAGTCTTGTGGGACTGGAAAAAAAGATGCATAAAGTAGTGGCTCAAATATTCTGCCACTGGTCAACCACAAATACTTAGAGTTCGCAGACTGCAACATGGAGAATGATTGTATGGCTCTAGTAAAGGTAAAGGTTTCCCCTTGACAATATGTTGAGCCACATCTGACTCTGGGGAGTGGTGCTCATCTCCGTTTCTAAGCCAAAGAGCCCACGTTGTCCGTAGACACCTCTTAGGTCATGTGGCCAGCATGACTGCATGGAGTGCCGGAGCGGTACCCATTGATCTACTCACATTTGCATGTTTTAGAACTGCTAGGTTGGTAGAAGCCCCCAGTTGAGCTGCTGAACTTGCTGACCGAAAGGTTGGCGATTCGAATCCAGGGAGTGGGGTTAGCTCCCATTGTTAGCCCCAGCTTCGGCCAACCAAGCAGTTCAAAAACATGCAAATATGTGGCTGTAGCTGAGAAAGTGACAACTGTATGTTCTCCTATGTGTCCCTTCCATGACACTGGACATTCACTCTTTAAACCATGCATCTTTTGCAGTAAACAATGTTCTAAGTGTGGTACCCAATGGGGCAGCACATCAACCAGAAGATAGTTGTAGTGATGGGGAAGAATGGAGAAACCAAGGATGATGGATGGATCTCTGTATTATAACTTAGTATGACAAGTGGCCTAATCTGAGAAGGGAGTGTTACCCAGATCTAACACAGAATAGCTTTTTTCTTTTAAAGGAGATCCTTTTAGTCCTACTCTAAAAGGAAAGTTTGCAAAGCTATACATTGCAGGAAACTTTGACAGCACAGTCAGTTTGAAGCCTTCTTTACAAGTGATGCTTGAATGTTATTCCAGCTGTCTGTCATTTCCCCTCACATGACTTTCTGTGTATGCAAGTTGAATTGGAGCTATTGTACCTTTGTTTCACAAATAGCTTCTTCTGCATTATGTACCACTTCAGTGGCATTTGCAAGTCATATGTTCTAGTCTAAAAGCTATTGTTAAGAGCCAACATGAACATTAGTTAAAGTGAGGTAATTGATCTATCTGGTAAATGCTGGGAGGTAGTAGTAAGCACAACCCTGAGGAGAGATCTCTGTGCCTTATACCTTCTAAACTAAGGTGACGTCTTTATGTGTATTGGATGATATGGCCTCTCTTTAAGTGCTGAAGGCAGGATTCAATTGCTAGTGCAATTGGCTTTTGGACACAGAAGAAGGGGTGTGAGTCTTTTTTGTCTTTGGTCCATCCCAGACTCGTAAGGATCCATCCTCAAGGTTGTCTTTCAGGGTTGAGGTGTACTCAAATGTTAATGGTACCAGATCAGCATTAGTTTTGTCGAAGGCTTTCATGGACAGAATCACTGGGTTGTTGTGAGTTTTCTGGGCTGTATAGCCATGCTCCAGAAGCATTCTCTCCTGACATTTTGCCCGCATCTATGGTAGGCATCCTCAGAGGTTGTGAGGTCTGTTGGAAACTAAGAAAATGGGGAGTGTCCAGGGTGGGAGAAAGCACTCTTGTCTGTTTGAGGGAGGTGTGAATGTTTCAGTTGGCCACCTTGATTAGCATTTAATGGCCTAGCAGTTTCAAAATCTGGTTTCTTACTGCCTGGGGAAATCTTTCGTTGGGAGGTAATTAGCTGGCCCTGATTGTTTTTTGTCTGGGATTCCCCTGTTTTTGAGCATTTTTCTTTATTTACTGTCCCAATTTTAGAGTTTTTTAATACTGGTAGCCAGATTTTGTTCATTTTTATGGTTTCCTCCTTTCTGTTGAAAATGTCCACATGTTTATGGATTTCAATGGCTTCTCTGTGTAGTCTGACATGGTGGTTGTGAGAGTGGTCCAGCATTTCTGTGTTCTCAGATAATAAGCTGTGTACCAGGTTGGTTCATCAGGTGCTCTGCTATGGCTGACTTCTCTGGTTGAAGTAGTCTGCAGTGCCTTTCATGTTCCTTGATTCGTGTTTGGGCAATGCTGCGTTTGGTGGTCCCACCATTTCTTCCTTTCTTTTGAAATTGCCCACGTGCTTGTGGACAATATCCTGGACATAGCATATTATCTGAGAACATAGAAATGCTGCACCATTCTCACAACCACCATGTCAGACTACACAGAAAAGCCACTGAAATCCACAAGAATGTCGACAATTTCAATAGAAAGGAGGAAACAATGAAAATGAACAAAACCTGATTATCAGTATTAAAAAAACTCTAAAATCAGGACAGTAAATAAAGAATAACAATAAAAAAACAGGGGAACAATCAGGTCCAGCTAATCAACTCCCAACAACGGATTCCCCCAGACAGTAAGAAGCCAGACCTTGAAACTGCTAGGCCATTAAATGCTAATCAAGGTGGCCAATTACAACATTCACACCTACCTCAAACAGACAAGAGTTCTTTCTCCCACCCTGGACATTCCACAGATATATAAACCCAATTTTCTTAGTTTCCAAGAGACCTCACAACCTCTGACGATGCCTGCCATAGATGCAGGTGAAAAGTCAGGAGAGAATGCTTCTGAAACATGGCCATACAGCCCGGAAAACTCACAACAACCCAAGATTAGTTTGTCTAACACTGTATAAGTTATTGTCATGACTTATAGTGGTTATTCCACTCACGTAATCTTTTCTTCTTCCCATAGAGAAGAAGAAGCCCTCCATATCAAAAGCCAAGATCTTCAGTATGGAATGGTTTCTCAACCCGCTTCAAACCAAAGATATTATTATGGAGAAGTACAGAACCAGACACAAGTAAAGGAAGGCATCCTCTTCCCACAGGAAAGAGCAAGAATAAGGGATGGGATCCTCAGGTTTAATCCCTCCCAATTTCCTGAAGTCCCTGCGGAGAGGATGGCCATCGCTTCTTTTGAGCCTTTGTTTCCAACCAACTTGCCTAGCATGGCTGATGCAGGCAGCCTACATTCCTCCCATGAAACTGGATGTCCCTTCTTCCCTGATGGTCTCTCCTGTACAGAACAAGGAGACGGACAGAAGTCTTTGAGTCCTTCTGCTTTCTGTTCCCCCGAAAGTTCATTTTCTCCCGACAGCAGTTCTTCAATAGACCTTTCTCCACTAGTTGAAAGAGGACCATCTTTGGGAACCTTCTCGGAAATGGACACAAGTCCTGAGCAAGACAAATGGGCCATCAGTGTTTTGGCTAAACAAATCCATTCTCTGGCTGAAATCGTCTCTCAGTATACAAAGGAAAGACCTCAGCAACCACCTGACATTGCTCTGTGGCCTGGGCAGCCAGCTGACCATACTCACATGGCACCTAGACAGAGCTGGGGAAAGGATGGAGCTCTAGATGAATTCTCTATGGATGAAGAAGTCATCACCAGTATCTTAAGCAACCTCCTACACCATGACAGCTTGAATCAATCCACTTCTGTGTCAGGCCCAGAAGGCAATTTTCACATCTCAAACCCTGAATCAGAACTTCCTTTACTTCCAGCACCTCAAACAGAAGCCACCCTTTGCTTTGACCAGTGTTCCTTCATGCCACCTTTTGCTTCCTCGGCATCAGCTGGTTCACATGTACCTGATTCCCAGTGGGATAGAGCAATGAATGCTGAACTTGAGCAAGGTAAGGGTTCCTCTTCTTTATAATTCAAAGTGCTGGTTTTAAACTTTAAAACCCTAAATGGTTCTGGCTGTCCTGAGTTGTCCTCCAAAAACAGCCTTTAGATAATGTTGAAAGTAAAAGAAAAATGCTTTACTTCAGCAAACACAAAGGATAAGCAAATGCAATTGAAAAGTGCAAAAGAAAACAAGAAAGTCTTAATCCAGACACAAATTAAAGTCTCTTACAAAGTCCCAAAAGAAACACCAGTCTTCCATCAGACAGCAGGCAATGAACTAAGTCCTTAGCAGCAGACACAAAGCAGATTCCATTGGAGTGAAAACATCAGTATCAGGGTCGTTGTTACCAGTGAAAGCTGACTGCTCCTGCCTCTGATTTATACCCCTGAATTATTATTATTATTATTATTATTATTATTATTATTGTTATTTGTATCCCGCTAGCATCTCCCGAAGGATTCGATGCGGCTTACAACAGGCCGAAGCCCACACAATACAACAATACAATACATAGCAAATAAAACAGTTAAGCAGAAAACAAATACAGTAGCAATACAACAAGACATTATTAAAAACTGAGCCGGCCGGAGTAGGGGTACAGGATTAAAAGTGCTGATGTGTCGGAGGGATATGGGATTATAGTATAAGTGCGGTGTGCAGTGTGCGGTGGTCTTGGAACTGACTAAAGTGCTTCTGGGATTTGGAACTGGGGTTTCTAGTCTGAGAAGGCACATTTGAACAGCCAGGTTTTCAGGTTCTTTCTGAAGACTGCCAGTGTAGGGGCTTGTCTGAGGTCTTTCGGGAGGGCGTTCCAGAGGCGGGGGGCCACCACGGAGAAGGCCCTGTCCCGTGTCCCCACCAAACGCGCTTGTGACGTGAGGCGGGATCTCGAGCAGGGCCTCTCCAGATGATCGAAGTGAACGCGTGGGTTCGTAGACGGAGATGCGGTCACGCAGGTAGGATGGTCCCAAAACGTTCAGGGCTTTGTAGGTAAGCACCTGCACCTTAAATTGGGCTCGGAAAATAAACAGCAGCCAGTGGAGCTCTTTAAACAGGAGGGTTGACCTCTCTCTGTAATGGGCCCCAGTTAACATTCTGGCCGCTGCCCGCTGGACCAATTGGAGTTTCCGAGCCGTTTTTAAGGGCAGCCCCACGTAGAGCGCGTTGCAGTAATCCAGTCTAGAGGTGACTAAGGCATGGACCACCCCGGCCAGATCAGCCTTAGCGAGGTACGGTCGCAGCTGGCGCACAAGTCTCAGTTGTGCAAAAGCCCTCCCGGCCACCGCCGACGCCTGAGCCTCAAGCGTGAGCGATGAGTCCAGGAGGACTCCCAAGCTGCGGACCTGTGGCTTCAGGGGGAGTGTAACCCCGTCCAACACAGGTTGCCACCCTATACCCCGATCTGGTTTACGATCGACCAGGAGGACCTCTGTCTTGTCGGGATTGATCTTCAGCTTGTTCGTCCTCATCCAGATAGACACAGTGGCCAGGCACTCGTCCAGCACCCGAGAGACCTCCTTGGAATTGGGTGGAAAAGAGTAGTAGAGTTGTGTGTCATCTGCATAGAGATGGCACCCAACTCCAAAACTCCGGATGACCTCTCCCAGCGGTTTCATGTAGATGTTGAAAAGCATGGGAGATAGAATAGAGCCTTGCGGGACCCCACAGGTCAAAGGCCAGGGATCCGAGCAGGCATCTCCCAGCTTCACCAACTGGGTTCGACCCTCCAGGAAGGACCGGAGCCACGACAAGACCGTGCCCCCGAGACCCATCCCAGAGAGTCGACCCAGAAGGATACCATGATCGATGGTATCGAAAGCCGCTGAGATGTCCAAGAGAACCAGCAGGGTCACACTCCCCCTGTCCAGTCCTCTACGGAGGTCATCCACCAAGGCGACCAAGGCTGTCTCGGTGCCATGACCAGGCCTGAAACCAGACTGTGACTGATCTAGGTAATTGATGTCATCTAGGAAACCCTGGAGCTGAAGGGCGACCACCCGCTCCAGCACCTTACCCAAAAAAGGGAGGTTGGAGATCGGCCTGTAATTGTTCAGCACCGTAGAGTCAAGGGAAGACTTCTTAAGGAGTGGGCGAAACCACAGCCTGTTTTAGGTTAGATGGAAAAATCCCTTGCTCCAACGATGCGTTAATGATCAACACAAACCAATCAACCAACCCCTCCTTGGCAGTTTTTATAAGCCAGGATGGGCAAGGGTCTAGGGCCGAAGTGGTCGCCCTCACAGCCCCCAGGACCTCCTCCACGGTCTCAGGAAGAACAAGCCGAAAAGAATCCCACAAAATTGGACAAGCAGATGCCTCAGTCACCTCCTCTGGCACTGCGATGAAATTGGAGTCGAGCTCAAGACGTATCTGGGCAACTTTGCCTGCAAAGTGGTGTGCGAAATCGCAACACCGAGCTGCCGGGTCGTCAGAGGTCTCCTCCACCACAGGCGGGTGAAGGAGCTCCCCGACAACCCGGTACAGCTCTGATGACCTATTTGCTGCAGACGCTATACGGGTGGTCGTGAAAGATTCCCTGGCCACCCGTATAGCCACGGAGTATGCCCTAAGAGAGGCCCTAGCCCGTGCTTGATCAGACACGTCCCGAGATTTTCTCCACTTGCGCTCTAGCCCCCTTCTCGTGTGCTTCATCACAGCCAACTCCCCGGTGAACCACGGAGATGGCCTGTCATGGCGCAGCGAGATGGGGCGTTCAGGAGCGATCGTATTTATCGCCCTGGACATCTCCTTGTTATAGAGATCGACCAAGGCATCACAGGATCGCCAGGCTCCATGGCAGGAAGAACCCCAAGATTCCTCAGGAATCCATCTGGATCCATCAGTCTCCTGGGGCGGACCATCTTAATTTGTCCTCCACCCCTGCGAAGGTTGGGGGTCGCAGCAAGTCTAAAGCTGACCAGATAGTGATCAGACCATGACACTGGAAGGATGTTTTGTTCTTCCACTCTGATCATTCCACTGTCCGCCACAAAAACTAGGTCAAGAGTATGTCCAGCCTGATGGGTGGGTCCTGATATAATTTGTGACAGTCCCATGGTCGTCATGGCGGCCATAAAGTCCTGAGCTGCGCCAGACAAGGAGGTCTCAGCATGAATGTTAAAGTCTCCCAGCACCACCAGGCGCTGGGAGACCAGGGCCGAATTGGAGACCACTTCCGCTAGCTCAGACAGGGAACCTGCTGGGTCGCGGGGTGGGCGGTACACCAGCAGGAACCCCACACTGTCACGGTTCCCCACCCTCAGGAGGACACACTCAAACCCAGGTGCTTGCGGTACAGCGCATCTGGTCACGGCGATGGATTGCCGAAAGACCACTGCAGGAGGTGCTGGGGCATCTCCCAATTAGCTCAGCATTTTTAGCAGCTATCCTAGCTGAATGCCGTCTGTGCTCTGTCTCTTTTCGTCTCTCTAGAAATGTGGGCACTTTCAAACGCTCATCATCTGATTCTTCTTCTCCCTCCAATTCCTGAGCACTTCCCTGCTCCCCTTCCTCCTCCGAAGATGAGGAATCCCTAACATCGTCCCAGACTACCTGTCCAAACATATCTCTTGTTATGAACCATCACAAAGTTTAAGATCATCTAGAGAGGCCCTGCTCTCGATCCCACCGCCATCACAAACACGACTGGTGGGGACAAGGGACAGGGCCTTTTCGGCAGTGGTCCCCCTGTCTGTGGAACTCTCTCCCCAGGGACATCAGACTGGCCACCTTTTAGATGTCTTTTAGATGTCTTCCAGTCTGATGTCCCTGTGGAGAGAAGGAAACTGAAGGAAACCGAAGACTTGGCTATGGGACCAGGCGTTCGACCAGTGAATAGCGGCAAGTGGAAAGAAGACTTAGGCAACTTGTGACAATGAATTAACCCAGACTTGGATTTGATTTTTAACTGGTGTGTCTAATCAATTGTTTTAATGAACTGTTTTAATGTTTTAATGTATTTGTTGAATGTGTATGATGGTGATGGCATCGTACAGTGCTTGTTGTGAGGCCGCCCTGAGTCCCCCCTCAGGGGTGAGAAGAGCAGGGTACAAATATAGGAAATAAAATAAAATAATAAAATAAAATAATGCTGCAGCACTCATATGAACTTCCCCATTCTTTAAGAGCAGCTGCTGTGATCCTTCCACAGAGACTTGAAAAGCTGCCTTTTCTGACTCTAGATCCAATAATATCTTAGCTATCATAAATATTGGTCATGAGCTTGGAAAAGTAGACATGGTTGCTGGAATGGTTCTAGGAATTCTAGTCCAAACAGTGACTTTTCAAAGTTCTGTCTCTTGCAGAGGAACAGTTGGTAATAATGCCAAAGACAGTTATTTCAGTTTTAGCCATTCTCCCACCCCATTAGTAAGCAGACATTTTTTTTCAATCACCACAGGTCTTAATGACTAAAATTTGATTTATCGACCCATCTTTCTGCTTATGTCTTTTCTGATCCTTTTAGCAGTTATTACTATAATGTTTCTATATTTTATAGGCCATGATTATAGTGCAGTGTCGCCTGAGATAATCCAATTCAATGTAGGTAATCCACATTTTGGAACTTGATTATAGGGCTGTGTAGATCCAGCCTAAGTGCTACATATCAGTTCCTTTTTCTGTTGAAAACAGCAAGAAACTAAATATTTTATTATTTATTTCATACACTTCTACCCTACCTTTCTCTCCTCAAGGGGGAACTCGGGGCAGCCTCACACACGCACCGTACAATGCTGTCACCATATAAACATATAAATAATCTTAATATTAACAGTACTGGATATAACTAATAGCTAGATTAAATGTTTAAAAGGAACAATAGACATCAGAGTGCCTAAATACCCTAAAACAGTGTTTCTCAACCTTCCTAATGCTGCGACCCCTTAATACAGTTCCTTATGTTCTGGTGACCCCGCAATCATAACATTATTTTAGTTGCTACTTCATAATTGGAATTTTGCTACTGTTATGAATCATAATGTAAATGTATGATATGCAGGATGTATTTTCATTCACTGGACCAAATTTGCCACAAATACCCGATATTCCCAAATTTGAATACTGGTGGGGTTGGGGAGGGGTGTGTGATTGATTTTGTCATTTGGGAGTGGTAGTTGTTGGGATTTATAGTTCTTCTACAATCAAAGAGAATTCTGAACTCCACCAATGAGGGAATTGAACCAATCTTGGCACACGGAACTCCCATGGCCAACAGAAAATATTGGAAGGGTTTGGTGGGCATTGAACTTGAGTTTTGGAGTTGTAGTTCACCTACATCCAAAGGGCACTGCGGACTCAAACAATGGTGAATGTGGACCAAACTTGGCACAAATACTCAGTATGCCCAAATGTGAACACTGGTAGAGTTGGGGGGAAATAGACCTTGACATTTGGGAGTTGTAGTTGCTGGGATTTATAGTTCACCTACAATTAAAGAGCATTCTGAACCCCACCAAAGATAGAATTGGGCTCCCATGACCAACCTAAAATACTGCAAGGTTTTGGTGGGCATTGACCTTGAGTTTTGGAGTGTTAGTTCAGCTACATCCAGAGAGCAGGTGGAGGGCTTTTGGTGGGAGGATTTGCCATCTGTTTCCAAAAAGGAAGAGAAGGACAGGCAGTGAGATCTTCAGCCTTCTCTGCCAAAGGGGGTGTTTTCTGATGGTCCTTGGTGAACCCTCTAAAAACCCCTTGCAACCCCCCAGGAATGCCGACCCACAGGTTGAGAAACACTGCCCTAAAAGGTACCATATTCTGTCTGACTTCAGACCTCAGAGGAAGGAACTGGCAAACCATCTCTTGAGTATTCATTGCCTAAGAAAACCCTATGAAATTCATGAGTCACTATATGTCAATAGGCAACTTAAGGCATGTACACACTAAGATACATTGGATAATGTATTGTCGAAGGCTTTCATGGCCAGAACCACTGGGTTGTTGTAGGATTTTCCAGGCTATATGGCCATGTTCTAGAGGCATTCTCTCCTGACGTTTCCCCTGCATCTATGGCAAGCATCCAAGGTGGTCAGTTGAAACATTCACACCTAGCTCCAACAGACAAGAGTTCTTTGTCCCACCCTGGTCATTCCACAGATATATAAACCCACTTTCCTAGTTCCAACAGATCTCACTACCTCTGAGGATGCTTGCCATAGATGCAGGCAAAACGTCAGGAGAAAATGCCTCTAGAACATGGCCATATAGCCCAAAAAAACCTACAACAACCCATAGATTGGATAGCTTTACTTAGTGGTAAATAATAAAGTAATTAAGATGTGGTCCTTAACTGAGGCCCTATTTCGATTGCCATATAGTGCAATTTGAAACTGGTTAGTTTAGACTCCTATACGGTCAGTTTAGATTCATAGAATGCAGTTCAACTTTCAAGTTTCAAACTGCATTATATGACAGTGTAGATGGGGCCTGAGTTCAACTGAGCTGTATTTAGGGTAGCATCATCAAGTGCCAATAAAACACATGGTAGCCACTTACAAGAACCTTCAGTGTGTGCTGCTTTCAGCCCTGCTGTCATGTACAATCACAAGTGAAGAATAAAAATGCTTTAACTACTCGGAAATAATGCTTGTTGGGAATTTACAACAAATCTTAATGTGCCTAGCAATGCCAAAGAAAAGCTTTATAGCAGCTGCTGTGTGTTCAACACCTGTAGAAATCCAAAGTGAAAATAAGGATTTATGAGAATTAAAATGGTTGCATTAAAATGGGGAACATATTCTCTACTGATAGAAAAAGAAGCCTGCTCGTATGCTCTAGTCTTGGTGAATGATTATACACCCTCAAGCCAGTTACCTTCACTCAATTCAGTCTGAAGCTTTGGCAGTATATAAAAAGGCTTGGGAGGGAATATAAATGGAAATTATTTCAAGAGAGGGAATTCATATTGTCAAAGATCAGGCTTATACACCAGGGGGAAAAATAGGACCCCCTTTTCCAATGGATAAGGGAAATTAATTGTTATTTACATTGCAAAGCAGATAGGATTCTTATAAATAGCAGCTTTTATCTCATATCAGCCTCAAATGAGAATTTGTCAGATGACAGATGGGATGCTTTGCTTCACAAATGAGTGCACTCAGGGCAACACAGTGCTGAGTAGTGATTAAAACCCTTTTTAAAATGACTGATGGGTTCCATACAGAGGACTTGGTGACAAGGCAAGGAGAAGTGGTCCCTGTGCCAATATTCACATCATGAGAAAGGCAGAAATGAAATTTCAAAGCCACGCTCCTTGAATTCTCTTAGGTTTCTCCCCAAATGATGTTCTTATGTTTGTTGTTGTTGTATATCTTCAAGTTGTTTCCAACTTACGCTGCTCTGAGTCACCTTCGGGTTGAAATGGGCGGAGTAAAAATGACGTAAATAAATAAATAATAAATAAACTTATGGCAAACCTAAGGTGATTCCATCATAAAGTTTTCTGGTGCTATTTGTTTATCGTGTCAGTATCAACCAGACAACTGTATTACATTGTTGTTGTTCATTCGTTCAGTCGTCTCCGACTCTTCGTGACCTCATGGACCAGCCCACGCCAGAGCTCCCTGTCGGCCGTCACCACCCCCAGCTCCCTCAAGGTCAGTCCAGTCACTTCAAGGATGCCATCCATCCATCTTGCCCTTGGTCGGCCCCTCTTCCTTTTGCCTTCCACTTTCCCCAGCATAATTGTCTTCTCTAGGCTTTCCTTTCTCCTCATGATGTGGCCAAAGTACTTCAACTTTGTCTCTAGTATCTTTCCCTCCAGTGAGCAGCCGGGCTTTATTTCCTGGAGGATGGACTGGTTGGATCTTCTCGCAGTCCAAGGCACTCTCAGAACTTTCCTCCAGCACCATAGCTCAAAAGCATCGATCTTCCTTCGCTCAGCCTTCCCTAAGGTCCAGCTCTCACATCCGTAGGTTACTACAGGGAATACCATGGCTTTGACTAGGCGGATCTTTGTTGCCAGTCTGATGTCTCTACTCTTTACTATTTTATCGAGATTGGACATTGCTCTCCTCCCAAGAAGTAAGCGTCTTCTGATTTCCTGGCTCCAGTCTGCATCTGCAGTAATCTTTGCACCTAGAAATACAAAGTCTGTCACGGCCTCCACGGTTTCTCCCTCTATTTTCCAGTTGTCAATCATTCTTGTTGCCATAATCTTGGTTTTTTTGACGTTTAGCTGCAACCCGGCTTTTGCGCTTTTTTCTTTCACCTTGATTAGAAGGCTCCTCAGCTCCTCCTCGCTTTCGGCCATCAGAGTGGTGTCATCTGCATATCTGAGGTTGTTAATGTTTCTTCCAGCAATTTTCACCCCAGCTTTGCATTCATCAAGCCCCGCACATCGCATGATGTGTTCTGCATACAAGTTAAAAAGGGTTGGGTGAGAGTATGCAGCCTTGCCGTACGCCTTTCCCAATCTTGAACCAGTCTGTTGTTCCGTGGTCAGTTCTGACTGTTGCTACTTGGTCCTTGTACAGATTCCTCAGGAGAGAGACAAGGTGGCTTGGGATGCCCATCCCACTAAGAACTTGCCACAATTTATCATGATCCACACAGTCAAAGGCTTTAGAATAGTCAATGAAGCAGAAATAGATGTTTTTCTGAAACTCCCTGCCTTTCTCCATTATCCAGCGGATATTGGCAATCTGGTCTCTCGTTCCTCTGCCTTTTCTAAACCCAGCTTGAACATCTGGCAACTCTCGCTCCATGTATTGCTGGAGTCTTCCTTGCAGGATCTTGAGCATTATCTTACTGGCATGAGAAATAAGGGCCACTGTACGGAAGTTTGAGCAGTCTTTCGCATTTCCCTTTTTTGGTATGGGGATATAAGTTTATTTTTCCAGTCTGATGGCCATTCTTGTGTTTTCCATATTTGCTGGCAAATGGCATGCATCACCTTGACAGCATCATCTTTTAAGATTTTAAACAGTTCAGCTGGGATCCCGTCGTCTCCTGCTGCCTTGTTGTTAGCAATGCTTCTTAAGGGCCCATTCAACCTCACTCCTCAGGATGTCTGGTTCTAATTCATTCACCACACCGTCAAAACTATCCTCAATTATTATCCTTCCTATACAGATCTTCTGTATAGTCTCGCCACCTTCTCTTGATCTCTTCAGCTTTTGTTAGGTCCCTGCCATCTTTGTTTTTTATCATGCCAATTTTTGCCTGAAATTTACCTCCAATGTTTCTAATTTTCTGGAAGAGGTCTCTTGTCCTTCCTATTCTGTTGTCTTCTTCCACTTCCATGCATTGCTTATTTAAAAATAGTTCCTTATCTCTTCTGGCTAACCTCTGGAATTGCGCATTTAACTGGGCATATCTCCCCCTATCCCTGTTTCCTTTTGCTTTCCTCCTTTCTTGGGCTACTTCCAGTGTCTCAGCAGACAACCATTTTGCCTTCTTGGTTTTCTTTTTCTTTGGGACGTACTTTGTTGCCGCCTCCTGAACAATGTCTCTGACTTCTGTCCATAGTTCTTCTGGGACTCTGTTTACTAAATCTAGTCCTTCAAATCTGTTCTTCACTTCCACTGTATATTCGCTAGGAATGTTAGTGAGATCATATCTAACTGGTCTGTGTATTTTCCCTGATCTCTTTAGTTTTATTCTAAATTGGGCAATAAGAAGTTCATGATCTGAGCTACAGTCAGCCCCAGGTCTTGTTTTCACTGACTGGATGGATGTCCGCCACCTTTGGCTGCAAAGGATGTAGTCAATCTGATTTCGGTGTTGACCGTCTGGTGAGGTCCATGTGTAAAGCCGTCTTTTAGGTTGTTGGAAGAGAGTATTCATTATACACAGCGAGTTTTCCTGGCAAAATTCTATCAGCCTGCGTCCCGCTTCATTTTGTTCTCCCAGACCATGCTTGCCTGTGATCCCAGGTGTCATTTGACTTCCCACCTTGGCATTCCAGTCTCCTGTAATGAAATATGTCTCTTTTTGGTGTATTATCCAGTAGGTCCTGCAGATCCTCATAGAACTGATCTACTTCTGCTTCTTCAGCAGCTGTGGTTGGGGCATATATTTGGATCACTGTAATGTTGAAAGGCTTTCCTTGCACTCGAATTGAGATCATTCTGTCATTTTTTGGGTTGTATCCAAGCACCGCTTTAGCGAATTTCTTATTAATTATGAAGGCTACTCCATTTCTTCGATGTTCCTCTTGTCCGCAGTAGTAGATCTGGTGGTCATCTGATGTGAAGTGGCCCATTCCGGTCCATTTCAGTTTGCTGACCCCCAGAATGTCTACCTTTAGTCTTGACATCTCACTTATAACAACATCCAGTTTGCCCTGGCTCATAGATCTTACATTCCAGGTTCCTATGGTGTGTTGATCTTTAGAACATTGGATTCGTCATTCACCTCCAGCACAGTCGACAGCCTTCCTTTCGGCTTTGAGCTAGCTGCGTCATCACATCTGGGGCTAGTTGGACTTATCCTCTGCTCCTCCCCAGTAGCATTTTGGCCATCTTCCGACCTGGGAGTCCCATCTTCCAATGGCATACCGACATATCTCTGGTTGTACTGGTCCATTTAGTTTTCTTGGCAAGGATCCTGGAGTGGTTTGCCATTGCCTTCCCCAGGGATCACGCTTGGTCTGACCTCTCTGCCACAACCGTCCCGTCTTGGGTGTCCCTTCACGGTTTCGCTCATGACATCATTGAGGTGCTCAAGCTCCAGCGCCCCGACAAGGCGGTGATCCTTTGCTGGAGCTGTATTACATATTAAACAAATTTTTAACAAACAGACAAAATAGAGTTTGCAAGCTTGGTAGTTGATTAAATGTCATTTGACCAGTATCTGGCCACCTGGAGTGCCTCTGGTGTTGCCGCAAGGAAGTCCTCTATTGTGCATGTGGCGGTGCTCAGGTTGCATTGCAGCAGGTGGTCAGTGGTTTGCTCTTCTCCACACTTGTATGTTGTGGATTCCACTTTGTAGCCCCATTTCTTGAGGTTGGCTCTGCATCTCGTTTTGCCAGAGCGCAGTCTGTTCAGCACCTTCCAAGTCGCCCAGTTTTCTGTGTATCATTTGGTATCAGCCATTGATTGAGGTTCTGGGTTTGAGCCTGCCACTTTTGGACTTTCGCTTGCTGAGGTGTTCCAGCGAGTGTCTCTGTAGATCTTAGAAAACTATTTCTTGATTTAATTCGTTGACGTGCTGACTGATACCCAAACAAGTGATGAGCTGGAGATGTCTCTGCCTTGGTCCTTTCACTATTGGCTGCTACTTCCCAGCGGATGACAGGTGGTGCAATACCGGCTAAACAGTGTAATTTCTTCAGTGGTGTAGGGCGCAGACACCCCGTGATAATGCGGCATGTCTCATTAAGAGCCACATCCACTGTTTTAGCGTGGTGAGATGTGTTCCACACTGGGAATGCATACTCAGCAGCAGAGTAGCATAGCACAAGGGCAGAAGTCTTCACTGTATCTGGTTGTGATCCCCAGGTTGTGCCAGTCAGCTTTCATGTGATATTGTTTCTAGTACCCACCTTTTGCTTGATGTTCAGGCAGTTCTTCTTGTAGGTAAGAGCACAGTCCAGAGTGACTCCCAGGTATTTGGGTGCGCTGCAATGCTCCAGTGGGATTCCTTCCCAGGTGATCCTCAGAGCTCGGGATGCTTCTCTGTTCTTGAGATGAAAGGCACATGTCTATGTTTTAAATGGGTTAGAGATCAGCTGGTTTTCCCTGTAATAGGCAGTAAGGGCACCTAGAGCTTCGGAGAGCTTCTGTTCAACCATCTCAAAGCTCCCTGCTTGAGCTGGGGCTGAGAATAAGTGACTTGCCCAAAGTCACCCATAGTCGAATCGAACCTTGGTCTCCAAAATTATCATGTGCATCCATACTGCAGAATGAATGCAGTTTGACATCACTTGGTATCAAATTAATGCAGCTTGACACTACTAACTACCATCGCTCAATACTATCGAATTATGGGAGTTGAAATCTGACAAGGTCTTTAGCCTTTTCTGCCATAGAATGCTGGACCCTCACCAAACTGCAAATCCCAAGATTCCAAAACATTGAGCCATCGCAAAGTGGCATCAAAGTGCATTCATTCTACAATGTTGATACGCCATAATCCAGCTGTCAAACCACAACATCACACTTACTCTCCTCTTGTACCTTTTCTAAAATGAGTAGCTAATGGTTTCATTGCAAAGTAGTGACATCCCTTCTTGGAATGCTTTCTGATTTTAGCACTCCCTGATGCTCTTTTTAACTCCGATATCTGTCCATTCCACAGGTATCTTTCATGAGGAGGCTATGTTCTGTTGATCCTTCATCTCAGCAATTTGAGACTCCATCGACAATTGTGTGCATATTTCAATGACAAGATCAATATGTTGACCAATAAAAAGGAAGGAAGTCTTTTGTCGTGATAACGGGGAATGTGAGAAAGAAGTGATATACTCAAGCGCCAGTGCAAGATGCGTTGCTGCCTGGGGGCAAAGACAAGGTGGCAGCGCTTTTCTATTCCATATGGCGGAGATAACAGACTGCTGATTGAATCAAAGAGGACGTCTTACTTCAACATTATTGGAAGTATTTTCTGCATATCTTGGACAAATAACTTTCTTGGATTACAACTTCCAGACCATATTCTCTAACCAGATGCTGTACTACCTCTGCTAGCTTTTGGAGTTGTAACCCACAAAAGTAGATTAATTTAGGGGCAAATGACAGGCCCCTTTACTCACTGAACCGCCCCACAACATATTAAGGTAAAGGTAAAGATTTCCCCATGACATTAAGTCTAGTCGTGTCCAACTCTAAGCAGGGGTATTCACCTCAATTTCTAAGCCGAAGAGCTGGCATTGTCTGTAGACGTCTTCAAGGTCATGTGGTCAGCATGACTGCATGGAGAGCCATTACCTTCCCACCAATGTGGTACCTATCGATCTACTCACATTTGCATGTTTTTGAACTGACAGAAGCTGGGGCTAACAGAGGGAGCTCACCCCACTCCTTTTCGAACTTGACAGAAACTGGGGCTAACAGAGGGAGCTCCTTGGATTTGACCGCCAACCTTTTGGTCACAAGTTCAGCAGCTCAGCGCTTTAACCCACTGTGCCATCAGTGGCTTGCCACAACATATTACTGTTGCAAATAACTCAATATTTGTCGCACATTTCCCTGTTTAATCTCAGGTTGCTGCTGCTTAGGGAGATATTTCTGAAGCCAGTGTGGTGGCAAGGGTACAATATGTGAATCATTGTAAGGGGAGCAGGCTCCCTATGAAAATTGTAAATAAAACATTTTTTTTAATCTTATAAATAAACATTTTAAAATCTCAGGTTGTTTGCAGTTTGTGACGTGAGGGGAGGTTGGATTGTTGGTGCCAGATAACTCCACAAAGGGGCCTATTACACTATACTGTTGTAATGCTACTAGCATATATACCTGGAATTGGAGGGGCCACTATCTGTCTGGATTTTCCCTTCTCCAGCTCTGAGAAGGCTTGTTTCACAATGGCTCCATGGCAATGGTCTGGCAACAGTGGTCAGATTCTCTTTGTGGCGCTTTCTTTCCTTCCTCCATTTCCTTCATGCACCTTCTCCCTCTCTTTCTTTCTTTCCTTCCTTCCTTCTTCCCTTGCTTTACCTTACACACATCCTGCCAGTGTGATGTCTCTACTCTTCACTATTTTATTGAGAATGGTCATTGCTCTCCTTCCAAGGAGTAAGCATCTTCTCTTCTGATTTCCTGGCTGCAGTCTGCATCTGCAGTAATCTCTGCACCTAGAAATACAAAGTCTGTCACTGTTTCCACGTTTTCCCCCTCTAATTGCCAGTTATCAATCAGTCTGGCTGTCATAATTTTGGTTGTTTTTTTTTTCTCAAGAAATTTTATTAACTTATATATACTACAACGAAAGAGTGAGAACATTAGTGATATAGAAAAGAAGAGAAGAGGTAAAGATACATATAAAAGGGAAAAAAGAGAAAAAGAAAAAAATACAATATAAAAATACCCAACCACAAAAAAAAGGAAAAAAGAAAAAAATGACTTCCATTCCACCTTCTTGGCTATTATTTCCTTGTTATGAAAAAAAAAATGTATTTCTTAATAAAAAGAAAAGAGCAGTAACATTGTCTCTTGTGTCTTCTATTTGTTTAAATTTTCTAGATAGTCATGGAGATAGTCCCAGTTCGTTCTACTTATTATCTTGCCCGTATTTTTCTTTAACAAAAAAGTCAATTCATCCATATCCTTTATTTCTCTAATTTTCTCCACCCACTCTTCTATGGGTGGACTTAATTGTTGCTTCCATTCTCTTGAAAATGAACAAAATCTGGCTACCAGTATTAAAACTCTCTTAAATTACAACAGCACAACAACAGAGAGGAAACAAACAAGGACATCTAATCACCTCTCAACAAAAGTTTGCTCCAGGCACTGTCAGGCCATTATATGCTAATTAAGGTGGTCAGTTGAAACATTCACACCTAGCTCCAGCAGACAAGAGTCCTTTGTCCCACCCTGGTCATTCCACAGATATATAAACCCTTTTTCCTAGTTCCAACAGACCTCACTACCCTCTGAGGATGCTTGCCATAGATGCAGGCGAAACGTCAGGTCAGCAACTCTATTTATTTATTTATTTGGGGTTCTTTTACCCCGCCCTTCTCACCCCGAAGGGGACTCAGGGCGGCTTACAGAAGCAAGGCACAATTCGATGCCTGCAGTACAAAACAATCAAGACACAAAATTACACAATTACACAGTTACATCACACTAGTTCATGCATTATATCAATAAAATCAATAAAAAACCAATACAAACCCAATTCCTCTATTACATGGTCAGCGATCGCTAACTCATAGTTCAATGCCTCTAGACCATGGCCAATAACAACAACCCAATAACAGAAGTAGATGTTTTTCTTAAACTTCCTGCCTTTCTCTATTATCCAGGATGATTCAATAGGCCCCTTCCACGCGGCTGTATAAAATCCACACTGAAGTGGATTCTATGGCAGTGTGGCCTCAGATAACGCAGTTCAAAGCAGATATTGTGGATTATCTGCCTTGATATTCTGAGTTATATGTCTGTGTATTTATTTATTTATTTACGACATTTATATGCTGCCCTTCTAACCTTGAAAGGGCCTCAGAGCGGCTTACAAGATATATATACATACAATATATTATATTATTAGCATAGTACAATATCAGTATAAAATATTACTATATTGTACTATACCATTATATTGTAATATTATTAGTAATATTACATGTAATATAAAATATATAATTATAATATCATATCATTAGTATTAAAATATAAAATATATAATAATATCATATTATGAGTAGTATTATATTGCATTACATTATAATATAAATATTATATGTATATACAATATATTATATTACATATATTATACTTTACATATTACATATATACTTTAAGATCATCTGGGAAGGCCCTGCTCTCGGTCCCGCCTTTGTCACCAGTACGTCTGGTGGGGACAAGAGACAGGGCCTTCTCAGTGGTGGCCCGTTGGCTATGGAACACCCTCCCTAGGGAAATCAGATTGGCTTCTTCACTCCTAACATTTCAGAAAAAAACTCAAGACATGGCTATTCGAGCAAGCATTTGCAAATATTGAGTAAAGGACATAGGAATTGGAACAACTACACGATATGTGGACAATTTCAAAAGAAAGGAGGAAACCATGAAAATGAACAAAATCTGGCTACCAGTATTAAAAAACTCTAAAATTACAACAGCAAAACAACAGAGAGGAAACAATCAGGGACATCTAATCACCTCTCAACAAAAGATTGCCCCAGGCACTGCCAGGCCATCAAATGCTAATCAAGGTGGTCAGTTGAAACATTCACACCTAGCTCCAGCAGACAAAAGTCCTTTGTCCCACCCTGATCATTCCACAGATATATAAACCCTTTTTCCTAGTTCCAACAGACCTCACTACCTCTGAGGATGCTTGCCATAGATGCAGGTGAAACGTCAGGAGAGAATGCCTCTAGAACATGGCCATATAGCCCGAAAAAACCTACAACAACCCACTTTTAATGAGCATTTATTGATTTATGTTTTATTGCTATTGCTATTATTTTATTGATGTTAACATTTTTATATTGTACTTGTGTTTTTCGTGGCATTGAATTTTGCCTTGTAAGCCGCTTCGAGTCGCCAGAAGGCTGAGAGGGGCGGTATACAAATGACAGTAAACAAATAAATAAATAAATATGATTAGTATAGCACAGGAGACAAGGTGGAACTGTCCCCCCAGCCCTCTTCATTCAATGCCGCTTTGTATAGATCAGGGGTCCTCAAACTTTTTAAACAGAGGGCCAGGTCACAGTCCCTCAAACTGTGGGAGGGCCGGATTATAATTTGAAAAAAAAAAATGAATGAATTCCTATGCACACTGCACATATCTTATTTGTAGTGCAAAAACACTTAAAACAATACAATAATTAAAATGAACAATTTTAACAAATATAAACTTATTAGTATTTCAATGGGAAGTGTGGGCCTGCTTTTGGCTGATGAGATATGATTGTTGTTGTTGTTGTTGTTGTTGTGTGCTTTCAAGTCTTTCAGACTTAGGTTGACTCTGAGCGAGGGCCGGGTAAATGACCTTGGAGGGCCGCATCCGGCCCCTGGGCCTTAGTTTGAGAACATGGCCGTATAGCCCGAAAAAACCTACAACAACCCACTTTTAATGAGCATTTATTGATTTATGTTTTATTGCTATTGCTGTTATTTTATTGATGTTAACGTTTTTATATTGTACTTGTGTTTTTGGTGGCATTGAATTTTGCCTTGTAAGCCGCCTCGAGTTGCAAGAAGGCTGAGAGGGGCAGTATACAAATGACAGTAAATAAATAAATAGATAAATATTATTAGCATAGCACAGGAGGAACTGTCCCCCGACCCCCTTTCTCTTCACTCTGGCCCAACTGTGTAGAACAGGGGTCCTCAAACGAAGGCCCGGGGGCCGGATGCGGCCCTCCAAGGTCATTTACCCGGCCCTTGCTCAGGGTCAACCTAAGTCTGTAATGACTCAATAGCACACAACAACAATCCTATCCCATCAGCCAAAAGCAGACCCACACTTCCCATTTATTTATTTATTTATTATTTACTTTATTTGTATACCGCTCTTCTCAGCCCTTAGGCGACTCAGAGCGGTTTACAACAATTTAGGTATACACAATACAAAATCATTAAGCATTTAAAAGCAATAGCATCACAAATCATTAAACATCAATATCAATACATCACCTTACATCAATATAACAAATCCATCAGGTCTCGTCAATGAAATCAGAATCCAAACTCGTTATCCGATATTCCGTGTTCCGATAGTCAGTCAATCAATCACACTGCTTAGTCGAATGCCTGTTCAAACAGTCAGGTCAACAAAAGATTTTCCCAGGCTCAGCCAGGCCTTCAAATGCTAATGAAGGTGGACAGTTGAAACATTCACACCTAGCTCCAGCAGAGAAGAGCTCCTTGCCACCCCAGCCATTCCACAGATATATAAACCCATTGTCCTAATTCCAACAGACCTCACTACCTCTGAGGATGCTTGCCATAGATGCAGGCGAAACGTCAGGAGAAAAATGCCTCTAGAACATGGCCCTATAGCCCGAAAAAACCCACAAGAACCTAGTGTCTTTACTTTCCTCCGGAATGCCAGCAAGGAGGGGGTCAATCTAATATCTGCAGGAAGGGCGTTCCACAGCCGAGGGGCCACCACTGAGAAGGCCCTGTCTCTCGTCCCCGCCAGGCGTGCTTGTGAAGCCGGCGGGATCGAGAGCAGGGCCTCCCCAGACGATCTTAATGTCCTAACTGGTTCATAGGAGGAGACGCGTTCAGACAGGTAGGTCGGGCCAGAACCGTTTAGGGCTTTAAAGGCTAAAGCCAGCACTTTGAATTGTGCCCAGTAGCAAATTGGCAGCCAGTGGAGCTGGCGCAACAGAGGAGTGGTATGCTCCCTGAGTGTAGAAGGAAAGGCCATTAGATGAAAACATTGGAACAAAAGTTGACAGTAAGGTGTCCAGTTACTCTGCGAGGGAGGCCCCACGTACACTGCAAATACAATAGTGCAAGCTCAAGATTTCACATCACGTGACCATGGCAGTTAGGCGAGCACAGCACAGTGACCGTTGCCTGCGCATGCGTGCCTTTTGTGACGCTCGCGAGCGCAGCCCCGTTGCTAGGAAACGGGAAGGGGGCGTGGCCCTGTAACTGAACAGGAGGAGGAGAGGCCTCCCAGAAGGAGAGAAAGGAAGACCGTTTGCTTGCCGCTCGCGAGGGCAGTCAGCGTCATCAGCGCAGGCAGGTAGAGCGCGCGACAGCCCCGCCCCCTTTCACCTCCTCTATCCCTTAAGCCCCGCCTCTTCCGGCCGCCGAGCCAGCTTCCCCTTTAGGAGTCTCATGGCGGGTAGGAGAACCGGGGAGAGGAATGTGTGGTTGTCCAGATTGTGTTTTCACTATTTTATACTGCTTGTCAAGATGGGGAAACTATTGGGAGCAGAGGCTGAAAAGGTTATCTTTTTTTGGGCTGCAACACCTCGAATACTCCAGTCATTATGGCCTATAGTGTCATGCTTTGAAGTAGGCCCAAAAGGGCTGGAGTAGGCCTCAAAAGTAACTTTCCTAAGTGTTAGAACAGTCTGGTTGTATCTACACTAGGCATGGGCGAATGTGTGCTTGTCCAGATTGTGTTTTCACTATTTTATACTGCTTGTCAAGATGGGGAAACTATTGGGAGCAGAGGCTGAAAAGGTTATATATATTTTTTGGGTTGCAACACCTCGAATTCTCCAGTCATCATGGCCAGTAGTGTGGTGCTTTGAAGTAGGCCCAAAAGGGCTGGAGTAGGCCTCAAAAGTAACTTTCCTAAGTGTTAGAACAGTCTGGTTGTATCTACACTAGGCATGGGCCAACTTCAGCCCTCCCTCCAGGGGATTCCTAATGCCGCAACCCCTTGAGTTCCTATTATTGTGGTGACCCCCAATCATAAAACTATTTACGTTGCTACTTCATAATTGTGATTTTGCCACTGTTATGAATCGTAATGCCGATAGGCAGAATGTATTTTCATTCACTGGACTAAATTTGGCACAAATACCCAATACGCCCAAATTTGGGGGGTGTACGAACAGGTTTATACATGGGGATGTGGTTTGTTCAATAGTCTGGGCCTGGACCATTTAGGGCTTTATAGGTAATAACCAGCACTGTCATTATCTATCTTATCTATCAATCTATAATGTATACCCTGCTCCATCTCCCTGAAAGGACTTGGGGTGACTTACAATAGAAATAAATGCAATGAATATATATGCAAAGTAAAATAAACCAGCCCTAAACGGTTCCGGCCCTGCTTACCTGTCCAAACGCATCTCTTCCTATGAACCATCAAGGTCAATGGTTCTCAACCTGGGGTCCCCGGATGTTTTTGGCTTACAACTCTCAGAAATCCCAGCCAGTTTACCAGCTGTTAGGATTTCTGGGACTTGAAGGCCAAAAACATTTGGGGACCCTAGGTTGAGAACCACTGATCTAGGTCTCTAAGATCGTCTGGGGAGGCCCTGCTCTCAGTCCTGCCTCCTTCGCAGATGCGACTGGCGGGAACGAGAGACAGGGCCTTCTCAGCAGTAGGCTGAGAAAGGCGGTATATAAATATGGTAAATAAATAAATAATAACATGACAAATCAATAAAAACAAAATTTAAACAATAGGCAGTATAAAATAGTTATAACACAGTGATTCCTATAAGTCGAAATATATCCATATAACAAAGATCTCGTCCACATTAGGGGGTTTTAACTAATCATTGCCAAAGGCCTGTTTGGACAGCCAGGTCTTCAAATCTTTCTTTAAAGTTGTGAGGATTGTTGCTTGTCTAATCTCCCTGGGCAGGGCATTCCAAAGCTGGTTGAGAAGGCTCTCTCCCTTGTCCCCCACCAGCCTTGCTTGTGATGGGGGCAGGATCGAGAGGAGGACCTCCCCAGCTGATCTTAAGGCCCGAACTGGTTTCTTAAGGGGAGATGCGGTCGAGTCAATGGGCAGTAGTATTATATTTAATATATTAGTGTTATCATATTACAATATTATTATATATTATATGGTATTATTATTAGAATTATATTGTATTATAGATGTGGACTTATTTCTGCATTTCGGTTGGGTTGTCTATTTGTTTTTCTTTAGTTAATTGAATGTTTGCCATTTTTGTTGGAAACCGCCCTGAGTCCCCTTGTGGAGATAGGGCTGGATATAAAGAAAGTTTTATTATTACGATTTTAGTAGTAATGTTATTATATGCAATATATAATACACAATTATTATATTGTTATATATTATTATGTTTACTATATTATTATACAATGATATATATATATAATATTACCAGTATATTATACTATTAGTATTATATAATATATTGTACTATTATTACATTACAATGTTATTATTTCTATATATTATGTTGTATATATTGAGGGGCTCCCAAGTGATGTTGCAGAAGACACAATGGAGCTTTGTGGCCTCACTGTATACGTCATATAATGGCTAACAGATCCTTGGTGGTAGGATGTCATCTTTGAGTAACACCATTATATCTTCAGTCTCTATCGTTGGGCACACCCAAATAAAAGGGGTGTTGCGTGCTACGTTTCTTCTCTTCTAGTAACAAAAAAACATGTATAGTACACCTGTTGCTTTTTGCTATGAAGCAAATGCCAATAGTCAAATACCTTTTTTTCCTTGGGCCAAACATTCAGACATTATTTTGTAATGTCCTTATGTAATCCTTATCATGCTCACCTTTTGAATACAATTGGTTTAGTTTCACTAAACATGCATAGGCTTCACCTGTACACATAGGAAAGGGATAGGGACCACATTAGTATTTTGCATGGAGTTTATACTCTGCATGCACAGATTTCACTATCTACAGCATGAATATATATATTTTAAAAACCCAACCCCCTTAATTTTGCTATTTTATGTGAAGGACACCATTTTATTATACTACATTGTATATGATGGGATGTTGGTATCCATAGGTGGTGTCCAACCCCCTTAATTTTGCTATTTTATGTAAAGGACAGCATTTTATTATACTACATTGTATATAATGGGATATTATATGGGATATTATGGGATGTTGGTATCCATAGGTGGTACTGAAACCAATCCAAGTGGTTACTAAGGGCCCACTGTATTGTACACATATTCGTTTTTTGTATATGCTTTGCTTCATTTTAAGAGAAATTACAGGGCCCTGGAAGAATTAAACAAGAGTTCATTTCCCATATAAATAATTTCTATTTCACTGAGTCCCATTTGAAGGAAAGTGCCCCCTTAATGAGTCATTGCCTAGAGCACAATGGATCCCATATAAACACCCACCCAACTCTGCAAAGTACCTAGTAGCAGACAACATCTATGCTTGATATATAACGGCAGCAGCCTAATTGGTAGGTAGACACCTCCTCATTTCCAACTTAGAACATCATGGAATAAAAGGGATATACCACTCATGTCACTCTTCAGTAATGGAATGAGTCTTCTAGTACTGTGACTCATAGGACAGCCCTAGTATTTTTATAGCCTTAAGAAAAAGTACACCTCTTCTTTAACTTATCACATATATAACAGTTGATGTCATAGTTCCCTTAAAGATAAGTAATAAGTTTTACAAAGTTACTTTCCGGTCTTAAACTGTGCGTAACTAGATATCCAAACCAAGAAATAGAGGTGTACAGCTAGTCACACTTTCTAGGAGCTGCATTGAGTCCCTACAGTGGGAAACATGTAGCAACTGCAGTAAATTGTAGGGCTAATAATAAATTTTCTCTTTCAGCTTGAGACTTGTACATTGGAGCATCAACAACACCTAAGCATTATGAAGGAGCTGCGTGGCAATAATCCTGGGGACCGCCCCAAAAAGAAAGGTTCAGCCTCTAGGAAGGACAGTCGCACCCCAGCAGTACAGGCTTCAGATGACAGCGAACCTGGCAATATCTTAAATCCAACACTGTTGGCTCAGAAGCGACCTCTCCGCATTTCAAGCAGTATGAGAGGAGACGCTGTGGAAAACACTGATGATGCCAAAAGGCAAAAGCTCTTGCCTGAAGTGAGTTCCCCTGGTCAAGACTCGGATTATGAGGAGTCAGATGACAGTGATTATGTGAGAGGGGGGAGTGATGATGACAGCGATGGGTCAAGCTGTGAGGATGAGGATGATGAAGTTGGTAGCAATGCCTCGGAAAGTAGTAATGAAGACTCCAAAGGAAAAACAGGCCAGACTTCAAGAACTGATTTAACAAAAGGTAACCCCTGATGACTAGAAAAATCCAATAAATTGTGCATCTCTGTGACACTTATGAGCATTTCTGAGTTTTTTTCCCCCTCTGGTGGATTTTGCTTCTAATTAATCTTGGCTGTAATAGACATTAAGGTTCATTATGACTACTGTTCACTTGTGCCTCTGACACAGCTCTGTTTATTGCATAACTACCTGACATAACTACCTTACATCATCAGTTACATGAGGTTTCACACTGCCTCTGACACAGCTTTGAGGATGCCTTTTTTCTTCTTCTCGATCTGTCTGTCTATCCATTATGTTTTTGTATGTTCTCTGCAAAGATATTAAAGATGCTGGGTCAATGACCTGGATAGCCTTTAGTATATTCTTTAAATTAGACATCTTATTAGCATGCAGATATTTATGGCTCTTTTCTGTAGTTAAATGGAGTAAGGAGTTTAAGACTTGCAGATTTAAGGCAATGTAAATCTAAACATTTTGAATTGTCTGCCCAGTTTATTAATATGGCCTTGACTGTCCTTACAACAAGGAGTAGAACAAAGCAGCATCCCTCATTGTCAAATGCAGGAAAAGGAATGGAGTCTGTGAAAATAGTGACTTTCCTAAAATCATTGCTGAATATGTTAGTTGCTGAACAGTTATTTGATTTTAAAATTATCCAGTTTACAAACTTGCCATGACCAAAACCAACTCTTATTTCAGGCCAAGTGCATTGTACCATGGCTTCAGTGCATCCTTGGTTACAGTATTTAATATAAACAAATTCTAGAGGAATCTTGTTTTTAATTTTCTCATTATAGCAGGGAAATAGTCCAAAAGAGTTTCCCACATCAACTGAGTTATTTGAAGTTATTAGAGCTTGGAATTGCTTGTGTTGTTGAAAGACGATTATAATGAAAGGCAGCTAAGAATTTTTTTAAAGTTAGGACAATATTTATGTTAACCCAACAGTGAGTTAAAGAAGCCAAATAATCTTGATTTTTAAGTCCAAAGCATTATGCCAATGCTGAGATATTATATATTGGTAATGTATATATGTAAGCCACCTTGAGTCCCCTATGGGGTTGAGCAAGGCGGGCTTTCAATAGGGCACATAAATAAATAAATAAAGTTATTGAAATAACCATCTGAAATAATTTGCCACTGTTCCCTGCCTGAAATCTGTAGTGCTTATTGGTATCCCTCATCAGACAATGTTGCAAAGTGTAGAAAGATGAGGGAAATTGAATAGTAATATACAAATAACTTTGTGTGTATGTATATGAAAGACAGAGATAGAGAGCCATGCTGACTGTAGCAGTAGCAGATGAACTTTATAATAAATCAGCTTACTTGCTACATAAAAGCCAAGTTTGCCCCTTGGTAATTGTGCAGATCTCTCTCTCTCTCTCTCTCTCCCCCCCCCCCCTTGCTTTTTCTGAGATATGCTGGAAATTGACTGGAGTCCTAAATGTATGCTTCATTCAGCCTTCAGCCAAAACTACAGTTTTGCCTCTTCTACAGAATGAGCTCATTAGGGCATTGTGGAGCTGTCAGCAAGAAGCCGCCTGGAGCAGTAATAAAGGACAAACGATGCCACTCAAAACATGTTTTTCTGTTTCAAAAATATGCTTCCTAAATGCAGTAAGCAATGTGATATGATATTTGTAAATGTATTTGAGTTGGACTTCCTAAGGCAGCCTTTTAAGTTGGCATTGGGAGTCTTGCTTCAATGCACAAAACCAAGATTTGCTTGTAAGAATTAGACTATGATCAGATCTCTCAAAACTACACAGGCATGAAACCCAAGCCATCAGAACTGTGTCTGTTTTTCTTCAAAATGCATGGGATAGGCTGAAAAGATATGCAATTTTGATGTATTCAAATTATGTATGGTTGTTATTGTGGTTGCCATTGTTAGCCTCCCTTTTCACTTTTGTGAGATCACACAGCCATGATTTTACTGGCTTTGTGAAGGCCAGAAACATATTGAAATGATTACCAGGATTTGTTTTATGCTGATGTGCATCTAAGAGCTACATATCTAAGGAAAAAAATCGTTTATCTCAGAAATCTTAATTAAAAATGTTGAGAGTTGGCAGAACTGAGAGTAATACTTCTGCATGAATTAAAAATGGCTGATGTACCAAAAACAAGGCACAATTATAAATAGCAATATGGTTAATTGGGAAGGTGTCTAATGAGTTCAGCAGGGTGGTGGATTAGGTCTCATTTAGCATAATAAATGAATCTGGAAGAGGGGGCAAAGAGCGCTAATGAAATTCAAATATATGAATAGAAGGCAGTGAAGACATAATCAGCTGGCATACAAATAATAATCGAAGACTGTATGATGACATAAAACATGGTCACATACAATGATTCTTTTGAAGGGAATAAATCATTAAGAACAAATTAATTTTAAGTGCAGGTCAGGAGAAAATATGTACAGGGGGAAATTGTGTGGAGGAACTAGCGCAAAGCTGGTGATGCTTTTATAATCTCCTTCATGGCCATTCATCCTGCTAAATGCATATGGTCTTCATGGGGAATGTATTAGAGAAATTGCTGCTTAGTCATTCTAATGCAGCGGTTAGTATGAATTTAGAAATAATATACTACCACCAATGCTCATGATAACAAAAAGAAGAGGGGTAACTTCACAATCTAAAATTTGTCATGTCTGGTGATGAATGGACTAGAGCAATGTTTTTCAACCTGTGGGTCCCTGGGTGTTTTGGCCTACAATTCCCAGAAATCCCAGCCAGTTTACCAGCTGTTGGGATTTCTGGGAGTTGAAGGCCAAAACATCTGGGGACCCACAGGCTGAGAGTCACTGGGCTAGATAATAGTGGGAAGAAGATAGAAGAGTGGTCAAAAAGGAAGAAGTGTCCTTAAGCTTAGTTTTACTGGAGAGCAGAGAACATACCAAGACAGCATCTGGAGTTTACTCTATTTCATTTTCTCATTAGCTTCAGTAGAGAACTAAGGACTTGTGCTGAAGGATTCATAGACAATATGGTTGTTATAGGGGAATTTGAAAGAAGGGAGAGCTATGGAAGACAGGAGCAGCAAGAAATGGTAGAAAGCATGTGAACAGAAGACCATTTGAGAACAAAAGTTGATGGAGGAGTAAAACGTCCGAAGGTCTAAAAAGTAATTATACTAGAGATGGGGATTATCATCCTCTCCTTTGTTTGCACCCTCTTTCCCCCTGAAATTATCACATAAGACAGCTTTCGAATTAAAACAAGGAAAATATAGTTAAAACCTACAAAATGCAAAGTTAAAATTAAGCAAACTAAAAACACTTTTAAAGTATAAAATTTAAAAGGTCATAAAGTAGTTTAATAAATGGTTCCATTAACAGGCAAATGCTTTATTATGACAGGCTTTTCAGAATGGAAAGAAAGAGCTTTGAAGCATGTGCCCTTTCTTTCCATTCTGAAAAGCCTGTCATAATAAAGCATTTACCTGTTGATGGAAGGATAGCAAAGAGGAGTAACCATCAAGAAGGTTCTATTGTGCATCTTTGACTGTTGGCCAGTTTGTATGAGCACTTTCCCTTAAATTTTGATGAGTTTGAGGATCCATGAAACTTGGACTGGCTGCCCAGGTTTGCAACCTTGTTCACTGTTTGCATATATTGAATCATAAAATCTTAAAAGAGTTGGAAAGGACTGCAGGAGCTAATCCAATTGCCTGCTACCTAAGAATACACAGCTAAAACATTCTTGAGCAATACCTCTCCAAACTCTCTTTAAAGGTCTCAAAAGAAAGTGAGTCTACTACCCTCCAAAACAGTTTATTTTATTTTCAAATAGGTTATCATCAAGAAGTTATTTCTAATGTTTAGGTGAAATCTCATTTCTTGTAATTTAAATCCAGTACTTAGGATTCTAATCTCAGGAGCAGTAGAAAAAAAAGTTTTGTCTTGCATCATCTTAGTAATCTGATAGCAGCTTACATTATAAACAACAACAACAATAACAACAGTAACATTTTATTTATATTCCACTCTTCTCCCAGAGGGGACTCAGAGCAGATTACAGCATATAAACAAACACAGGCAAACATTCAATGCCTTGTTACGGTGAAATACAATAAAACACAAGCAACACAGACAGAGGCAAAGGCTCCTCTCTTCATTTCCAGCTCTGGAGGCAGGGCTCAACTCCAGCTCTTGGGGGAGGTGCTCCTTTCCATTTTCAAGACCTGGTCATGTGGCTGGCATGACTGCATGGAGCCTCTTTTGCCTTTCCCACTGAAGCGGTACCTATTGATCTACTCACATTTGCATGTCTTCAAACTGCTAGGTTGACAGGAGCTAGGGCTAATAGTGGGAAATCAACCCCATCCTGCAGATTTGAATTGCCAACCGTCAGGTCAACAGTTCAGCAGAACAAGGGTTTAACCCATTGTGCCACCCATGCCCTCCTTTGTGAGTGGATTAACAATTAACTGTTCGTTAATGGGATCAGAACAAGAATTGAGGTTTTAGAAGTGAACTTCAGTGTCCATCTGTTTGACCCTGCATCCCTAACAAATACCCATCCATCCTCTGTTTAAAAATCCCCAATTAAAGAGAACCCATTACTCTCCAAGACAGTACCTTCCATTTTTGAATAGTTCTTACTATCACCAAGAAAATGAACGGTTTAGATGAAATCTCCTTTGTGTAGTTTGAGTGCATTGGTTTGGGTAGTCAGTAATAAAAACGTTGAATCTAAGACATATGCAGTAGGGTTTTGAATATCAGTAGCTTGCAGTTTTAATAAAAGATCTAAGAACAAAAAAGCCAGAGGAAAGGCCTTAGTTATCATGAGAGCTATAAAGAGAGTTTGGTGGTTTTAATAGCAGTTTTATTTTATGGTGGTTATGTAGTGTTTTAATACATGCCTGGCGCTACGGAGAGATTTCAGCCTACATTGGGCAAATAAGAGGAGAGAAGGCGTGGGATGAAGCTTAATAATACAAATAAAAATGAGTTATAGTGAATGAATTCAGCTCAGTAATTTGCAGAGAGACTTCAGTTGAGTAGAAGCAGACAGAGCTGCCAACTGAGACCAGCTTTGTAAAGGTCCTTAACCATAGTTTGAGATGAATCTGAATTGAATTCAGTTTCTGGCCCTCTAGCTTCCACAGAGGAAACAGGGCAAATATGAATGAAAAAGAATTGATACAGTACTCCCTTTTGAAATCTGAAGACGGCATTCTGTGTCTACTGCTCATGCTCAGACCTTTGCCAAATTTGAGAAGCAAGAATTCAAGTAAATAGTTTTAAAATTAAAAGTCTTTTAGCTAACAACCTGAAAGGTCTAATTTTAATGATAAATGTTTAATTGGGTTTCCCATTTGTGTTACACTTGTTTTCTGGAGTAAACTAGGTTCTCATTAGAAAATGTTTACGAGTAGTATCTTCCTGCTATTTAATAAGGTAAACTGTAAGTTAATGTAATTAAAGCAATGAAATACCTTCCTTGGGTTCTTACTAATTATGAATTTACTCCCTCTGAAATCCTGTTGAATTCAGTAAGCACATATTTTCTATTAAAATGTGTTTATAATATCACTTTAATATGCTGGATGCTAATGCCTTTTTTGATGAGACTACTAATGGTATCGGATTTTGGCACACAGGACCAGAATTGGCCTAGTTGTGCAGATGGAGAATCTATTCATTGGACTATTCTGTGAGTAGATCAATAGATACCACTTCTGCAGGAAGGTAACGGCACTCCATAAAGTCATGCTGGCCACATGACCTTGGAAGTGTCTACAGACAATGCCGGCTCTTCAATTTAGAAATGGAAATGTGCACCACCCTCTAGAGTCGGACACGACTAAACTTAATGTCAGGGTAAACCTTTACCTATTCTGTTTGAATGGACCTTGGCTTGATAGCTGCATTCTTGCCACTTCCATTCTCCAAAAAACAAGCATCTCTTCAGTTACTGGATCAAAACCTTCCTTAGTAGATAATTGTGTTTATGAAATCCATACTGCACTTTAAATAAAATTTCAATATGAGAATCTCTGAATGTAGTGCTTTAGAGAGAAAAGATTCCACCAGTTTTCTCTTTCAATAAGCAAGAGGTGGGTTACATCATGTTCAGTTTGCTTGTAATTACATGGAAATGTTAGGATATGTTCGTAGTGCTAAATAGAAAGGGCAGCTTGTTTGTCACCCAGCCTTATCTTCCAAAGCATTTGGAATAGCTGTAGTTAACTTGGTTTTTTTGCTTGACTCTGTTAGAATTGTATGGCCCTCCAGATGTTATTGAACTGCAACTCCTAGCCTTCCTTACAATTTGCTGTGCATTGCAATCCTACAATCCTGGGACTGTGGCACATGCCCCCGTCATGTCTCAGAGGCTGTCTGCTATATTTAATAGTATGAGAAGTATAAGCATAAAGAAACTGACCTTTAAGGAAGCAGATGTATGAGAATAATTTCTATGATAGTAATCCTGAAAGACTGAGTTGCGGAGAGATGTAATAGCTTTGAGGATATAGGTGATTTGGGGTGACTAAATAGATAAAATGCATGAAGCAGGAGAGCAAAGTAAAAAATCCAACTGTGGGAGGAGAGAAGAAAAAGAAGGCTTAAGCAGAAGGGATAAGGAAATAAAAATGTACGTCAAATTGTTTGTGGGAAAGCCTCTGCTGGAGAAAAATGAAGGAAAAGAGAGCAAGAGCTTGAAGATGAAGTCATTTCCATCCTTTTGATCCAAAATACAAGAAATAGCAAATATGCCACTGCTCACTGGAACCAAATAGTTTGCATAAAATCCTGCATTTGAAATTATTAGACCAAGTTGGACTTCATTTAGACCAGTGCCCTTTCCTTTCAAGCCTTAGGGTCTTTCCATACCTGAATTATTTGCAATCAAAAGAATGCACACAGCCTTTCTGAGTCATAAATGTCTGGAGAAAAAATGAAATACTTGCTCTGAAAAGAATGCCTTTTAGACTGTGTTTCTGGTGAAAACATTTAAGGGAAAACATAACATAGCTGTGTTCTTGCTTTTCAAAGATCTTTTCTGACCTTATCAGTGAATGAGTGCCTTCTGGAGGAAATCAAAACATCCCTGGTTCAGGAGGAGGTTTCCAATATAGATTTAAAAAAATAAATATAAATTATATGCGGGTTTTATTTGACCTTTCCTTTCAGCAGGTAACCATGAGGGTAATTTTGGGGTAGGAGTTCAGGAGAAAGTAGACAAGAAAATGCCATTTAAAAATATGTTTATTTTAGTTATAGCCCTCCTTTCCCCCGCCACACAGCTTTAATCAGTATTTCTCTAGACCATAAACTTTGGGGACAGAATGGAATGACAGATTTTGCTGTGAGTGCTCTGTGCCGTTTACAGTCAGCTTTCCAGGTTTGTGGATTTGATTATTCATGGATTTAATTAAAACATTCTCTCTAGGAATCTCTATTTCCTTCTGTGCTCAAAGACCTAAAGATTCCTAGAGAGAATTCATCTCAAAAATCGCTAGATCCTCTATTGCAATTTTATGGTCAACTTCCAGCAAATATTGAGCATAGATCACACTGGAGGATCTATAAATTTATAGAGAGGTATTCTCTCAGTTTAAAAATAGCAAATTTTATATTTGCAGGTATAGTAGTAGTATATATAGTAGTAGTGGTAGTAATAATATATTTCTATTTATAATGGAAGGCTGACAGTAGAACTGAATATTTTCTGGAGATTATGTCATATTTCCACGTGTGTATCCTATAATTCTTGTACTATTTCTTCCTTTCTTTTTTTGCTTGCTGTTTTCTTAAGCATTTCTTAATATCATGATGCAAAGTCGCAGTTCTTGATTGGTCTTTTTCTTCCCATTTACTTTGTGAAATCTTTGGTTCCTCTAAACTGAACAACTCTAATCTCTTCCTATTCATCTGTCATCGTTTGTCTTCTTTCTCTTTAATTAGTTTTAACAGGGAAAGATGAATCAAAGATCAGCCTGAGGAATGTACAATTTATTTATTTAATGGCATAGGTTTTCAGATTTATTTTTCACTCTTTCTCCTGCATCCGTATACTTTCTTGTCTTTTTGTGATTACTGTTGAACACAGCAGAGACAGTTTTTATTGACTGGACTGCAGTAGATCTCTAATCTTTTCCCAGAAATGTCCCAGATAATTTAGTATCTATTAACTTTAGAGCACTTTATCTGCTTCTTCTCTTTGTACCCAGTTCTGAATCTGTCAGCATTATTTCTCATTTGTTGTATTGTTATCTACCGCCTTCATTTGTTTCAGTCCTGTGAGCATTCCTCACACTTTCCTTAGTCTGGAAGAGAACTAGGAAAATATCCATTGTTAGACAACATCTCCCAGAGCCTGCTACCTGGCTGAGATGACAGTATCAGCATTCTTTCAGCTTGGGCTAAATGAGTTTAGGCAAACCTTGGATCTGGAGGAGGCACTGGAATGAAGGAATGGGCAGTGGCTTGAAAAGTGAAGAACAGCCTCTGATAAACATGCTGGTATTCAGCTACACTGGATTAAAGCTCCCATCTTTCCAAGGCTGACTAGAAGTGATAGGTGTTTTATTCTAGCACATCTGGAATGCATTAAATTGGGAGGAAATGGCATCAATTGAATAATTATATTCAACTATAGAAGCTGTCATGGAAGAAGGCACTGATTTTGCAGTAGGAGGGGAAAAGGAAGTAAAATTTTAGAGGAATGAGGGGAAAAATGTCCTGTTGGCAGGCTGGCAAAACACAACCACAAACCAAGAAGATAATAGAGCATCAAACAAGCATGAATCATGAGAACACAGTGCGCCCTTGGTATCTTCTGGAGTTTGAGTCCAGGGCTCCCTATGGATACCCATACCTATGGATGCTCCGGTCCCATTACATACAATAGTGTAGTAAAATGGTGCCCCTTGCATAAAATCAAGGTATGCCTTTTGGGTTTTTCTGGAGTGTGTGCTTTTTAAAGCCATGAATGCTTACATTTGTGGTTAAAGAATCTGTGGATGCAGAGGGCTGGCTCTATCCTACAGGTTAATTTATCTTTCTGTTCAAGTATTTATATATCTCTTTTCAACAAGAAAAAGTCTCAAGATGATATATAGATTTGAAAAAAGATGGCTTCTGAATACAGTTCAGTACAAATTTTCACATACCCAGAAGGTATTAGGAATAGGTTATCACATCCAGATCTTTTCACCCTCAAAAATACACAGCAGGTCCACTCAAAGTATGCTTTCTTGTCTACCTATATCCTTGCTCTTTGGAGAACAATAGCTTGTTGTACCTGATTTCCAACAAGGCATCCCTGTTCCCAGTCTGCAGGATAAGGGCAGGTAATATCCAGGAAAGGAGGGCAAGATACATCTATACACACTTTACTTCTGATGGTTGTTGACATCTTTGTGTGTCCAGCTGCTAAGAGTGTATTTCCACTCAAAGTATGCTTTCTTGTCTACCTATATCCTTGCTCTTTGGAGAACAGTGGCTTGTTGCACCTGATTTCAGAAGGAGGCTTCATAGCATTGATGTAAGTGGTGGTTTTGATTGCCTTGGCCTCTACAAGAATAGAGAACAAGAGTTCTAGGAGTTCCTATTCCTGCCAAATCAAATCTGGAAAGAGACAATATCCAATCCAGGAGGGCAGATGGGCTCTTGTCACTTAATTCTGTAGCCACAAGTGAATTTCTCTTCCCGTGTGTCTGTTGTTGGCAAGGGTCTTGCGAGATATTTAAGGAGAAATAGATTTCTAGTAGCCTAAGCATTTACAGAGGAGAGGCCCAGTTCATGAAATACATTCTTAGCAGCTGGACACACAAACAGAAAAGAAGCTTTCTGTCTTGTAAACAGAGGGGAGCAAAAGGCCAGGAAAGACCATGGTGTTTTGATAGAACTATTTCATTTCTGTCTGTAGAATCCAAATATAGTTAAGACAAGATCTTACATATCTAGCCATTACCAATGAGAATCCCATCTAGCAATGCTAGGGTGCGGGTAAAGGTTTTCCCCTGACATTAAGTCCAGTTGTGTCCAACTCCGGGGGTTGGTGCTCATCTCCATTTCTAAGCCGAAGAGCCGGCATTGTTGTAGACACCTCCACGGTCATGTGGCCAGCATGACTGTGTGGAGTGCTGTTACTTTCCTGTTGGAGCAGTACCTATTTATCTACTCACATTTGCATGTTTTCGAACTGCTAGGTTGGCAGAAGCTGGGGCTGACACTGGAAGCTCACGCCACTCCCTGGATTCATACCTGTGACTTTTCAGTCAACAAGCTTAGTAGCTTAGCAGTTTAACCCACTGCGCCATGGGGGGCAATGCTAGTTTCACATTATAAGGTTCCTTATTTAAGACCAAGTGGAATAGAATCAAATGCTGATTAAATTATTCCTTCTGATTTTTTTTTTTTTGAAATACAATTGTTTTGGAGGCAAGTATCAGTTTGACTTAGGGGACTGAAGTGTTTTTATACTTGTTTTTCTTTCTTTTTTATTTTTGAATTTTAGTGTTTATTTATAAAGACATTTACATACTGCCTTTGGGCACCTCCTCCATAAGTGCCCTCAAGGTTGTTTATAACAATAACACAAAATACAAGAAAGAAAAATGAGACCGTAGAAACAAACAAAAGATAGCACAATTAGCACACAAACCCACTGAAAAACTGGCAAAATACATATTGTCTTTACTGCCCACATAAAAAAACAACTAGAAGGTATTAACTATGCTGAGCATTAGAATTATTGAAAGCAGGGATGGTTATTTTGCAAAACCATTATCTAGTTGATTGTGTATAATATAATATAACAGATTGACATTTTAAGCATGAAATCTCTATTTTGGAACTCTCTTTTTCCAGGAATTATTTGAAGGGTTCCCAATCTTTCTTAAATATTTAAGGATCTTTCGTCTCAAGATATCTTGCCAAAATATCCATTTCCACTATTTCATTTACTTTTACTATCTGTTCTTCCATTTTTTGGTATTTCTTCTAGTTTCCATGTCTGCACATACACAATTCTTGCAGCGGTTGTCATCAGAATGGAAAGTCTGTCATATGTCTTCAAAAGTGATCTATCTGGTATGCCTAGTAAGACTACCTCTGGATTCAAGGGTATCTTTAGTTTTAATTCTTTTTCTATAGTTTTATGTGTAAATTAAAACCAATTCAGGTTGTAGCCTTTTTGGTTTATTTCTTTCCTTGTTTTTAGTTGGAGATTGCCTTGTGTCTTCTTGAGTAAATCTGCGTAGGTTAACCATTTTCTATTACTCTTGAGATTTCCACTTTGCTTAAAGGCTTCCTAAAATGAAGTCCATTGTGATATTTTTGTATAAAATGTTCTTTTGTGCTTGTTCTAAGTTCTCATCAAAAAATTTCCTAATCAAAATATTTTCCTACTTGCTGCCATTTTTAATATCAAATCTTATCTGTTCACTGTCTTTCCTCGTGTACACATTCTACTGGAGAATGAAGAAGCAAATAAACTCCTGGCAGTATGTCTGATGTCATGAAATCCTGTAATAGCATTACTTTGGGAAGAGGGTGGTATTTGGAGTAGTTATAGAGATAATGATTAAGTTTGTATGTCTGTCATAGTCTGTGGAGTCATTTTAGATTGGGAGCTGTCTGGAAGTAAGGCAAAGGACACAGCTTGTAAGAGAGAAATATTACTGTTTGAAAGTTATTGTTTATCCTTCAAAGAGCACATAAAATCAAGTAATTATGGCTTTTGGGCCTGTCCAGCATTAGACAGCTTCAGGTTCCCAGTTTGACATTTTCAAACAGTTTTTCATATCACTGGGCAGATACTTGTAGTTCGAAGAATGCTCAATGTCAGATTTTCTGCTGTCAGTTGCTGTCCAAGGTACCGGAACAGAGAAGTTGAATCTGTTAGCCAAGAACAGTAGCTTGTATGATATATTCTGGGTAGTATCTGGAAGCATGTTGGCTTAAGGATAAGTTGATTATAATATGATAATTGTTATTGTTCAGTTAAATTGTGGTGCCTAGATACTGTACATGCTAAATGGATTAGGGCATGCTCAGATGCTGAGGAACTGGTGGAAGTTCTCAAGCACTTCCTCCTATGGAGTCAAGCTAATGAAGATGTTATCAGTGGCTCTTTTGCTTTGGAAGTATGACTCTAAGGGGCCTTCCAGACAGGCCCTATATCCCAGGGTCTGATCCCTGGTTTTCTGTTTATCCCAGATTATCCGGCAGTGCGGACTCATATAATCCAGTTTAAAACAGAAAACCTGGGATCAGATCCTGGGATATAGGCCCTGTCTGGAAGGGCCCTAAAATAGTAATGAGGGTACTGACAATCATAAATGTATAGTAACATGTATTGGCACATCCATGTCACTGTTTTTGATATGTGAATATACTGTCTCCACAACTATCTGAAATAGTTGTGGAGACAGCGGTGAGGATGAAGTGGTGATAGCAAGAGGTGCTATGGTGTCACCCAACTATAATATTCCTGAGAAAGGCAGTATACAAATATAGTAAATAAATAATATAAATAAATAACTTTTTAAAAGTAGAATCGTGGAATTGGAAGAGATGAAATGGGTCACCCGGTCCTTCCTTTTTCATGTATTGGTAACCTCTAGTTTAGAAAATCAAGGCTGTCAAAAGTCTAGAAACTTATTTTTTTTAAAAGAGTTCATCATAGTAAAAGGTTGTTGTTAGAGATGAATGATGAACAGCCATACAGTACAGTAAAACAATTCAATTTTCGTAGGCTTCCTGTCTTTTTTTGTCAGTTAACCTGAACATTTATGTAGGTCTTTTCCCCATTCATCAATTAATTTAAACATCTCTGGAGTTATCCATCCCCTCCTCTTTCTGCCAACTCTCTCAGGAGAATGACCTTGCAGTGTCTGGCTCTTATACATTTTCTCTGCAGCGAGTCATAAATCTACCAGGCCAAGATAAACAATTCCAGGTTAATGAGAGAAAGTGGCATTTTCCCACCAGCCCCAATACAGAAGCAAACACAATCATGGTTAAGTGCATGATAAGACCCATAATCCAGTCTACGCTTATACATAGCCAATAAAGCATCTTTGTATGTATGTATGTATTAAAAAACATGGAAAGTCCAGGACTCATATTCTTGACAACCAGGAACAAATATACAATCAAAGCATTCCAGACAGATAGCCACCCAGCCTCTGCTTAAAGACTTCCTTAGAAGAAGATTCCATCATACTCCAAGGCAATGTATTCTACAGATGCTAGTATATATTTTTTGTTTCCAGAATAGTATTGGCAAGCTAATTTCCTTAGAAAATTAAAGGTTTGTGCAAGTAATTAAGAGTATTGATAGAATGATGACCCAGTCCATGTCTCCAAACATACCCATCATGGTAGCACCAGTGCCCAATCAGATGCCTGGGGTTGCCTCAATTGCACATTTTTGGTAGTGTTGGAAGGGTGGTAAAAATGCAAGAAGGTTGACTGCGAAACAGTAGGACCCAGATTTAAGTCCATGATTAGTCACAAAGTTGCCCCTTCCAAATGAACTTTGACTAGTCATGTTGGCCACTATCTTTTTGGAACTGACATAGACTGTTTGTTTGTTTGCTTGCTTGTTTGTTGTAGTTATATATCACATTTCTCACCCCTGTGGGGGGGGGGGGGCTCAAAGCGGTTCCCAAAATAATCACTGTTAACATTCAATGCCTCACATGTACAGAACAATGCATATTTTCCAATCTTGGTTCTTTGCTTTCATTCAGTGACAATCTTTTATCTTCCCCAGCTAGCAAACATGTGCTAGGAATCATGAGGAATCAAGGTTGAAAAGGCTGCAGATTTCTGATGCTGGGTTGCAAATTCAAGATTACATTACAGTAATTTTAAGACTGGTTTCACATGACTGCAGTAATCCTATGGTAATGTCTATCACCCCTTAAATATTTTGAGTGAGCTGCCATATACACTGACACTGAAAAAAAGTATTTTTTTTTCAGAAATGTGTCATGATGAATCAAGTTTTTTAGGGGAGAGCTAAGTAGTGGCTACTACATCAAGGCTCCACCAAACATTAAAGGAGGCTACTTCAAAATCACACACACAGGCTATATGCTTTGTTCACCATTTCAAACATTTTTAGATCAAAAGATGAAAATGCTGAAGAAAATGGGTGCAACAGGGCACCTTCCTCAACATTTGATCAAGACTGCCTAGTTTATCCAAACATCTGAAGGTGGTATTATAAACTGGACTGAAAGTGCCTGGTGCCTTTTTCTAAACAGAGCTGAAGCTCTATGCAGTGACCAAGTATTGGTGGTAGTATTGCCAAAAAACTATGTAAACCTCTTTTATTAGAGCATAGCTTAACAAAGCACAGCACTCCTCAAAAACACACCCTTACTTTAATTTCCTTTAATATTCATTTATCTCCCACCTTCTATGCAAGGAGCTAGGCACAGTGCCTGAAGTTAGCTCCCATTGTCTCTTAAAATTATCTAAGGTTGAAGGGAGTAATTGGCCTGGAATCCAACGTTGCTTCTGGGCTAAGAAGAGGTTTGAAACCACACTCAACTGGTTTATTGATTTATTTATTTACAGCATTTATATTCCATCCTTCTCACCCCGAACTGGACTCAGAGTGGCTCACAGAACACATACATAGCAAACAGTCAATGCCTTTAAACAGATAGGACAGAAAACGGATAGAGGAATTGTGTCGGCATTTTCCCCAACTTTGGCGTCCTGGAGGTTGTGCTCGATTCCAGCCACGGAGGGTGATGTCACTCCATCCTCTATAGTGAAGAGCCTTGATCACAGACTTGCTCCTTCCTTTGATCACCGGCATTTTCTGGTATTTCTTTTATGGTGTCATAAAATACCTCCCAGCTGTTTTCAAACTGCTTAGGTGGACAGTAAGCTGGGCTGAAGGTCTGGTGCTCACCCCAACCCGGGCTTCGAACTGCCAACCTTTTGATTGGTAAGATCTATTGCTACTGGTGATTAACCAGCTGTGCTAAAGCCCGGCTCTCAAACCCCATATTATCTACTGCAGCCAACCTGTAGTTCAGCCGCTAGGCTAAGGTGACATTGAGACCTGAGTTCAAGTCTTCATTGAATCTCAAAGCTTACTGGATGGCATCAGAACTGCTTCTCAGCTTTTTATATTCATCATGTTTATGATGAATATAAAAAGATGTTGGTGAGACTCCCTATGATGCCTTGATCTATTTAGAGGATAGATTGACTATGAATCATATAAAATGTGTTGTTCAGTCAGCCCTTCATATTTGTTGGGGTTAATGGCACAGGACCCCTGTGAAAAAAAAATGCAAATAGAGAGGATGTTTTTCAGGGAATTTCTAGGTCTTCCAACATGAGTCTATGGTGAACTTCCACTGAAAGCTGACCAGAGAATTACATTGGAGGGCCTAGAAATTCGTAGAATTGTGTCCTCTCCAGAAATGTCTAGGTTGCCCAGCATGGTTAGAGAAAGTTGACCATACAGTAACACTGAAAGACCTAGAGATTCCTAGAAAGAACATTTGGAATCAAATCTGTGAATAATCAAATCTCCAAAATCAAAACTAAAATATGGAGTGAGAATTCCCCTCATTATTCTATATATATACTGTAAATAAATACATGGCAGGTTATAAAAATTTTATAAACTGCAGGATGGCATTTTTTTAAACTATTTCATGGCTTGTTTACTTTAGATTCCCTATTTTTTCCTTGCATTCCACAGAATCACTTTCTCATAGAAGCGGAGCTTTGTAGTAAAATAACATGGGGTGCATACTGAATACCTTTTCCCCTTATTCTTTAATTGTCCCTTTTCTGCCTCACAGCCATGAAGTTAGTGCGGTTTGTAATTCTTATTCCTTTTTGTGGTTATAGAACCCAATTTTTTCCTCAGGCTGTCTAGATCTGAAAGGACTCAAACCAATTTGTAAGCCTTTATGCATCTGTAACAACCTTGATAAAGCAATTGCCTTTTAAGCAGCATGGTCTTTTATTTTGTTATTGGTTTCCGCCGTATTCTCAGTAATTCGACATTTGCAGGAACACCAAATGAATGATTTGGCTGGAGGAGGGGAGCAGAAATGGAAGGAGTATCCCAGTGAGGCTGGTTGATTATTTAATACAAGGGCAAGGAAATGGTGTTTAATCAAGCATGTAGTTGACCTGCAGAATTCACTATAACTAGACATCTGAAAGGATGGATTTAATTGATTTTGTTCAGAAATGGCACTTAGATTGCATTTGTTCAATCATATTAGATTTTTTCTAAATCTGCAAGCAAGTTAAAGTGCCCAAAACGAATTTGAATACACTTGGCCCATGCTGTGAAATATTTTTCTTTTCATCTCTTTGACGCTCTCCAGTCCTCATTTTTTTGCAGCAGAAGGTACTGGTCCTTGCCAAGGGCAGGATAGCTAACTTGATGGCACAGTGATTAGATCAAATATGACAAATCCTGTGTTTATGTCCAAGTTCGAAAGCTACGTTTTGCCTGTGCTTACATCAAGAGGCTGTCCTCTTACCCTTTGTTGGCCTTTCAGGAGCATGTCTAGATTAAAGGATAATAAATCCAGATTTTGACCATCAGGAAAGATTTAGATGCGTGACAATACATTTGACATATTGAAAGAGAGAAAACAGGTATCAGCAGAGCGTTCTTAATGTTTAAAGAAAAATGGACTATGGTTATTGACTGACAGTTCAAATACAGATCTGAGATATTTTGAGAGAGGCATCTCAGTCCCATCATTTCATAGTCATGTTTGTTGGGATGTAATAGAAGGCCTTTTTGTTGTGCAGAAAGCGGATCTTAGCCGTTCCATGCACAAGACACACAGACAAGAGTAGAAATGAACAGAAAAATCTTTACTCTTAATAGCAGAGATGAAACACAAACTTGCAATGTTGCATACACAAAACAAACAGTGCAAGAAACTTACATAGTCTTTGTAAGTAACACAAAATAAGGCATCTTCATCTTCAGTCAAATGAGAAAGCAAAACATAAACCTTGAGCAAACAGCTATTCCACCATAGCCTCCTTTAGAACATCATAACAGCTTCTCTCCAACCTGTTCCTCAGAGCAGAGCCTTTGAGCATAGATCTCTCCAGATCTGTATTTTTAAAAATCCCATACAGTTATACCTTATCGGGATGTGGTCCAAGATTGCTGGTTGACCTACATTACCAGCTGCACATAATAATTACCATCATAAGGTTTTTCTTCAACACACACACACACTTGGTCCTGCTACAACTTTCTGTAACATTTTTGGTGACTGCTCCCAGGCTGTAAGAGAATTGGCTAGTTCAGCTGTTCATTTGCTGGCAGGGAAATCTTTTTATTCAAGTAGTCTTTTGGCATTTGGCTAGCAGCTAAGAAATGAGGTTTTAGCAGAAGAGTACTGTAGTTTTTCCATCAATGTATCTTAAAATAGCACTTTAATTTAGTAAAATAGTAGTAGTGTCCATGTGTCAGGGTGACTGCTCTCCACTTGCTTTCTCCGTTCTCCAGCTCTGAGCTCACAATTTCTCTATTAGGGACTCCTTCTTTTGTTCTTCACTCATACACCTTCTCCCTCTATTTTTCCAGCTTTCCTTCTTCCCTTGCTTTCTCTCATACACCTCCCCCTTCTTTCTTACCTGTTTCTTCCCTTCTTTTTCTTTCTTTCTTTCTCTTTCTTTTCCCTCCCTTACTTCACCCCTTCTTTTTCCCTTCTTTCTCTTCCCTTCTTCCTTCCTCCTCCTTCCTTTTTCTCTTTCTTCTCTTCCTTTCCTTTTCCTTTTCCTTCCCTTCCTTTCTTTTCCCTTCCTTTCCTTTCCTTTCCTTCCTTTCCTTTCTTTCCTTTCCTTTCCTTTCCTTTCCTTTCCTTTCTTTCCTTTCCTTCCTCTTTCTTTCTTTCCTTTCTCTTTCTTTTCTTACTTAATTCCCTCCTTTTTTCTTTCTCGCTCCCTCTCCCCATTTCACTCTCTTTCATTTCCAGTCCCATGATGGAGGGCCACTTCAGCAACAGCCAGTCTGCATGGTTCCTCTTCCTTCCCTCATCTCTGAGCCCAAAAGAGATGGTTCTTTTAGTTCAAATATGTACAATGACTACTGGAATGGCCCCAGATTACAATGTGGATGACACCAATAATTGGTGTAATGTTTAGATGTTTTAATTTGTGGTTTTAATTTTTTGTGTGTGTCAGGAGCAACTTGGGAAACTGCAAGTTGCTTCCAGTGTGAGAGAATTGGCCGTCTGCAAGGACGTTGCCCAGAGGACGCCCAAAAGTTTTTTATATTTTACCATCCTTGTGGGAGGCTTCTCTCATGTCCCCGTATGGGCAGCTGGAGCTGGCAGGGGAGCTCATCCACCTCTCCCCCGCATTCGAACCTGCAACCCGTTGGTCTTCAGTCCTGCTGGCACAAGGGTTTAACCCACTGCGCCACCGGGGGCTCCTGTGTGTTTAATTGAAATGTTTATTTTAGTTGTATGTTGTTTTTTATGGCATTGAATTGTTACTTATTTGTAAAACCGCCGTGAGTCCCCTTTGGGGTGAGAAGGGTGGAGTACAAACATGGTAAATAAATCCCTCAATTTTTTTAGATTGGGTCAGGAAGTGTGTGTGTGCCAAGTTTGGTCCAGATCCATGGAACCTTCAACCAACACTCATGCATACTTTGACTTTTATATATAGAGATTAATGTCATTAGTTGTTTTTAACAGTATATTTTTCTGCTTTATTTCTGTGTCTATTTTTAATGTTCTTGTTTTGAATCCCAGATGGGCTGGATGTCAGTGAAGTAAATAGCAGTTATTATTATTAAAATTATATTTATTCATATCCCACTTTCCTCTCTTAAACTAGACTCAAAGCGGCTATTTAAAGAGTTAAATAGATTGAGGCAAAAATAACACACACACACACACACACACAACGAAGCAGACAAAAGGGCCATTTTCAGCTAAAAATGTCAGGCCAACCATTTCCCATTAAATATTTCTCCAAATTTCCCTTTTCAAAACCTTTGGCTTAGTCCTTTGCTGGAGAGGAAACGAAGCGAAGGATATGTAAGTACACTTGAACATAATATCGTCATTAGATGGGCTGATTGGTCCATGGCTCGGCATGAAGGTCAGAGTCTCCATCTGCAAGTATGGGTTTGAGCCCACTTTTGTCAACTTTGCCTCTTCGTTGGATGCCAAAGTGACTCAAGTTACTGCATTTTTCTCTCTTCAGTCCTGACATCCTTTAGAGATGGCTCATAATTGAGTGGCATGCCACATGGAGTTCAAGTTAAGCCAGGAGATTTCAAACTTAGCCCCTGCTTTCTCCTGTTAGGAAAATTAAATAACACGCCATGTAAAAGAATTGGACCCAAGAGAGCAACTGTCAATCAGCACAGGTGTTGCTGAGCTACAAAGACAAAAGGGGGTCAGGTCAGTTTCCTGTATCCCCCCCCCCTCAATTCTTTCTTCATTCCTGCCCTTTCAGAACTGAGATCATAAGTACTTGACCCCAGGGATTTGTTTAACTTGTTTTTGTTTAATATGTAATGCATTGTGTGTGTGTGTGTGTACGCTCATGATGATGGGCCTTTTAGCATCTTTGCAAACTGTGACTGGCTGCTAGAAATTCTTAACAAAGGTTCTGTGTGTAAATGGTTTTATTTCTAGCCACAAGTTATAAAATATACAGAAGCATGGGAGGCTTTTGCTTAATCCTTAGGGCAGTGTCTGTAATGCAAAATGCTTTGGAGCAATGTGAGTAGCAAAAACTGTGAGAGCTCTTTGGAGGGGAAGCTGGAAGAAAGATTTGTATCGCAGTACCTGATCTTAGCTCTAAAGCCTAGCAGAAAGCTAGGTATTGGCAATATGGCATATTCTCTAAATAGTGCCTCTCCCATTATTTGTACCATGTGTTATTGCAAGAAATGATGATAGAGCTGTTTTGAAATTCATCTCCTGCTGTGAGCAGTGTTGTCTCAATGTTTATATTACTGACAGATGATGCAGGCCAAAACTGATTTAAGCTTCACTGGTGTGGAAATGCTCTTATTCCACTTAGTTATGCACTTTTAGTTAAGTATTAAGAGCTAGTCATATTGGCTCCAGGCAAAAGCAATTGCAGTTAGGAGGCAGGGTGCTGTCACAGAAAAACCTGTATTCAGACCATTTAGCTTCATCTACTTGTCACTCCTTCATGGATTTGCTGGCAGCAAGCACTGTCCAGTATAGCTGTGGTAGTAAGGCTTCAGTTTTGTGCTCAGGAGCAAATACATCTCCTGGTGGGATGCTATAGTAGAAGAGAGAACCCACATATTAAATACTTTGTTCTGTGCTGACCACTTGAGAGGCTTACAGCAGGAGTCCTCAAACCTTTTAAGCTGAGGGCTGGTTCATAGTTCCTCAGACTGTTAGGGGGGCAGACTGTAGTTAAGAAAAAACATGAGAAAACATGCACACTTTTAACCAACATAAGGTAAAAGGTAAAGGTTTGCCCTGACATTAAGTCTAGTTGTGTCCAGCTCTGGGGGTAGTGCTCATCTCTAGTTCTAAGCCAAAGAGCCGGCATTGTCCATAGACACCTCCAAGGTCATGTGGCCAGCATGACTGCATGGAGTGCCGCTACCTTCCCAACGAAGCAGTACCTCTTGATCTACTCACATTTGCATGTTTTCGAACTGCTAGATTGGCGAAGGTGGACCTAACAGCGGGAGTTCACCCCACTTCCCGGATTCGAACCGCCAACGTTTCGGTCAGCAAGTTCAGCAGCTCAGCAGTTTAACCTGCTGCACCACGGGGGGCCTACAACTAACATTAATCTATCAGTATTTCAATGGAAAGTGTGGACCTGCTTTTGACTAATGAGATAGCCAAGTTTATTAGGATTGTTGTTGTCATGTGCCTTCAAGTTGTTTCAGACTTAGGATGACCCTAAGTCTAAAGTTTACAATATGGGCCGGATAAATTATCTTGGAAATCGGGCCGCGTCTGGCCTGCGGGTCCCTGACTTATAGTGTTTCTGTATCTACAGAAGAAGGAAGGCACTCAGGTTGCCTATCAGTCTAAAGAGCAGAAGAGGCTTCAGCATTCTGTGTGTCCTGGTGGATGCGGGAACAAAGGAGGTTTGGGGTAAATCAGAGATTAATGGCTATGCCTTCTTTTATTTTCCCACCAGAGTTGTCATCCATGCCTTTTGAAGAGCTGCTGAAGTTCAGAAACCAGGTTGGGACCAAGGCTTATCAGCGAATGACTTCTGAGAAAAGAGCACCAAACACAAAAAAACCAGAGAAGATACAGGGTCCAAGCAAAGACAGGTAAAATGCTTCTCCAGATATTATCACCAAGAGAAGACTGTACAGTTGACCTTCCACATTGTCAGATTTTACTTCCAAGGATTTTATTATTAGTGGCTTTGCTTAACATGTTTTCTCTAGGAATCTTTAGATCTCCCATCATGGCTCTGTGGTCTACTTCCTCCAGAAGTTGACAATGCAGATACACTAGAGAACCTAGAGGTTCTTAGATAAGTGTTCTCAGATAAAAAATAAGAAGTTTTAAATTCACATTTTTTTTCATTTTCATAGCAATCCTGCACCCCTAATCTCCACAAAAGTGGAGGGCCTACTGTATTTACACTCCCCTGTGTTCCAGTAAATTTTACATTTTTGCTCTTATCTACTTGAGAATGATTATTACTATTAAAGTTGCTAGGCTTTATTTCTAAATAAACTTGATTTGGTAAAGGATGCTTCTGGGAAATGATGACATATAAAGATATCCTGCCTGGAAGAAGGCACATAATTTTAACCAGAACTTCATTGTTTTATCTTCTATCAACAAAGATGGGTTACTCTGCAGGAAGGATGGACTTTTCTGAAGAGTTGACTTCCGAAGTGTCTCCTTTCTAGCGTGCACCACTGGGGCAGCATTTTCTAATATGATCTGACTGATTTCTCCCGCCTCTCTTTTTCTTCTGAACCCCCCTGGTATCGTTTTATGTGGCTACTCGACCCCTTCTTGCCTTCACAGCTCCTCTCACTTTGGTGTATTCTGTAAATGCCATTGATGTGATACCTAATTTGTACATTAAACCAGACAGGGATACAAGCAGATCACTGTGGTCCGCCCTTGGACGCCTCCCTGCAACTCGGCACATTTAATGCGTACCATTTGCCTTTGTTCATGGTCTTGAAGCAAGATTTCAGAACACATTAAGTGTCACATTTAAGGTGATACAAGCAGACATCTATTCTTTACTTCATCAGTTCTCCCTCATCTTAACTTTTAGCTGGAAACATCTCTTTTCCACCTCACCCTCTGAGTGTATTAAAATCATGTGTGGCTATTTCACTGTCTACCTGAGGCACTTGCTGGGCAATCCAGACAATGCCATAAGCCTCTGAAAATGTCTTTTCTATTATGGGTTGCTTATTTCTATTTTTAACTCTAAATCCTTTAGAGAGTTGCTTTTGTGCAACAGTTTCTGTGCAGCTGGAATCAAACCAGGTATGTGTGTGTGTTGTTTTTAAAGAAACCCACTTAACTAGAAAGAAAATACCCCCAAGTTTTACTCTTTTCAGTAATGTATTCTGGAATGAAGCTGAATTCTTAAGCAGCTCAAAGCTGTGTATGTGTGTGTGTGTGCTTTTTTCTTCTTCCCCCAAATGAACTGAATGAAATTGTAAAACCGTTTCGCCTGTCCATTGTGTTACAGAGGTGAAAATGAAACGGTGCCCAAAGACCTGGCTGATTTGAAATTTTCTATAGTGGATGTGGAATAACGGCTCTTGAGCAAGCACCTGAGGTTCATTGTCTGTATTTCTCCAATATGTGCTATAGAAAGCAGCAGCCCATTGTGCTCCAAAACATTGCAGAATGAGAGGGCAGGGAAATGGGCTATTCCAATAGTTGCACAGGAGACGTTGCTCTGAAACAACATGTTACTGCCTTGAAGATGTCAAATCCTATTCTGGACCAGGAGCTCCATATTGTGAGACTCCACATTATTGTCATGAGTTCTGATTTTTGAGGCGATTGATCAAGGGTACTACCTTTTTAGGTAATAGCCATTGAGCTACTAGTTTGGATTGGGCACCCTGAAAGTGGTGGCACAGCAGGTTAAACTGCTAAGCTGCAGAACTTGCTGACCAGAATGTCAGCTGTTCAAATACGTGGGACAGGGTGAACTCCCGTTGTTAGTCCCAGCTTCCGCCAATCTAGCAGTTCAAAAACATGCATTTGAGTAGATAATAGGTACCACTTTAGCAGAAAGGTAATGGCACTGCATGCAGTCATGCCGGTCACATGACCTAGGAGGCTTCTACGGATAATGCCTGCTCTTTGGCTTAGAAATGGAGATGAGCACTACCCCCAGAGTGGGACATTACTAGACTTAATGTCAAGAGGAAACCTTTACCTTTACTCTGAAACCTTGTGATTACTTGTAGCCTGCAAAGGTTTTTATGGATCCTAAGCCCACTAAATTTTGCTAGACTGTTTTTTTCTGGGCAGAAAAGATGCATTGTCTCTCACATTTTAAATAGGAATCAGAGTTCTCCTGTATTGTTCAGCAACAGCTGTGGCCACTTCTAAGGCTCCATTTTTGACGATCTATGGCTTGTGGAAGAACCAAGGCACAGAAAATTGATCCCATAAACTGAAAGTACAGTATTTTTCATCCCTATTCTAGATGAAAACCTCCATTTAGCACCTCACTAGCTGTTGCTTCCTGTCTCCTTACTTCACAACTTTGTACAGGGTTCTCCAGAAAGGTTGGTTTTTAAGAGAGTCTTCTCTTCCTAGGACTAGCTGTATGCTCTGCTTTTCCCACTGTGTCTGGAGGCAACACTATAAAGCTGTGGCTCACATAAAAGGAGAGTGGGTTTTGTTACTGTCACTACCAAATGGCAGTAGTGTCATATTTTCAGACTGTTAAAAGATTTATATAACATTTCTAGAAACGTTAAAGGTGAAAATAGTGGCAGTGCTACCAAGAGAATTAAAATGAGTACACTTTAGTAGGCCAACCCATTGGGGGTAAAAAGAAAAATAAAACCTCCCAAGGGTTCTTCCTGTTCAATCTTTTGGAATAAAGAAGATGATGGTGATGATTCAAGTTTATAGACTGCTCTTCGTAAACATGTCACAGCAGGCTTACAAATAAGAATAAAACTAGCAAATAAAAGGTCTAGAAATCCAGAAAATCCAACCAGATTATAAATACTTTTTGTTGTTTATTCGTTCAGTTTTGTGACCAGCCCACACAAGAGCTCCCTGTTGGCTGTGGTCACCCCCAGTTTCTTCAAGGTCAATCCAGTCAGTTCAAGGATACCATCCATCCATCTTGTCCTTGGTCAGCCCCTCTTCCTTTTTCCTTTCATTTTCCCCATCATCATTATCTTCTCTAAGCTTTCCTGTCTTCTCATTGTGTGGCCAAAGTATTTAATCTTTGCCTTTAATATCCTTCCCTCCAGTTAGCAGTCGAGCATTATTTCCTGGAGTATGGACTAGTTTGATCTTCTTGCAGTTCAAGGCACTCTCAGAATTTTCCTCCAACACCACAGTTCAAAAGCATTTATTTTCCTTTGCTCAGCCTTCCTTATAAATACTGAAACCTGTATCAATATTAAAGGAACCCAAGGCATGGATGAATAAATGTAACTTATCCTAACCAAAAAAAATAATAGATCTATTGGATAATTACTGACACACCTCTAGAGATGGGTGGTTCTGCAATATATTGGGCAGAATGCATAGAATTATTTTAAGTTTTTTAAACAAACTTTAGAAGTGTAAGAACAAGAAGGCCCTTGTTCAAGTTATTTTTCCTTGCACATATCTAGTAGGTTGAGTCACAAGTAAGAACCTCTCAGAGATTCCAGAAACTAGGCTGGAAAATGGTCCAAATTGTGTATCCAAAAACTTAGCTGATATGTCAAGGAAGTACTATTACACCACTTTAATCTCAGGACCCGAAGTGGGTGACAGCCTTTAAAAACTATACAGTTTAAAAGCCTACAAAATATAACTATTAAAACAGAATTAAATGTTACTATTATTAAAACAACTCAGTTTAAAATCACATAAAACAAATACCTATAAACCATAGAATCACAGAGCTGGATGAGACCTCATGGGCCATCCAGTCCAACCCTCTGCCAAAAAGTATTCAAAGCACCCCTGACAGATGGCCATCCAGCCTCTGTTTCAAAGCCTCCAAAGAGGGAGCCTCCACCACACTCCGGGGCAGAGAGTTTATATATATATTTATTTATTTCCTATATTTTTACCTCGCCCTTCTCACCCCTGAGGGGGGACTCAGAGCAGCCTCACAAAAACATCATAGGATGCCGGCATCATAAAAACAATCAACAATCAGCAGTAGATTAAAATATTAAAATATTAAAAACAGTAATTAAACAATTGATTAAAAACACGCCTGTTAAAATCAGATTCCAAAATCCATAGTCCAAGGTCCACTGCTGAACAGCTCTCACAGTTAGGAGTTCTTCCTAATGTTCAGGTGCAATCCATTGTTCCACCCTAGTCTTCAGAGCAGCAGAAAACAAGCTTGCTACTTCCTCCCTATGACTTCCCCTCACATACTTATACATGCCCATCATGCTCTTCTCAGCCTTCTCATCTGCAGGCTAAACATGCCCAGCTCTTTAAGCTGCTCCTCATAGGGCTTTTTCTCCAGACCCTTGATCATTTGAATCACCCTCCTCTAGACACATTCCAGCTTGTCAACATCTTGCTTCAGTTGCGGTGCCCAGAATTGGACATAGTATTCCAGGTGTGGTCTGACCAAGGCAGAGCAGAGGGGTAGTATGACTTCCCTGGATCTAGACCCTATACTCCTATTGATGCAGGCCAAAATCCCATTGGCTTTTTTAGCTACCGCATGACATAGTTGGCTCACGTTTAGCTTGTTGTCCATGAGGACTTCCAAGATCTTTTTCACACGTATTGCTGTCAAGCCAGTTGTCCCCCATTCTGTATCTTTGCATTTCATTTTTTTCTGCCTAAGTGAAGTATCTTTCATTTGTCCCTGTTGAACTTTATTTTGTTAATTTGGACCCGTTTCTCTAATTTGTAAAGCTTGTTTTGAATTCGGCTCATGTCTTCTGGAGTATTGGCTATCCCTCCCAATTTAAAACAGTTCAAGATTTAAAATGAGATGTTCAATATCTGCGTAAAATAAACAGTGCAAGAAATTATTTTTGTTGTTTATTTATATAGTGTCATCATGTGTACCATCTGATACAATGGTTCTCAACCTGTGGGTCAGATGGTACACTTTTGAAGAAGCCACTGTTTTCGGTTGCGTTACTTGTAAAGTGTCATGACTTTGACAATATTAAAAAGAAAAAAAAGGCATGACTTTTTTACAGCCTCAATCTGAGGAACAACATTTATTTATTATTTACTATATTTATATACCGTCCTTCTCAGCCTGTAGGCAACTCAAGGCGGTTAACAAAGAAGAATTGAAAACAAAGCCAGGACTATGTGTGTTTCCTTCACAGGATAAATGGGAACTTTATTAACAGTGATGGAGGATATGTTGTAAAGAAGGATTGTTAGGAAAAATAAGTAGTTCTGTCTTTACCATTTGGGTATGGGCGACCATGAAGCATTCATGCTGAGATACCTGAAAAATATACTTCAATACAATGTTCAGTGTCAGCAGGGAGTCCTGGAGTGCAGAAATACAGCTGAGTATCATTCGCATAAAGATGATATGGAAAACAATACAAACAGAGAAGATTATTCAAACATAGAGAATAAAGAGCAAACAACAAAGGGCTCAGAACAGAACCCTGTGGTATCCCAGCCAAAAGGGGAAAAGAAAACTATACATGACCTTCTGCAACCAATAATGAATGACCAACTTACAAGGGGCGTTCATTTAAGATTCCCCTGACCGACTTCCTGTGGACTGAAAGCAATGAAACTTGGCACAGTTATTAATCCTTCTCTACATAGGTACCATCTAGGGACACACACTTTTCCCATTTTTTTAAGCAACTGTAAACCCCTTGCTTGTAGAAATCGGCAGATTGCTCCAAAAGCCACATTGTGACTTCAGAAATCAGAGTCTCATCTGAAAAATGCTTGCCCTTCAAAAATAACTTCATTGCTGGATAGAGGTGGAAGTCCGATGGTGTGAGGTCGGGTGAATAAGGGGGATGCAGTAGAATTTCAAAGCCACAGGAGCATGTTTCCATTTGGACAACATCTGAGTTGTGAACTGGTGCATTGTCTTGCAGAAGGCGGACACCTTTGGTGAGCATGCCACAACTCTTGGTTTTGATGGCCTCCCACAATTTCCGCAGCAGTAAAGCATAGTATGCCCCAGCGATCATGGTACCCTTTCCTAGGAAATCCATCAATACTACTCCGTGCTGGTCCCAAAATACAGTGAGCATGACCTCACCTGCCAAGAGTTAGGCACGTGCCTTCTTTGGAGGCAGTGAGTCATGATGCTTCCATTGCATTGACTGGACTTTAGTCTCAGGATCATAGTGATTGACTCAGCTTTCATCTTGTGTGATCATTCTGTTGAAAAAGTCCTCCTAGTTTCCATGGCACATCATCAGTAGAGCCTGAGAGCATTCGACTTGTTCCTGCTTCTGGAAAGGTGTGAGCAGCCGGGGGAATCAGCGAACTGATACCTTATGCATGTGAAGATGGTCTGGGTCCATTATCAAACCTCACACCACTTCAGCACCTGTAAAATCAAGACTAGAGACTTATATAAATCATTACACATATGCCGTTTCAGCGTCCTGTGATAAATAGCAGTGGGTCAGGGGAAATCTTTAATGCACGCCCCTCGTAAGTGATAAAATGTGAAACAGCCCCAGACTGAATCCATAAACCCTAAGACATGAAGTGAATACAATAAAAGAGCATAATCAACTGTGTCAAAGGTTGCAGAGAAATAAAGGGGAATAAGGACTAAGTACAGGTAGCCCCCTTTTGTCCCTTCCCTGTGGGAAATAATTTTCTGAGAGTTCGAACCTCCTTCAACTACAAACCTCAAGTTTATAATTGGACGGAGAGAGTGCACAGAGAAGGAAGGGTCTTCCTTTGAAATGTCGTCTTCCCTGTTTAGAAGGCAGTATTGGAAATACATAAATGCAATGTATGCTTCCTCCTCTTCTGTTTATTCTATCCAGATCTGTAAGGCCTAAAATGGTAAATGATAGTGCTATATGGTAAGAAACCATATTTGGAAAAAGTAGCAAATAATAATATAAGAACTCTCCTTTGCAAAGCAGAGGGCAGTCTTTGTCTAAATGTTTGTTTTCTATCAGTTTACCAAAGTGTTTAGTCAATTGGTTTGTGTTTTTTATATCAAGAGTGGTCAAAGTGCATCCATGGGACTGATTGTGTCCTCTGGTGCCTATGTCTTGTGTTTTCCTGTCCTCCAGATTCCCAGATCACTTTCCCTTGAAGCCTCCAGGAGTGACAATCCACATTACTGTCAGCCCTCCACATCTACGGATTATTATTTGTTTAAATCCCCAAAACATTACTGGGACACTATTTTCCTGGAACTATAACCCAGCAAATTACTTTACTTACTTCCTTAGCTGATCCCTCTTTGTCTGAGTATGATGGCCTCCCAAGTGTAGTCTCCTGGCGGTGGATACATAAGCCCTATTCTTGACTTGCATGTTCTTCTACAGTGAGGGTATAGGTTTCCAGGTGGAAAATGGTCCTGGTCAGAGTTGGCTTGATGTGCCTTTATCTTGGCACATTTCTCTCTCCGTTTGAGCCTCTTTGAATTCTGCAGCACTGCTGGTCACAACTGATGTCCAGTTAGAGCGCTCAAGGGCTAGGGCTATGCCATAGTTTTTAAGGTTAGCTTTAAACCCAGCAAATACCAAGGATCTATTGTATAAACACATAGCACACCACCCCTGTATTATTTCCCTCTCACAAGTGCTCATGCGCACACACATCTATATATACAAGGTGGGGCAGCATAACTTCCTTTTTAAAAATGCGCGCCATTCAGTCGGTTGAAGACGTAGCGGAGCGCTAGTGGTCTCATTCGAGAGGCGGGAGTATAAAGTTTTGTCCTGACACAGTTCAGTCGCCATCATGCGTTGGAACAGTGAGGAGCGTGCTTTTGCCGTTGAGGCCTACTTTTGAGCGGATTTGGAGTGGCCGGCCCGCTCTCCAGATTTGGCCCCTTGTGATTTTTTTCTGTGGGGTTTTTTGAAATCCTGTGTTTATGTGAACTGTCCAAGGACCCTACAAGATTTGAAGACCAACATCCAGGAAGAAATTGCCAACATAACGCCTGCTATGCTGGCAAGAGTCGTGACAAACGCCAGAAATCAGTTTACTCAGTGTATGGAGAATGGGGGATGTCACCTACCTAATTTGATCTTCAAAACTATGTAAAACAAAACTTTAGCTATGCGCCTACATTATAAAAAAAATCTGATTCATACAATGGGTTTTATTAAGTTTTGAAAAAAGGAAGTTATGCTGCCTCACCCTGTATATAAATAAAAAATGTAATGTTTGTTTGTGGAATTAACATAACTCAAAAAATCACTGAACGAAATGACACCAAATTTGGCCACAAGAAACTTACTAACCCAAGGAGTGACCATCACTCAAAAAATCAATTAAAACAGCAAAAGAAATTTAAAATCCAAAAAAGATAGAAGATTACACAGCGCATGCACAAAAATGAATTCCATGGTCCCACCCCCTCCTGCGTGAGGACACGGCAAGCATGAGGGGCACCGCCAGCCACCCTCCCTCTTCCGGCCAGAGCAGGAGCTAGGAACAGACGGCACAATGGTGGGTCCGGCAAGTGGGAGAAGCCTCATCAGCCGCCAGGGAAGGAAGAGAAAGAGGGAGGGAAGAAGAGAGAGGAAGGAGGAAAGAAGAGAGAGAAAGAAGGATGAGAAGAGAGAAAGAAGGAAAGAAAGAGATAGAGAAGGAAGAAAAAGAGGAAGGGAAAAAAGGCAGGCAAGGAAGGGAAGAGGAAGAGAAGGAAGGAAGAAGAGAAGGAAAGCAAAAAGGGAAGGAAGGAAGGAAAGAAAGGAAGGAGGAGAGAAAGAGAGGGAGAGAAGGTTGGCCACAGCAACCTTCTGGTGGGTACAGCTTGTGTGTGTATGTATGTGTATGACTGTTCATCTGTTCCTGGAGGACTGTGGTGCAGAAAATTAGCCCTGCTTACCCTTATTTTATTTTCTTCTTTTCCACTAATCTACTAAAGGGAGCTAACCCAATTAGAATTGCATAGAATATTTGGAACAAACACAGTGGTAGCTTATTCGAAGGGAGAGTGTTGTCTTGTTCCACATTATTTATTTGCCTATCTCTTTTCCTTATAAAAAGGAAAAGCAGCAGCAATAACTGCAGGGAGCCTACAAACACAATTTTTAAAAACACAAGACATTGCTATAGCCCACCTGACTGATATAAAATTGTAGCTCAAAATTGGTATCACAGAAAAAGAGTTTTTATATTTTCCTCTATAAATTCAAATCAACCTGAACACTTTGGGCAAAGCCTGAAAAAATTACTTTTCTAAACTGCTGGAATCCTCCGGCAGCAAAACCTCTCTAAATACTGGATGTTGAAACCAGATTTGCCTATCTTTAGATCTTAGGAGGAAAAAATGACAGCTTATTCCCCGGGGAGTATTCTTATACCTCAGTCTGGTAACCTTTTGGAGTTCAGAGTAATATATACAAAGAAGAAATAACTTCAAAGGAGCGATAAGCTGTTATATTCAAATAAAGATTGGAGACCAACCTTTCAACCAAAAATATTTTCACTGAAATGTAGTTAGAGAAAACTTTTTTTTTGTTTGAAATTTGTGTCCCTTGCCTTTATTGGAAGCATTGTATATAATGAGTAAGCATTCTGCGCCCTCTAATTCTGAGAAAATGAAAGCCTCTTATAAGGTAATGAACGCTGCTGAAAAAGGGACAGAATGATAAGAACATTTAATTAGATGTACACAGCCTGGAAGGTTTTTAATAGCATTTTTTTTCTATTATGCACACTGATTATATAAATTAATTTGCCATAGAGATAACAATCATGGCAGTACAATCAGTCTATCAGGAACCACATACACCAATAGAATTATTTTTTTTCCTTGAGTTTCTATATTTATGCTCTTGTCATTGCATACATTAATGAAATGGTTATTGAATGTATGGAAGTATTAAGAGCTGAAACAATGGGAAGGGTTAGGGAAAAGCTTAAAGCAAAAGCGCAGTACAATAGAGTCTCGCTTATCCAACCTTTGCTCGTCCAATGCTCTGTATTATCCAACGCAGTCTGCCTCCCACCCGGATCCACAGCTGTTTCAATACATTGCGATGTTTTGGTGTTAAATTAGTAAATAAAGTAATTACTACATAACGTTACCATGTATTGAACTGCATTTTCTGTTGAGTTGTTGTAAAACATGATGTTTTGGTGCTTAATTTGTAAAATCATAACATATTTTGATGTTTAATAGGCTTCTCCTTAATCTCTCATTATCCAGCATTTTTGCTTATCCAATGTTCTGCCGGCCCATTTATGTTGGATAAGCGAGGCTCTACTGTAGATACCTTCAAATTTCCTATTGACTTACAACAACCCCATAAATTTGACAGGGTTTCCTGGAGCCCCCAGTGGCACAGTGGGTTAAATCCTTGTGTCGGTAGGACTGAAGACCAAGAGGTTAGAGGTTTGAATCTAGGGAGAGCAGGTTGAGCTCCCTCTGTCAGCTACAACTCCTCATGAAGGGACATGAGAGAAGCCTCCCACAAGGGTGGCAAAACATCAAAACATCTGGGTGTCCCCTGGGCAATGTCCTTGAAGTCGACCAATTCTCTCACACCAGAAGCAACTTTCAGTTTCTCAAGTAGCTCCTGACATATAAAAAAAACCAAAAAACAAAAACAAAGCAGGGTTTCCTTTGGACAAAAAATACTCAAAGATAGTTTCCCATTGTCTTCATTTGAATATAGCCTACCGCATCTGATATTTCGTGATGATCTTCCTACCAAGACCTGACCCTGCCTAGCTTCAAAGATCAGACAGGATCTGGTTTCTTCAGGGTTTTTAGGCAATGTCAGGGCCATGTAGGAAGGTGAAAAACTTGATGTGATTGCATTTCTCCAAATCTCACCTGCATTCTCATATCAACTTCCATTCAAATCAGGCCGCAATAATTCCTTTTTCCTTCCTGCATATAAATAGAATTGTTTTTAACATTCATTATAAAACATTTTAGTCAATTTGTACTTTAAATTATTGTGCGCTTGCGTCCCATGGCTGGATGAGATAGGGCATAAATTCAGTTAGTCAATCAACCCTTTCTGCATATTTTTCTTAACACATGCAGTTTTGAAAACATTCTCCCCATTGATCAAATTATGTTTGCACTTATTTATCAATTGTGTGCATTTTTATCTGTTTGCATTTTAAAGACGCCTACGTGGTTGAGTTTATTTGGGGGAGGGGGGTGTACTTATTTTAATTCTATGAAATGCATCACATTGCAGAGAATTTCCAATGCAAAGTAGCAAATACCCTAAAGGCAACAGATTCTACCTGATCTTAGAAGTTAGGCAGGCTTAGCCCTGGTTAGCATTTGTATGGGAGAATGCAAAATGTTGTAGACTATGTATTAAAGGAAAGACCTGGAAAGTCATCTCTGAGAATTCCTTGTCTAAGAAAACCTAATGAAATTCGTAGGGTCACCAAAGTTCGACAGGCAACTTGAAGGCACATACACACATACAAATCTTGGAGAGTTTGAAATAGGTAATTTAGTGAGTAATTTCAATTTCAGTCATAATTATGTTTATTTATTTATTTATATGGACAATATTTATATTCTACCCTTCTCACCCCGAAGGGGACTCAGGGTGGACAGAACACATATATGACAAACATTCAATGCTGTCATACACTGACAATACAGATAACTGTACATAGATAGAGGTATATATAGGCTTTCCCATCTTCAGTATCTTGGAGGCTGTGCTCAGTTCCAACCTGGGGTGTGGGGTGTGTGCTGTCGCTCCACTTTCCACTTTCCAAGAGCTTTGTTTGTAAACTTCCTCCTTGATCAAATGGCCAGCATTTTTCAGGCATTTCCTTATGGGTGCGTTAAATACTTCCCCACTAAAGCAGTACCTATTTAATTTATCTATTTGCATTGCTGTTTTCGAAAGTGCTAAGTAATAATAAATAATAATAAACTTTTATTTATATCCCACCACATTCTCCCAGAGGGACTCAGAGCGGCTCACAAAACACTCAAGGGGTGACATGCAAAATACAACAAGTGCAAAACAAAACATACAAGTTGACAATAAACAATCAACACAATGTCATAAATTAATAGTAGTAACTGGTAAAATTTATTTATTTACTATTTTTCTACCCCACCTTTCTCAAACCGAAGGTGACTCAAGGGGCTTATAATAAAAATTTACAATAAAATACAGCAGTTGCTGCAGATAAAACAGCAGTATTTAATGTCAGAAGTATAAAGTGTGAACAAAGAATCTAAATGTCCTCATATATATTATTAGAGAATCTAAACATGCAGTAGCTGGACTAAAGGCCAGGAGCTCACCCTGACCAGACTTCAAATAGTCAACCTTTCAGTTGGGAAGATTTACTGTAACTGGCAGTTAACTGCTGTGATAAAGCCCGGCCCATCCCAAATCTGAGAGGATATCACTGAAACTAGAGCTCTCCTGACCATCCAGAAAAATATTGTGTCTTGGAGTAATCAGCTCAAATGTCCTCTTTTTCCAAAGAGAAGTTGTTGCGATCCCCATGAGCACATCAGACGAATCTTGGCAGCAGAAAGCTGTGCGTGAGTGTGAATGTTTGCCAGACAGCCAGGGCATTATATTCATGTGAGCAAGTGACTTCTGCTTCTTTTTCTCCAGCTGTAGATTTTTGTGGAGAATTCTGGATGTCTACATTAAATCCTAGCTTGATCAAACACCATACTAGTCTTGCAAACTTCCAGCCAGAAAAGAAAGTCATATGTATAACTCTTGCAGATATTACGGGATTCTCATCTAGTTGCAGCAAAGGTTTTAAACAGGTCAATTCTGAATAGCAGATTTAGAACAGATGATAATGGCAAATGAAAAACCTGTATGTGCTCTACTTTTAAACTGGACTTTTATATAAGCTTGCCACCATTCACATGCATAACTTTAATGACTCCAAAGCAGCATATCCTGCACTTTAATACACTTCAAAGCCCATTCTTCAATATTTGGTAGTAATGATAAAAAGTATATGATATATGACCCTATTCCATATAGGTTATAAATGTATGGAGGCTTGATTAATTTGTGAATCCCACTGGGTCAGACTAATTCCAGATTTGTTGTACCAGGTGTGGATTGCTGCCCAGTTTCCCCTTCATCATTACTTTAAATGATGAGGACCATGTATCTTGTCTGTTATTCTCTTGGCAGCCAGCCTAGTTGAGCTGTGTTGAGGGAAGGAATTAAACCAATTCCAGTATTTTGAGGAGTCTTGCACCAATGAGACAATACAGGATAATGTCTACCACAAGAAATCCTAGTATCCAAATATTCTCTTCATTGTCCAGCCATTATGCCATACATGTCTCATCCAACTCTTAATTAAAACAAAGACTTTAAGGTTTTTAGGTCTAGCAGTCGGGTGAAACAAAGTGTTAACGTCTCATCTCATCCAACTGATTTACAATAAAAAACAGAATGAACATAAACCATATCAGACTCTGTAGCTAAGTCATAGCACAAAACAATAAAATATAAATGTATTTCTTCCACAAAACGTATTAAAACCATTTTTTGACTGTCAACCTCTGCATTATGTCATAGTCAAAGATGTTAGGAGCTTTGCTTTCAGATCTGAAGTGTATTTTAAGGAGGTGGGCTTCTAGTGCAGATGTTGTTTTATCTTCAGGCATCCTTGTAGGTCATCTGCAAATAGAGATCCCGTTTTTCAATGGCTGTCTTCCAAACTTGTATTCTATATTTCATCTTCAAGGACACACTGACCTCACTATTGTGGGCTTGCATAGCTGCAAAACTCCATTATGGATTCTGTGAACTAGTGTCTTCTTGAACTAGAGTCTTTCTTCACTGCAAATGGTTCATGATTCAATTTCAGACAGCTATTCCTTGCTACTGGCACTCTAGAATATGTAAAGAATGCAGTCATCTATGTCATCTAGATAGGCCTTCCATAGGCAATTTACTGAACACAATGCAAATAGAAGACTGGATTAAGAAGCCCTTTAGTCTGATTAACCATTGCTTTTCACGTGCTTTTGTTATTATTGGTTGTYCTGGTGTGTTTCTAAGTTATTTGTTTACATTCTTTAAAGTTTGGGGGGGGGGGGCTCATAAGACAAGTCTCTCTCCAAGGCTTATTCTTACTACTACCCACTACTTTCCTTGTTGTTTATTCATTCAGTCACTTCCAACTCTTTGTGATYTCATGGACCAGCCCGTGCCAGAGCTCCCTGTTGGCCGTGGCCACCCAAAGCTCCTTCAWGGTCAAACCAGTCACTTCAAGGATAGCATCCATCCATTTTGCCCTTGGTYGCCCCCTCTTCCTTTTTCCTTTTATTTCCTCCAGCATCATTGTCTTCTCTAAGCTTTCCTGTCTTTTCCTTCATCTTTGCCTCTAATATCCTTCCCTCCAGTAAGCAGTTGGGCTTTATTTCCTGGAGTATGGACTGGTTTGATCTTCTCATGGTCCAAGGCACTCTCAGAATTTTCCTCCAACACCACAGTTCAAAAGCGTCTATCTTCCTTCACTCAGCCTTCCTTATGGTCTAGCTCTCACATCCATGGGTCACTGTAGAGAATACTATACGGACCTCTGTTGCCAGTGTGATGTCTCTACTCTTTACTATTTTATCGAGATTGGCCATTGCTCTCCTTCCAAGAAGTAAACGTCTTTTGATTTCCTGGTTGCTGTCTGCATCTGCAGTAATCTTTGTGCCTAAAAATACAAAGTCTGTCACTGCCTCCACATTTTCTCCATCTATTTGCCAGTTTTCAATCAGTCTGGTTGCCATAATCTTGGTTTATGAAATGTTTAACTGCAACCCAGCATTTGCACTTTCTTCTATGAATTTTCATAGAAATTTACTTTCATCTATGAAATTACCCTGTTTGCATGCATGCTATCTAAATTTTGTTATGGGATTGGTTTCCTCCCTGAAGATGACCCATTGGAATACCTTTCCGCTTGTATCCCTTAATTCTGAAGATTTCTGTGGGGATGGCTCATTATCCTAAGGCAATGCCTTTACAATGCAAACATTATTGGTAACACCACTGATATCTCTCAACAGGAACAAAGGTGATGAGCAGAAATGACCTTTTTTTAAAACATTCTGGAAGAAGGGAAGAAGTCAGGCTTGTGGGCAAAGTGAAAACAAAAGGACAAACCAGGAAAAAAAGAAAAATGCAGAACATTAATTTCTTTCCCTAGAAATTTTCTGGCCAGGAAGGAGGAGTGATCAAGTGCTTTTTTACTGTTTAATCTGTATACTTACAAATAAGTGCAGTTACTGCAAAACGCCATGAAATCTCCTGTGATCTACCCATGACTTTTTGAAAAATGGCTAAGCCAGCCAGCAGCTGCAAATTCCTATCAATTGTTGCTTTCCCAAGAGTATGTATATATTTTTTTCCTCTTCCACAGGCCTTTAGAAATTTCAGCCAAGAAACCGGTCTCCTTTCTGCGACAAGTGGTACCTGTTAAAAAGAAGGTGAGCATTCTCGTTTCTGTGAAAATAAATGCATAGGTAGAACCAGCAAAGAGAATATTGAAGGAGTAAGACATGGGTAACCTCTTGTGAGGAATAAATATCATAGATTTTGTGTGACATCTGAGAAATATTTTTGCTGAGGTGGGCAAAGTTCTTGGCAGTCTGAATGAAATGGTGTGGATTCAGTTAGTCTTGATTACAAAGCACGAGTATCCTAGGAAAAAAAAATAAAGCATTGCTTTTTTTCATTACTTCAATATTAGTGTTTGCTACCTTTTCATCCTCCAGGTACCTCGAGACCCACGTTTTGATGACCTCTCTGGGGAATATAAACCAGAAGTGTTCGAAAAGACCTATTCGTTTTTGAATGACATCAGGAAAAAGGAGAAAGAGGTAATGTTTCAAATAGGTGTTTTGGAATATCTTTCTGCCTCTTTAAAGTGTGTAATAGATTTAATGGTTTTTATATGTATTTTTATTATGTTCTGTTAAATGTTTTTGATGGTATTTATTAATGTTGTGGCATCAAACTGTGGTCAATTGTAAGCCATTCTGAGTTGTCTTCAGGCTGAGAAAGGCGGGATAGAAATACTATAAATAAATACATAAATAATAAATAATAAGGGCTGCTGAGAGTTTTCCAGGCTGTCTGGCCATGGTCCAGAAGCATTCTCTCCTGACTTTTCACCCACACCTATAGCAGGCATCCTCAGAGGTTGAGGGGTCTGTTGGAAACTAGGCAAGTGGGGTTTATATATCTGTGGAATGTCCAGGGTGAAAGAAATAACTCTTGTCTGGTGGTAGGCAGATTTTGTTCATTTTCATGGTTTCCTCCTTTCTCCACAATTTAAAGCACGTGGACAATTTCAACAGAAAGGAGGAAATGATGAAAATGAACAAAATCTGGCTACTGGTATTAAAAATCTCTAAAATCAGCGCACTAAATAAAGAGGAACACTCAAAAAGCAGGGGAATTCCAGGCAATAATCAATCTGGGCCAGTTAACACCTCCCAACAAAGAATTCCCCCAGGCAGCAACCAGCCAGGCTTTGAAGCTGCAAGGCCATTCAGTGCTAATCAAGGTGGCCATTTGCAACATTCACACTTGCCTCAAACAGATAAGAGTTCTTTCCTCCCATTCTGCAGATATATATACCCCACTTCCCTAGTTTCCAACAGACCCCTCAACCTCTGAGGATGCCTGCCATGGATGTGAGTGAAATGTCAGGAGAGAATGCTTCTGGAACATGACCATATAGCTTGGAAAACTGACAGCAACCCAGCGATTCCAGTCATGAAAGCCTTTGACAACACATTGTATAAGAACTTTTCAAGTTGACTACCCAACAAATAAAAGCAAAAAACAGTGTAAAGATTTAAAAATTAAGAACACATTAAAATACTTTTTAATTTTTTAAGAAAAACAGTTACAACAATCCTAAAAGGTAATTAAAAACAATTTTAAAAGAGCTGTTTCAAATATCAAAATCCATATGAAACAGCACTGTTTTGGCCGTCAATTAAACATTCGGAATAGACAGGGCCAGCCTAATTCCCCTTGATGGGGAGTTCCACCAATGGGATGTTACTACTGAGAAAGCCCAGCTACATGTTCTTTTCGGCCTAACTTTATGGGGTGTTTGGATATAGCTTCCTAAAATGGGCCTTACCTCTTGCTCAGTCAGATCAATCTTTTCTCTGCCATCACTCTGGTCATCCCCCAAGCTCTTCATTGACCTGAACTCCTCAGAAAACCACAGTGTCAGAGTTCTGAAAGCTGAATTTGTGCTTTTCTGTATCTTCTCCCTATAGATAGTTCAGAAGCAACTGAAGAAAAGTAAAAATGAGGATCAGAAAACCAAATTGCAGCAGCTCCTTAAACGAATGGTGAGTTGGTGTTGCAGTAAGTCAGTGTTTCTCAACCTGGGAGTCGGGACCACTGGGGGGTCATGAAGGGGTGTCAGAGGAGTCGCCAAAGACCATTGGAAAACACAGTATTTTTGTTGGTCATGGGGGCTCTGTGTGGGAAGTTTGGACCAATTCTATCCTTGGTGGGGTTCAGAATGCTCTTTGATTATAGGTGAACTATAAATCCCAGCAACTATAACTTCCAAATGTTAACATCTGTTTTCCCCAAATTCCACCAGTGGTCACATCTGGGCATATTGAGTATTTGTGCCAAGTTTGGTACACATCTATCATTGTTTGAGTCCACAGTGCTCCAAAACACAAGGTCAGTGCCCACCAAACCCTTCCAGTATTTTCTGTTCGTCATGGGAGATCTGTGTGCCAAGATTTCTTTGTTGGTGGAGTTCAAAATGCTTTTTGATTGTAGGTTAATAATAAATTCCAGCAACTGCAATTCCCAAATGACATAATCAGTCTCCCCCCAACCCCACCTACTAGGCCAGCGTTTCTCAACCTGAGCGTCAGGACCCCTTGGGGGGAGGGGATCACATAGGGGTGTCAGAGGGGTCACCAAAGACCATAAGAAAACACAGTGTTTTCTGTTGTCATGGAGGTTCTGTGTGGGAAGTTTGGCCCAATTCTATCCTTGGTGGGGTTCAGAATGCTTTTTGATTATAGGTGAACTATAAATTCCAACAACTACAACTCCCAAATGTCAAGATCTATTTTCCCCAAATTCCACCAGTGTTCACATTTGGGCATGTTGAGGATTCATGCCGAGTTTGGTCCAGATCCATCATTGTTTGAGTCCACAGGGCTCTCTGGATGTAGGTGAACTACATCTTCCAAACTCAAGTGCTCATAAAAGCTTTCCAGTATTTTCTGATGGTTATGGGAGTTGTGTGTGCCAAGTTTGGTTCAATCCCATTGTTGGTGGAGTTCAGAATGCTCTTTGATTGTAGGCGAACTAAAAATCCCAGCAACTACAACTCAAATATTTGTGTCAAATTTGGTCCAGGGAATGACAATACATCCTGCATATCAGATGTTTACATTGCAATTCATAACAGTAACAAAATTACAGTTATCAAGAAGCAATGAAAATAATTTGATGGTTGGGGGTCACCACAACATTAGGAACTTTATTAAGGGGTCGCAGCATTAGGAAGCTTGAGAACCACTGTACTGGGCATATTGGGCATTATGGGGTATTTGTGCCAAATTTGGTCCAGTGAATGAAAATACATCCTGCATATCAGATATTTACATTGCAATTCATAACAGTAACAAAATTACAGTTATCAAGTAGCAATGAAAATCATTTGATGGTTGGGGGTCACCACAACATGAGAAACTGTATTAAGAGGTCGCGGCATTAGGAAGATGTAGAAACAAGCTCCTTAGAAGGGTTGTTTCTCCTTCTAAGGTATGGGAGAGAGACCGAGCAAAGTTTGGAATGGTCATGGAAGAGAAAACCACAGCAAAGCCCATGAAAATTGGGAGAGAGGGGAAGTCATGATGCTGGTTTTCCCTGAGATATTTGCCTCTCTCCCATCTTTGCTTTTTAGACACAGCAGGAAGTTGCACAGAGGAAACAGCAAAAGGAGAGAGAGCGAGACCTTGCCTTCAAGAAGAAGCAGCGGGAGCTGGCCCAGCAAGGGAAGAAGCCCTTCTATCTAAAGAAATGTACGTTTTGACCATGTGCTGCTTGGGCGCATTATTCATGCAGTGTTCATTTGTGTAATTGAATAGAGGAACTGTTCTTATTGTCTATAGACTGATTGACAACAATGCTTGGAATATTAATCCCCCAGCAGGCAAACATTGCTTCTTAGACTAAAACGAGGCTGATGATATTATAAGTCATCATAGTGCTTTGTTAAGAAACTTTTTCTACCATAAAAATAATGTGGTAGACATCATATCATGACTTGTTGAAGGCTTTCAAATACTGTAAGTAAGTAAATAAATAAATATTTTTTTTCATGGCTGGAATCACTGGGTTGTTGTAGGTATTTTCGGGCTATATGGCCATGTCCTCTACAACATGGCCATATAGCCTGAAAAAACCTACAACAACCCATAATATCATGAGTTTCTGTGAGTTTTCTGGGCTGTGTGGCCATGTTCCAGAAGCATTCTCTCCTGAAGTTTTCACCCACATCTATGGCAGGCATCTTCAGAGATTGTGAGGTTTGTTGGAAACGAGGCAAGTGGAATGTCCAGGGTGGGAGAGAGAACTTTTGTCTGTTCCTGGCAAGTGTCAATGCTGCAATTGATCACTTCAATTAGCATTGAATAGCCTTGCAGCTTCAATGCTTGGCTGCTTCCTGCCTGGAGGAATTCTTTGTTGGGAGGTGATTAGCTGGCCTGATTGTTTCTTGTCTAATCACCTCCCAACAATCAAGGCCAGCTAATCTCCTACCAACAAAGGATTCCCCCCAGGCAGGAAGCAGCCAAGCCTTAAAGCTGCAAGGCCATTCAGTGCTAATCAAGGTGATCAGTTGCAACATTCACACTTCCCTCAGGCAGACAAGAGTTCTTTCTTCCACCCTGGACATTCCACAGATATATAAATCCCACTTGCCTTGTTTCCAACAAACCTCACAACCTCTGAGGATGGTTGCCATAGATGTGGGTGAAACGTCAGGAGAGAATGCTTCAGGTACATGTCCATCCAGCCCAAAAAACTCACAAGAACCCAGTGATTCTGGCCATGAAAGCCTTCAACCATACATAATATCATGACTTAGTGAATTTATTTATTTATTTATCATGTCAGGAGCAACCGGACATTTGTATTACATTTTTAACAAAACAAACAAACAGACAAAACACAAAGTTTGCAAGCTTGGTAGTTGATTAAATGTCCTTTGACCAGTATCTGGCCACTTGGAGTGCCTCTGGGTGTTGCTGCAAGGAGGTCCTCCATTGTGCATGTGGCAGGGCTCAGGTGGCATTGCACCAGGTGGTCAGTGGTTTGCTCTTAGTGAATTAAGACCACTTCTTCTTTTGTGTTTTGCAGCTGATAAGCAGAAGTGGGAACTGGCTGAGAAATACAAAGAGCTGAAGAAGAGCGGAAAACTGGAGAATTTCTTGAGCAAGAAGAGGAAAAGGAATGCTGCTAAGGACAAAAGGAAGCTCCCTTTTAGGAAGACTCTCTAATATCTGGCTGCAGGAGAAAATTCTGCCTCTGTCAATTGTGCGGGCAGCACTCTGATGGACACCGATCTCTCAGTCAGCTATTGACTTAATAAGCTCCTCGCACGACTCCATCCTGTGGTCTAGATCTCTCTGCCACCAGGCTGAACTGGACTGCTGGCAGTTGTCCTAGAAACTGTGTACAAGGATTCTAATTGCAGAATCTCATTAATTGGCAGTTTTCCTTTTGAGAGCGCTCCTTGGGTCATTAATTGATAATACGTCTTGTAACATCATTTTGCTAGAGTAAAGTGGTTATTTTTCCGAAAAGCAAATTTCTTCTTTCATCTGTTGATACAAAACAGAAAAGTAAATGGAAACCTCATGATTATACTCACAAGACTGCTATTTTAATTAATTCACAGACATTCCCCACTGTTTCCTCACAGTGTTTGTTCCCCTCTGTCTTTCAGCACGGATTCATTTCTTTAGTTAGCTCTTGCCAGCATGGCTTCTGTCCAGATAAGCAGATGACTTTCAGGTACGTATGTTGTGTTCCAAATCTTTGTAACCCCTTTGTACTTGCCTTTTTCATTGCCTTGTGATCTCACTCATTATTTAGTGCTGTATATCTTTGCCTAGTGGAAAAATATTGCTTTTTTCCTTTTTCCTTTGGATAGATTGGAAAATTTGCTGATGCCAAATTAGGACAAGAGTTCTAGTTTTGGCCTTTTGCATAGGTGTCGGCAACTTATAAATTACTAGCTGCATGTAGCTGCCTTTATAAGAAATCAGACAGATTTATTTTACATAATTTATTATACTAAATCTGGGAGTGTGAAAAGTAAGTTATACTGGGTATCGAAATCCTGTCATCTGAAATTTAGAGGCACCAAGTTGGAAAAGACTATCCTGGGCTAATATGCTCCTTAGCAACTCCATGTGAGTTACCACAAGCTAAAGTGCCACTTATGTTTGGCTGTACAGCAGGCATTAATTAGGCAATCCCTCGTAGCCCGAGGATGATGGTTCTCCAAGTGTAGTGTCTTGGCGGTGGGTCTGTAGGTGGCTGTGGAGCCGCATGTTCTCCCGCAGTGAGGACATTGGTTTCCAGGTGGAAGGCAGTTACAATCAGGGTTGGCTTGATGCGCCTTCCTCTTGGCATGATGTTTGCTTTTGCCCTCCATTCATGCCTCCTCAAATTCTGCAGCGCTGCTGGTCACAGCTAACCTCCAGTTAGAACGCTCAAGGGCCAGTGCTTCCCAGTTCTCCGTGTCTATGCCACAGTTTTTAAGGTTAGCTTGAAGCCCATCTTTAAATCTCTTTTCCTGTCCACCAACATTACATTTCCCATTCTTGAGTTGGGAGTGTCGTAACTGCTTTGGGAGACTGATCGGGCATTCAGACAATGTGGCCAGTCCAGCAGAGTTGATGGCATAGCAGCATTGCTTCTATGCTGGTGGTCTTTGCTTCTTCCGCCTGTCTTCCCAAGAGATTTGCATGATTTTTCGGAGGCGATGCTGATGGAATCGTTCCAGGAGTTGAGTGTGATGTCTGTAGACAGTCCACGTTTCACAGGTGTATGGCATGGTTGGGAGGACAATAGCTTTATAAGCAATCACCTTGGCTCCCCTACGGATGTCCCAGTCCTCAAACACTCTACTTCATTCAGAAAAATGCTGCACTCGCCAAGCTCAGGCGGTGTTGTATTTCAGTGTCAGTGTTGACTTTTGTGGCTGCCAAGGTAGCGGAAATGCTCAACATTTTCTAATGTTAACACTATTAAGCTGCATTTCTGGCATTGCAGAGGGATTGGCTGGTGAGCACTTTGGTTTTCTTGACGTTCAATGAGAGGCTGAGGTTTTGTATGCTTCTGCAAAGATGTTTAGTGAGTCTTGTAGGTCTTCTTCTGAATGTGCACAAACTACATTATCATCAGCATATTGGAGTTCTATAACAGATGTTGTTGTGACCTTGGTTTTGGATTTCAGTCTGCTGAGGTTAAACAGCTTGCCATCTGTCCGATAGATGATTTCCACTTGGTGGGAAGCTTCCATCAACAAGATGAAGTATCATAGCGATGAAGATGGAAAATAAGGTTGGTGTTTGCTGTAGAGGAAAAAGCACCGAAATAGTGTTTTTGGTTTCCAAAGATAGTGGTCTGAACATTTCCTAACAAGGAAAGCCGAGGTGTTTCTGTCTCTCCCCACCATAACATTTCCCTCCTGAATATATTTATAGAATTAATGAGAAATTTTATTTAGTGGGCTGAGTGCATTGAAGTATCGTTGGCTGCCTTGGAATGTACTCATGGAAATGAATGACCCAAATACAGAGGAAAAAACCTCTTTTCTCAAATTAGTGGAAATCATAAAAGATTAAAACAGCGATTGGGAATCATAAAAAGCAACGAGAAGTAACCATCCCTGTGCCTGGGGGCGGAAAGGAGGGTGAGAAGAGATGAACGCCCTGTACAGCTATCTTACATGGACAAGGGCAGTAATGGGGAATTAAATGCAGGGATGCATGCTTTACTCCATTCTCATCAGACTGCCTTATTTTGTTTTATTTTTGCCCGGCCTGGTTTTTCAAGTTGACAGTGCCTCTTGAACTGGTGCCAGTTCAGTATCTTAGGGCTGATCTCCCAGATTAAATTGGATCTCTGACCACCAGGGAGTCACCAAGGGGGAAAAATGAGCCCCTTCCCCTTGTTGTTGTTCATTCGTTCAGTCGTTTCCGACTCTTCGTGACTTCATGGACCAGCCCACGCCAGAACTCCCTGTCAGCCGTCACCACCCCCAGCTCCTTCAAGGTCAATTCAGTCACTTCAAGGATCCCATCCATCCATCCATCCATCCATCCATCCATCCATCCTGCCCTTGGTTGGCCCCTCTTCCTTTTTCCTTCTATTTTCCCCAGTATAATTGTCTTCTCTAAGTTTTCCTGTCTCTTCATGATGTGGCCAAAGTACTTTATCTTGGCCTCTGCTATTCTTCTTCCCTCCAATTAGCAGTCAGGCTTTATTTCGTGAAGTATGGACTAGTTGGATCTTCTCGCTGTCCAAGGCACTCTCAGCACTTTCCTCCAACATCACAGTTCAAAGCATCTATCTTCCTTCGCTCAGCCTTCCCTATGGTCTCACATCCGTAGGTGACTATGGGGAATACCATTGCTTTAACTATGCGGATCTTTGTTGCCAGTGTGATGTCTCTACTCTTCACTATTTTATCAAGATTGGTCATTGCTCTCCTCCCAAGAAGTAAGCTTCTCCTGATTTCCTGGCTGCGGTCTGCATCTGCAGTAATCTTTGCACCTAGAAATACAAAGTCTGTCACGTTTTCTCGCTCTATTTCCCAGTTGTCAGTCATTCCTGTTGCCATAATCTTGGTTTTTTTATGTTTAACTGAAACCCAGCTTTTGCGCTTTCTTCTTTCACCTTGATTAGAAGGCGCCTCAGCTCCTCCTCGCTTTTGGCCATCAAAGTGGTGTCATCTGCATATCTAAGGTTGTTAATGCTTCTTCCAGCAATTTTTACCCCAGCCTTGCATTCGTCAAGCCCCGCACATCACATGATGTGTTCTGCATACAAGTTGAGTAGGTTGGGGGAGAGTATACAACCATGCCGTACGCCTTGCCCTATCTTGAACCAGTCGGTTGTTCCATGGTCAGTTCTTACTGTTGCTACTTGGTCCTTATACAGATTCCTCAGGAGAGAGGTAGGGCGATTTCCCCTAGTTATTTGTAAAAGTATTTCTTCAAGCATATCCTTCTGCAAATGACATCCAGTTCTTCAGCATTTTCAAACCATACCTCAACATGTTGTTGAAGGCTTTCATGGCCGAAATCATTGGGTTGCTGTGAATTTTCTGAGTTGTATGGTTATGTTCCAGAAACATTCTCTCCATACCTCAATACTTCTAGTTTGCTGCTTCTAGTTCTCCTGCAGCTCTCTAATGATAACTTGAACTTTACTGGGATTTGAAGAGCTTTACAGGTGGAGCAAGTTTTTTCCTGTTATTTTTCCAATGAGATAAGCCTCCCAATTTCTCTCAAAGGTCAGTGCCACACTCATCATCCCAACTACAGAGCTCATCATCCTCTCCCTTCTTCCAATTCAAGTGAAAAGGGGTGGCTCTTGGGAAAATTTAACCATTGAGGTGCAGAATCCAGAGCAATACACATGTATTTGCATGGAGATGAAGCTATAACCATTAGGTTATATACTAACCAGTGTAACTTACATTGATGTTTTCTACCTGTTGCGACATCTGACATTATCTGCTTGCTTCTTGTTTCCATCCTGTCAACAAGCCTGTTAGCTACATACAAGATAGAGTCATGAATCTATCATGATCATCAAGTTTGCAGATGACACCAAATTGGGAGGGATAACCAATACCCTAGAAGACAGGAGCAGAATTCAAAACTATCTTAGCAGATGAGAGAGATGGGCCAAAACCAACAAAATGGAGTTCAACAGGGACAAATGCAAGATACTCCACTTAGGCAGAAAAAAAGGAAATGCAAAGATACAGAATGGGGAATGCCTGGTTTGACAGCAGTATATGTGAAAAAGATCTTGGGGTCCTCGTGGACAACAAGTTAAACATGAGCCAACAATGTATTGCAGCAGCTTAAAAAGCCAATGGGATTCTGGCCTGCATAAATAGGTATATAGTGTTGAGATCCAGGGAGGTTATGCGACCCCCTCCATTCGGCCTTGGTCAGACCTGGAATACTGTGTCCAATTCTAGGCACCACAATTTAAGGAAGATGTTGACAAGCTGGAATGTGTCCAGAGGTGGGCGGCTGAAATGATCAAGGGTTTGAAGAACAAGCCCTATGAGGAGCGGCATGTTTAGCCTTCAGAAGAGAAGGCTGAGAGGAATCATGATGAGGGCCATGGATCAAGATGTGAAGGAAAGCCATAGGTAAGAGAGAGCAGGCTTGTTTTCTTCTGCCCTGGAGATTAGGATGCAGAGCAATGGCTTCAAACTACAGGAAAGGAAATTCCACCTGAACATGAGGAAGAACTTCCTAACTCTGAGAGTTGTTCAACAGTGGAACACTCTGCCCTGGAGTGTGGTGGAGGCTCCTTCTTTGGAGGCTTTTAAACATAAGCTGGATGGCCATCTGTTGGGGGTGCTTTAAATACGATGTTTCTGCTTCTTGGCAGGGGGTTGGAATAGATGGCCCACGAGGTCACATCCACTTCTTTGATTCCATAAATGAATTAAGAGCTGGATTTCATGCTCACAGCAATTCAGGATAAAAATTCCCCTTGCCTCTGTTCTAAACATATACAGTAGCTATCCTGGCTGCATCTTAACATCAGTTAGTTTCAGGTAGACAAATTTGACTATCTGCTGATTCTTTCTTTCCATCCCAATTCAAGATATCTGTTGGCCTACTAAAATTGCCTTAATGGGGATTTTGGATATTATTGGAGTCATTCCTGACAGAGGAACCTAGTTCTGCCAATCATTCTCCCACTAATCTAAAAGCAGAATCCTCATTTACAGTTCAAAGTTCAGGAGCTCTAGCATTTTTTCATGCATTCATAACACAAAATTCTTTCAGTAATAATCAAATGGAAAATCATCAGGATACGTCATGGTTGCTATATATTGTGAATGTGGTTGTAAAACTATTTAACTGTGCCTGTAACAGGCCTAAATACCCTTAAGGCACTGCTTTCCATCTGATCTTGGAAGCTTAGAAGGATCTACTCTAGGTACTACTTGGTTGGGAGACCAGCAAGGACTAACATGTGCTGTAGGCCATATTTTAGAGCAGTGGCTCTCAACCTGTGGGTTCCCAGATGTAGGCCAAAACACCTGGGGAACCACAGGTTGAGAACCACTGTTTTAGAGGAAGGAACTGGCAAAATCACTTCTGAGTACTCCTTGCTTAAGTCAACAGATGCCTTGATAGCACACAAACATATGTGTGCATGCAGCAAAGGACAGCTTTTGAGTAAACATCATTGTCATGAGAATAAATCCTAATATTTTTCTGATTGCTTTTCCAGAATAGCTAGAAAACTAGAGCTTTATAGTCAATTTCAAACCTTTGCTTTTTTTTCCTGGACCCTTTACTAGCTGATGTAGAAAACAGCAGAATAGCCCTCATTCTCATACATCTTCACTGCTTTTCTCTAGACATGCTTCAGCATCCCCAAAGTGCTGATTTCTTCAAAACTGTCCTTGTGGACAAGTTAAACATAAGCCAACAATGTCATGCGGCAGCAAAAAAAAGCCAATGGGATTTTGGCCTGCATAAATAGGAACCTAGTATCTAGATAAAGGGAAGTCACTCTGCCCTCTATTCTGCTTTGGTCAGATAACACCTGGAATACTGTGCCCAATTCTGGGTACCACAATTGAAGGGAGATGTTGACATGTTGGAATGTGTCCAGAGGAGGGCGACTAAAATGATCAAGGGTCTGGAGAACAAGCCCTATGAGGCTTAAAGAGCTGAGCATGTTTAGCCTTCAGAAGAGAAGGCTGAGAGGAGACATGATGGTCATGTATAAATATGTGAGGAGAAGTCATAGGGAGGAGGGAGCAAGCTTGTTTTCTGCTGCCCTGGAGGCTAGGACACAGAACTATGGCTTCAAACTACAAGAAAGGAGATTCCACCTGAACATGATGAGGAACTTCCTGACTGTGAGAGCTATTCAGCAGTGGAACTCTCTGCCCCAGAGTGTGGTGGAGGCTCCTTATTTGGAGGCTTTTAACCGGACGCTGGATAGCCATCTATCAGGAGTGCTGTGAATGTGATTTTCCTGCTTCTTGGAAGGGGGTTGGACTGGATGGCCCACCAGGTCTTTTCCAACTCTAATATTCTATGATTCTATGGAAGAAAGAACAGCATCAGTTCAGTGTGACAGGCCATGTGTCAGTTCTGCCTTCCTTTCTCCAGTTGTAACATATCATCTAAAGTTTTGCTACTCCAGCACAGTGCATTTGCAGAGGCTTATGCAAATCTACTGATATCAGTATGTTGGCTAAAGCGTTACATCCAGATCATAGCCATGTTTATGTGTAAGTTCTTCTGTGTGCACTGAGATCTCTCTGTACTTTGGTGAAACTTTACCAAAGAGTATATAGTCTGACTCTGTGATCAGAAATCCACAGCAAGTAGTACAGGGTGGGAAAGCCACCATGTGCAATGCATCTTCCAGTTTCTTCCAGGACAGATCTTCTCATCCTGTCTCTTGTCCGTACTCAGTGAAAAATTTCATTGCTCTTTTTATGGTTAGGAAAAAAGATGAAAGCAGCACTGGAGCAGCATGGGCTGATTACCAAAAAATCAAGATATTATTTGCACTCCCTATAGAATTATTTGAATGTAGTAGGGCAATTGCATAATAAGACCATTCTCTAGTAACATCTGTGCTTTTGAAATAATAAGCAAATGGCTTATTGCAAGAGCAAGAGTGGTTTGATGCATCACTCAGTCCTCCAGATGGTGGACTTCAACTGCCAGTATTCCTCAACTCACTAACCAGTCCAAGAACACCTGCAGGACTACATACTTCTCCCTCTCCTGTGTAAACCACAACCACTGCAGGAAGAATTTAAGAAATTTACTTCTTATGGATCCAGTCACCTCACTTGTTTGGGAATCTGAGCTGTTAGGCTCAAAATAACTCTCAGTTGGGGTGATTCCACCATAAATATAGCAGAGTACTAGAAGTAAACTTCATAATCAGCAGAAACTTGGAGCTAACTAGCTTACTAAAGCTCATCTTCCAAAACGTAAAAGGGTAAAAAGTCAAAAATGTCCATGCAGTTACATTTTGCCTGGAGAGAGGCAAAATGAGTCCTCACTAGAAGGAAGAAAAGGCAGAGGACAACAATGGAGGATGACAACATGGCCAAACCCAGGGCAATAAAAATACCTTGAAAGAGGAAGTTACCTCATACTTCACAGAGACTCCATTGCTACATCTTCAAAGGGGGATGAGATAGTACCAAGCAAGAAGAGTAAAGACAAAGCCCCTTCTGGGATAGGCATGCATAGGACTGTGGGGGAGGAATCTCTCATTCTAATCCTATTTCTAGTCTAGCTGCTCATTGAGGTTTGGAGACTTGATGACACAAGAGATTGCCCAGGCTCACCCTATAATTTTTCATGACAAGAATGGGGATTCAAACCCAGATCTCCAAGGTCGTAGTCCAACACTCAAACCACTATATCATTCTCATTCTGAATCATCATTTGGGTTAGTTTGACACAGATCAGGTTTAGTCAGTCTATTCCCTTTGCTTTGGCTGTTAACTCAACTCCAGTTTCAACTTCCTATTTTTTAATTAAAAAACCCATCTTGTAGCCTTTCTTAGGGCATGTAAAAATTCATTTGGTGAGTGTGAAAATGCAAAGAACGAATTGGTTGGGCCACGCCCAAGAGGCTAGCTGAGCCTGGGAGTTTTGGCAGCAGTTACATATTCAGGCTTGAGATGTACAGAAGCTTACAGAGAGAGAGAACAAGAATTTTGCTTCAGAGCTGCTGTAAGAAGATCTCCCACATGGACAACAAAGGACCATTTAAATCTCTCTCAAAGGACATTGTGTGAGTCAATGCAACTGTTCACATAACTGTTCACATTCCATCTGCGCTGCCTCCAGAAAATTCTGCAAATCTCTTGGGAAGACAAGCGGACAAACATCAGCGTGCTGGAAGAAGCAAAGACCACCAGCATTGAAGCAATGGTCCTCTGCCATCAACTCCGCTGGACCGGCCACATTGTCCAGATGCCCGACCACCGTCTCCTAAAGCAGTTGCTCTACTCCAAACTCAAGAATGGAAAACGGAAAGTTGGTGGACAGGAAAAGAGATTTAAAGATGGGCTCAAAGCCAACCTTTAAAACTCTGGCATAGACACTGAGAACTGGGAAGCCCTGGCTCTTGAGTGCTCCAGCTGGAGGTCAGCTGTAACTAGCAGAATTTGAAGAGGCACGAATGGAGGGTGAAAGAGAGAAACGTGCCAAGAGGAAGGCGTGTCAAGCCAACCCCAACCAAGACCGCCTTCTACCTGTAAACCAGTGCCCTCACTGCGAGAGAAGATGCAGGTCAAGAATAGGGCTCCACAGCCACTTACGGATCCACAAGAATACTGATCCTGGAAGACTATCCTACTTGTCCAACGAGGGATCACCTAAGTAAAAAGTCACATAACTGTATATATGTTGCTCTGCATTTTAAAGAGTAAACATGTTGGTTCTTTATTGATCATTTGAGTGGCATATCTTTTCTCTGGCAAGACGGTGTGTGGACTGGTAAAAGATTGATTTCCATTCTGCCACAGCCTTGACCTGCCGAGTGCTCATTTATTAAGCATGAAAAGTTTTTTTGCTCAGATGAAGGCCTTAGATGCTCTTCATTGAACAAGTGAAACACTTACGTAACTCTAGCTTTCGAAACAATGCTTTATGTGAACAGCTGCCCTTGCTGTAAGATTCATGGTGACGCCACAAGAGAAAGCGGCTGCAACACTTGGCTTCAGTTTTGCTCTGCCGGTTTGTTCAGATCCCAGCTGGTAGAGTCAGTGAGACTTTCACTCTCTGGAGAAGCTGACGCTCTGCCCACCTGTTCCCTTCACAGCGGTGACAGAGCGGACCAAGTCTATTTTTGAAGAATTGAAGGTGGTACTTCTTGCTGCCGAGAAATAATCATCCTCCCAACCAGTGCTTTGACATTTCACGTATCTCTGCTGAGCCTGCGTTTTCCTGCGTGGGGATGGGGAGGCCTGCTTTGGATTCATTACCAACTCTGTTTGAAATCCCGCCAAGCTGTGATCAACTTTCATCAGTGCCTGGCCATGTCAACCTGTTCTGGGGTCTCCATGCAGGTTTTGATTTATTTATGGTGCAAAAAAGCCCCTTGCCCAGTGGCAACATCTGTCTGGTTGGAAAGAAAGAAGGGCCCAATGCAGTGTAAGCTCTGACTATGTAATTATTTGTAGGCTAGAATTAGGTCAGCACTAAGCATTTTGAACAGAATATGGAGCTGTGTAGTCAGGGGCAGGGATGCACCATACGTGTTTATTCTTCAAGCGAACAGAGACCCGAACAATTCAGGCTACATTTGCTATGTTTATATCCTGATTATCTGTTCCTTGACTCAAGGAAATGTAGGTAGCTTTCCCAGGTTCGAATCTGGAAAGTGGTATGAGCTCCTGTTGTTAGCCCCAACTTCTGCCAACCAACACATTTGGATATTCTAAGAACTTCACTTTTTTCATCCTATAATCTTTACCATAAGCCTCCTGGGGGTGCAGCAGGTTAAACTGCTGAACTGCTGAACTTGCTGGGGTGAGCTCCTGGTGTTAACCCCAGCTTCTACCACCATAGCATACTGAAAACATGCAAATGTGAGTAGATCAATAGGTACCACTCTGGTGGGAAGGTAACAGCGCTCCACGTAGTCATGCCAGCCACATGACCTTGGAGGTGTCTATGGACAATGCTGGTTCTCTGGCTTAGAAATGGAGATGAGCCCCAACCCCTAGAGTCAGACACAACTGGACTTAATGTCAGGGGGAAACCTTTACCTTTTCCCTTTCCACTTTTATCCCTACGACTGGAGTAGGACACGTGGTCAGAGAGAGATTGAGCCAAGGTTGGCTTATGAGGTTCATGTATTTTTTTTCCATGTCAGGAGCGACTTGAGAAGCTGCAAGTTGCTTCTGGTGTGAGAGAATTGGCTGTCTGCAAGGACATTGTCCAGGAAACACCTGGATGTTTTGATGTTTTACCATCCTTGTGGGAGACTTCTCTCATGTGCCTGCATGAGGAGCTGGAGCTGACAGAAGGAGCTCATCTGTGCTCTCCCCAGATTAGAACCTCTGACCTGTTGGTCTTCAGTCCTGCCGGCACAAGGATTTAACCCATTACGCCACCAGGGACTCCCATGGATCAGTGGGAATTAGAATCTAGGCCTTCTAAGTCCTAATCAGGCACACTGACCTCTGCCATGGGTCTTCACTCCAGACCCCCTCTCTATTTTGCTTTGATTAAATTTGAAACACCAATAGGTTTAGTCTTTCCCAGTACGGACTCCTAATGTTTCCTTTTTGGGTGCATGTTGTCGATATGGGAAACACATAAATAACCAGGATAGAGAATAATTCAATTAACTGTAGATGAGGATAAGCAGAGAGTCAGTGTAATGGACTGGTTTGAGTGTTGATCAATGACTTTGGAGACTAAGATCTGAATGCCTGTTCAAGCGTGGAAATCCTCTGAGTGACTTCGGACAAGTCACATTCTCGCAGTCTCAGAGAAAGGCAATGGCAAACTCCCTTTGAATATGTCTTGCCAAGAAAATCCTATGATCGGTGTGCTTTAGTGTCGCCATGACTCGGAAACACCTTGAAGGTATACAACAATAGCAGGATATGTTGTTGAAGGGTTTCAACAGGACAGCTTGCTGTAGGCTTCCAGATAATTTTGGCTAAAACTCCTATCATAAATAAGAGTATATGCTACCCCTCTATTCTACCTTGGTCAGACCACACCTACAATTACGGTGTCCAATTCTGGGAGATGTTGACAAGCTAGAATGTGTCCAGAGGAGGGTGACTAAAAGGATCAAGGGTCTGGAGAAGTGCCCTATGAGGAGCGGCTTAAAGAGCTGGGCATGTTTAGCCTGTGGAAGAGAAGGCTGAGAGGAGACATGATGAGGGCTGTGTATAAATATGTGAGGGAAAGTCATAGGGAGGAGGGAGCAAGCTTGTTTTCTGCTGCCGTGGAGACTAGGACGTGGAACAATGCCTTCAAACTACAGAAAATGAGATTCCACCTGAAAATGAGGAAGAACCTCATTGTGAGAGCTGTTCAGCAGTGGAACTCTCTGCCTGGGAGTGTGTGGAGGCTCCTTTGGAGGCTTTTAAACAGAGGTTGGAAGGCCATCTGTTGGGGGTACTTTGAATGCGCTTTTCTGCTTCTTGGCAGGGGGTTAGACTGGCTGGCCCATGAGGTCTCTTCCAACTCAATAATTCTATGATTCCATGATTCTATCATTCTTAGTTGGAGCATGAAGATATTTCTGTAGTGCCATCACTCCTGCCATTTGGTCATATTGCTTGAAGGATTCCGGAGGTTGTAGTTTTAAGTGGGTAACATCTCCAAGCTCTGTCCATAGCTAATGGGCGAAGAACTGTGAATGTTGCACTCAAAAACTATTGCACACTTCTTCCATAGTGTCTTGCTTCTGTGCTGTGTTACACGCTTTCTTTCTCATACCCCAGAACTGAATGTGCCTGCTGGAAGACGCTTCCCCCCTACCCTCAAAAGGCTCGCCCTCCTCCTTCAGTTGCAAATTCACCAGCTGGAGCGATTAATAAACAGTCATTTCATTAACTAATTACCCAAACACAGTCATTGTGTATACACACAGCACACATGTCTGGAAGGGAGGGCAGCTATCCCTGCAGCACAATGTAGAGCACGGCTTGCCGATGCCTGGTCTCCCTTCCCCAGCCCCCCCTTCCTTCCCCCAAAGCAATCTTGGCATGAATTGCCAAGATGGAGCTAGGCTGGTCCCTGATTGACAGGGCCGTGATTAGCAGGGATGGGATCTCTCATTAGCTAATCAGCTTTCCCATTGCTTTGTCAGTGTTTAATGAGTAGCTGCCCTGAAAAGGCGGTCATTGTGCTTTTGGATTCTGCTCAGGGGCTGGGAGGAGTGTTGGACGTGTGTATGTGTGCACTTGCCTTCAAGCGCACTGTTGATGTATGGTGATCCCATCCATTTCATAGAGTTTTCTTAGTCAAGGAGTAGTTGGCTACTGCTTTCTCTGAAATATAGTCTACAGCACATGATATTCCTTGGTGACCTGACGCTGCTTAGTTTTCAAGATCAGTTAGATCTTTGGATCCTACGTGTGGTGTTGTTGCTGTCGTTGTGTGCCTTCAAGTCATTTCATACCTGGGAGTTACTCTGGATCGTGCTCTGACTTATAAGAAACACTGCTTGAATATCAAACAAAAAGTGGGTGCTAGAAATAATATCATATGAAAGCTGACTGGTACAGCCTGGGGATCACAACCAGACACAGTAAAGACATCCGCCCTTGCGCTTTGCTACTCTACTGCTGAATACGCATGTCCAGTGTGGAATACACATCTCACCACGTTAATACAGTGGATGTGGCTCTTAATGAGACATGCCACATTATCACAGGATGTCTACGCCCTATACCGCTAGAGAAATTATACTGTTTAGCCAGTATTGCACCACCTGACATCTGTTGGGAAGTAGCAGCCTGTAATAAAAGGACCAAGGCATTGACATCTCCGACCCATCCTCTGTTCAGGTATCAACCAGGAAGCCAACATCTTAAATAATGAAATACCTTCCTAAGATCTAGAAAGATACTTTCAGGAGGACCTCAGCAAGCAAGAATCCAAAAGTGGCAGGTAAAAACCCAGAACCTCAATCAGTGAGTAATACCAAATGAAAAACTCCCTCCTGGGCACACAGAAGGCTGGGCGACTTGGAAGGCGCTGAACAGACTGCGCTCTGGCACCAAGAGATGCAGAGCCAACCTTAAGAAATGGGGCTACAAAGTGGAGTCCATGACATGCGGGTGTGGAGAAGAACAAACCACAGACCACCTATTACATTGCAGTCTGAGCTTTGCCACATGCACAAAGGAGGACCTTCTTATAGCAACACCAGAGGCACTCCAAGCGGTCAGCTTCTGGTCAAAGGAACTTAAGTATAATACCAAATTTTTAACTTTGTTTGCGGGTTTTCTATACATTATAACTGTATCCTCAATTCGCTTCTGACACTATAAATAAATAAATTTCTGACCCATGGTGTCCCCAGATTTGACCCCTGGCTTCTCCAGGTAAAGATGTTTGGAAAAGACTGGGTTAAGGCAGTTGGCAGCCTGGAGCTGTTCCTAAAATATGGCCCCATTACTGTGCACATTTGTACTATTTTAGAAGCGGAGTGCTGGTGCTGACACTTTAAATGTGCCAAACTGTATGTTAATCAATTTCAGTCCTACAACTGTATTAAGAGTGACTGCCTCATCCACTGTGCTTTCACTCACTTACTTTAGTATTATGATAAAAATGTTAACGGTAACAGAAACTTTGAGAGATCCTGGATTCTATCAGGTGAGAAGTTATATTTTCCTTCTGTTTTCTTTTAGCACTGAGCCTTTGAGAGTCCTGGGGCATTTGCACCAGTTTCAAGCACTGATGATCTGACACACTTTCTGCAGAAACTTTGCTAGCATGCTATTGTTGCTACTAGAGGTTTACAATAGGTTTTTTCTAAGTAACAGGGAGGATCAGAACCTTTTCTGTTACAGCTGCCACAAGTTAATTGGGTGTGTTATCTGCTTCAGCATATAACAAGGCACTTGGTTTGCAAGCTTTGAGCTTTGCATTTGGCTTAGCTTGATGGCTCATTAGAGATGAAGAAATCTTTGGCTGTTGCTGGGAGTGGTTACGCAGCATCCTGAAGCTAAAAACTGAATCCATTTGGAGTGCCAAGGAAACTGCTTGTTTATGGCAAGATAAGGACGTTTTACAGATAACCAAGTAGAGAGACTGTTTTATTTTGCTATGTATTTGCATGTCGGCAAAAGTATGATAGCTGGGACCCTATGCTGGTTGTGTAACACAGGTCTGAATTAATGAGGGAAACAAATGTGCAAGACAGCATAGCAAGTGAGAGATTCAGGTGCAACAGAGTCCTGGCAAGATAGTTCGCCAGAAAGGGGGGGGGGGAGAGACAACAAACAGCCAAGCATAGTGCTTAAAGCTATCAAGATATTGTATGCAAACATTACATTACTTCACTCTTATCCTGTCCCGCCTGAATTAAATTACTTCAGTGGTATCCTGCCATAGCTGTGTCTCTCACTCACTCCGCTGTCTCGTGCACCTCTTCCCTTCCTTAATTCACAGCCGCAATACGCAACTAGCGTAGCATTGGGTTCCAGCTATCATACTTTTGCCTGCATGTCACCATGTAAAGAAGACTTACCGGAGGTATTGTTTGTTGTATATTGGTGAGAACAATTCTTCTCAGTTCTTGTGGGTTTTTTCGGGCTATATGGCCATGTTCTGCAGGAGTCTACCGTATACCATGCAGCTGTGGACAAGTCTACATAGGGACCACCAAACACAGCGCCCAGACAAGAATCCAGGAACATGAAAGGCACTGCAGACTACTCCAACCAGAGAAATCAGCCATAGCAGAGCACCTGATGAACCAACCTGGACACAGCATTTTATTTGAGAACACAAAAATGCTGGACCACTCTCACAACCACCATGTCAGACTACACAGAGAAGCCATTGAAATCCACAAGCATGTGGACAATTTCAACAGAAAGGAAGAAACCATGAAAATGAACAAAATCTGGCTACCAGTATTAAAAAATTCTAAAATTGCAACAGCAAAAAGAGAAAAACAGGCAGGGACATCTAATCACCTTTCAAGAAGAGTTTGCTCCAGGCACAGTCAGCCCATTGTATGCTAATCAAGGTGGTCAGTTGAAAAGATTCACACCTAGCCCAACTTACAAAAGCTTTTTGTCTCACCCTGGTCATTCCACAGATATATAAACCCTTTTCCCAGCTCCAACAGACCTCACCTCTGAGGAAGCTTGCCATAGATGCAGGCGAAACGTCAGGAGAAATGCCTCTAGAACATGGCCATATAGCCCGAAAAAACCCACAAGAACTGAGTGATTCCGGCCATGAAATCCTTCGACAATACAACAAAAGTAGTGTTATAGTTGGGGGTCACCACAGTGAATAGAACTATATATTTTTTTTCTACTTAAAGCAATGGACTCATGTACTTTTTGAGTTTTTATCACACTGAGAGTAAAAGGGGCTGGGACATTCTGTGGGCTACTAACACTATTCTGACAGTGATCAGGACCACGATATAGTCCAAAACATCTGGAGGGTATCCGTTTGGAGAAGGATGCCATAGTTTGCACTGAGCTAACCATGACAATATATGGGAGAGCCTGACGATATATGGGAGCATCTTGTGCTCCAGAAGGCAATTTTCGATGTGCATACATTGAAACAAGCAAATGCGCAGTCTCTGTCACAGCTTGGCTTCCARTGTTGGCGAGTGAATGATCTCCAGAGTACATGTGCGTGATTTATTGTGCAATTATACCCAGCCTCCCCCCCCCCCCTCTGGGTTTGTGCGTACTCCTGCTGACTGGGAGGATTCTGGGAGCTGTAATCCAAAGGGTAGCTTTGCCAAGCATTTGTCAGTTCTCACCTGGAAAAATTAGCCTCTGACTTTCAAAAAGCCAGGCAGGAAAATGCATTTCAGATTTCCATTTTCAGCTTTTGGCCCAGTTCCCTTTCTGGGTTTGCTTTTTTAAAAAATTGAAAGAAAAGTAATTTTGTTGAAAAGGGAATTAACGGCCCTGATAGCAAAGGTGCCAACATGATGACTTAACGGCTGTCTTGAGTAGCAGGGAGTATATTTCCATCTCTATAGAAAGGACTAAATCCAGACAGCTTGGCTTCAGGCCAGCTGTTTGGGGGACAGTTGCTCAAAAGAGATTACAGGGCACTTCTTTCGGAGGAGCTGACTGCATTAGGCCAAGTACACGGGGTTCTCGAAGGACAGCTCCTGCTTAGTGACAGAGGTTGATTTACGGTCTCTTTGGAGCAGCAGGAGGGTCCTCCAGAATTTGCGCCCCATCTGTGGTCCAAGCCAGGCCAGTAAAAAAGCAGAGAGATGGCATTTTTAAAATTGCACATTCCCTAATAAATGAGCTTGAGTTAACGAAAACGCCAGTTAGCCCTGTGGCAGCCTCTTCTCATTTAAAGCTAATTAAATGTCAAGCAGTGAGCACAGGAAGCTGGCTGTGTGCACAGTACAGCTTGTGTTGGCCTCCGCCAGTCACGTGGGGAATCCTGCTTTTCTAGATGATGCGGGAATCAGGGGAACCGAATGAGTCCTGAGGCCCCAAATCGGGGATGCCAAGACAACTTTTGAGAAAAATGTTTATAGTTCTTATTTGTTGATGTGTTTATTCACTTTATTTTTATCTCACCTTTCTCCTGGTAAAGGGACTCCAGGCAGCTAACAAGAAATATAAGACATGCTTTGATGATGGCCTTTCAGGCTACTATGTAGATCAGTGTTTCTCAACCTGGGGGTCGGGACACCAGAGGGGTCGCGAGGAGGTTTCAGAGGGATCACTAAGACCATTAGAAAACATGTATTTCTAATGGTGTTAGAAACTCCTTTGGCAGAGAAGACTGAAGATCTCTCTAACTGTCCTTCTCTTTCTTTTTGGAAAAAGATAGCAAATCTTCCCACCAAAAGCTCCCCTCCTGCTCTCTGGATGTAGGTGAACTACAACTCCAAAACTCAAGGTCAATGCCCACCAAACCTTTCCAGTATTTTCTGATGGTCAAGAGGGTTATGTGTGGGAAGTTTGGCTGAAATCTATTGTTGGTGGGGTTCAGAATGCTCTTTTACTGTAGGTGAACTATAAATCCCAGCAACTACAACTCCCAAATGTCAAAGTCTATTTTCTCCAAACTCCACCAGTGTTCACATTTGGGCATATTGAGTATTCATGCCAAGTTTGGTCCAAATCCATCATTGTTTGAGTCCACAGTGGTCTCTGGATATAGGTGAACTACAACTCCAAAACTCAAGGTCAATGCCCACCAAACCCTTCCAGTATTTCCTCTTGGTCGTGGGAGTTCTGTGTTCCAAGTTTGGTTCAATTCCATCATTAGTGGAGTTCAGAATGCTCTTCGACTGTAGGTTAACTATAAATCCCAACAACTACAAGTCCCAAATGACAAAATCAACCCCACCAGTATTCAGATTTGGGCGTATTGGGTATTTATGCCAAATTTGGTCCAGTGAATGAAAATACATCCTGCGTATCAGATATTTACATTATGATTCATAACAGTAGCAAAATTGCAGTTATGAAAGATCAACGAAAATAATGTTGTGGTTGTGCGTCACCAGAACATCAGGAACTATATTAAGGGGTCACGGCATTAGGAAGGTTGAGAACTACTGATCTAGAAGTAATATTTAGAAATGCAGGGATGTGTCATTATGTTCTTGTTCCAATCTATATACGCAGTAGCCGATGTGCTACATTGTGAATGGCCAGGTGGAACATATTGATCTGCCTTTGAAGAAACCCAGCTTGGATGGGAAACAAAATATGAGTATCCTGGCAATTATTTTGATAAGAGAAGACCGTTCCAGAGGAGAAATCCATTGGCAGTGGATGGCAGCAGGGAGTCATGATCCACCCCAGACAGCAGATGGTTGCCTCCATAACTAGATTAGCGGAGAAGGGATGACTTTGCCTGGCAGCTTCTGAAGCAACAACATCAAAATAATATTTTGAATGAGCCACAGCACTGAAGTAAATGATGCAGAAGAAGCATGGATGATTGCTCTCTTTCTGGTGCTGCACAGCCATTTGTACCTTCCGATGCTTTTTGACTCCAGCTGATTTTAACAAGCAGAGTCTGGCTCGGTCTCCTGTTAGAAGTCCCAGATGTGAATTAACTGAGAATATAGAGAATCATTTCCCCCTTCGCCCCGGGAGGAGGACTTGGGAAGTCAAATGGAGTTCTGAACCTTCATCTAATATAATAGTCAAATTTTTCCCCTTAGGAAGTTAGACCTGATTTCTATGCTACCCAGGATTCAAATAAAGTGAATGTTCCATATGGCTTTCAGATAGTTTGAGTCACTGCTGCATGAACTGTGCCTATTGGTTTCCGGCATTCGATTGAAGGTTGAACAACAGTGGTGAAATGGGCACCAGAAAAGTGCTAGAGCAGTGTTTCTCAACCTGGGCGTCGGGACCCCTGGGTGGGTCGCAAGGGGTGTTTCATGGGAGTCACCAAAGACAAACTCCACAACTTCACCAAACTCCGCCACTGTTCACATTTGGGCATACTGAGTATTCGTGCCAAGTTTGGTCCAGATCCACCATTGAGTCCACAGTGCTCTCTGGATGTAGGTGAACTACAACTCCCAAACTCAAGGTCAATGCCCACCAAACCCTTCCAGTATTTTCTGTTGGTCATGGAGTTCTGTGTGCCAAATTTTATTTATTTACTTAATTTCTACCATGCCTTTCTTGACATGAGAAGGGACTCAAGGCAGCTTACAAATCCGGCAAAAATTCAATGCCACACAGGTAACAATAAAACATATCTCATAAAAATATAAACAATCTAAACATATAAACAATTAAAACTCATACCAATCTATCAAACAGATTAAAAACCACATATAAAAAGTTTGGTTCAATTCCATCATTGGTGGAGTTCAGAATGCTCTTTGATTGTAGGTGATCCCAGCAACTACAACTCCCAAATTACAAAATCAATGTCCCCCCCCCCCCGAACCCCACCAGTATTCAAATTTGGGCATATCAGGTATTTTTGCCAAATTTGGTGCAGTGAATAAAAATGCATCCTGCATATCAGATATTTACATGACAATTCATGACAGTAGCAAAATTACAGTTATGAAGTAGCAACGAAAATAGTTTTATAGTTCGTGGTCACCACAACATGAGGTACTGTATTAAGGGGTCACGGCATTGGGAAGCTTGAGAAGCACTGTGCTAGATAGTGTACTTCCTTCCTTTTTGTGGGAGGAGGAGGAGGAGACAAAGACCCTTGCCAGCTTTGATCTGCTTATTCTGAATTCTCTGGGTATGGGCCCTCTGAATTAAGCGCATCTGTACTGTAGAATTAATGCAGCTTGACACCACTTCAACTGCCAAGGCTCAATGCTTTGGAATCCTGGGATTTGTAGTTTGGTGAGGCACCATGACTTTGCCAGAGAGTGCTAAAGACCTTGTAAAGCTTCAACGCCTGTGATTTTCTAGCATTGTGCTACAGCAGGTAAGTGGTAACACTCATGCAAGAGTGGAGATACACCCAAAGAGTGTTGGCTTAAACCAGTGTTTCTCAAACTGTGCTCCTCCAGATGGTTTGGACTTCAGCTCCCAGAAATCCTGGACAGCTTACCAGATGTTAGGAATTGTGGGAGCTGAAGTCCAAAACATCTGGAGGAGCACAGTTTGAGAAACTCTGGCTTAAACAATTGCTTATGTGACAATACAGGCAACTGTGCCAGTCACATCTCTCAGGATGCCTTGCCTCCAAAGGTTTCTTCCTCACCCTCACAAAACCAGGTATTGGCATTCAGCTCAGACGCAGCAACTCCTTCCCATTGCCAATAATGACTCTGTAATTCTTTCCTCCCTGCTGCTGTGCCCAGAGGCTTTTCCTCTTGTTACTCCACCTACTCCAGCAGCATCACTATGCCAGAAGGACCAGCGAGATTCTGTTTCCATCACTCTTGCAGGCTGAGAAATCACTGGTATGTAAGCATTCAAAGACACACCTGGAATATCAGTACGCAAAGGGATCCTGTAGCACCTTTGAGAATGAGAGGAAGAAATTTTGCCATAAACTTTTGTAAATTTAGTCTGAAGAAGTAGACCAAGGGTGCATGCAATCTGACACCACTTCAACTGGCATGGCCCAGTACTATGGAATCAGGGAAGATGTAGTTTTACAAGGTCTCAGCCTTTTGTGCCAAATAGTGCTGTTGCCTTACCAAACTATGAATCCCATGGCCCTACAGCATTGAACCATACCAGTTACGGTGGTGTCAAACTGAATTCTACAATGGAGAGCCAGCCTAAGTCTATGACTACTTATGCTACTAAATCAGTCAGCTGTTGTTAATCTTATTAACCTTGCATATTTTGTACACTTACAGAACAGTAAGGGTCTTTGGACCATAATAATGTTGTACTTATGCTACAACTTTTTTTCTCCCAGCTAGTCTCAAAGGTGTTACCAGATCCATTAGTATACTGGTGTGTTAGCAGTGTGTGTGTGTACCTTAAAGTCATGTAGGAAGTACTGAGGCTGTTAGGAATGGTGGGAGTTGAAGTCCAAAATACCTGGAGGGCTGAAGTTTGCCCATGTCTGCACTAGGGTTTAGTTCCAGGATTCATTGTGGAACTCTGTCCATGTTCAAGACCCTAACAGCTTAAGCAGCCGAGAGGGAAAAGGTAAAGACCTGAGGCTATTAGGAATGGTGGGAGTTGAAGTCCAAAACACCAGAGTTTGCCCATGCCTGTCCTAGGGGATACCCTGGGTCCACTGTATAACTGAATTTAAAATATTTTATTACCAAACCTAAAAACTAAAATTAAAACCAGTTTTAAAAACCATAACTCTTAACAAATAAGCAGACAGAGAGAGTATAGTACAATTCTGCAACCAGCCTTCAAAAGCTTGCTGAAATAAAAAAAAAGTCTTATCCTGCCTGCGGAAAGATAGCAGAGGGGGTGCCAGTTTAATAATACCATTCTGCTGTGTAAAAGGGATAGTGGAAGCTGAAGATGTAATAGGAATTGTAGACTTATTAACATCTGCATAAATGTGCATATGTAATAAGTGGAGGGGGGAATCTTTCTGTCATAGGAAGGATGATATATAAAATACAGAATATGTGGTTTATAGGGGGAAATGACAAATCTAATTCCAAAAGGTAGACATAGAATCATAGAATGACAAAATTGGAAGAGACTTCATGGACCATCCAGTCCAGCCTCTGTTTAGAAGCCTCCATAGTAGGAGTCTCCACCACACTCCAGAGCAGAGAGTTCCACTGCTGAACAGCTCTCACAGTCAGGAAGTTCTTCCTAATGTTCAGGTGGAATCTCCTTTCCTGTAGTTTGAAGCCATTGTTCTGCAGCCTAGTCTCCAGGGCAGCAGAAAACAAACCTGCTACCTTCTCCCTATGACTTCCCCTCACTTATTTATACGTACATGGCCATCATGTCTCCTTTCAGCTTTCTCTTCTTCAGGCTAAACATGCCCAGCTCTTTCAGCCGCTCCTCATAGGGCTTGTTCTCCAGACCCTTGATTATTTTAGCCATCTTTAGCCATCTTGTCAACATTTCCCTTCAATTGTGGTGCCCAGAATTGGACACAGTATTCCAGGTGTGGTTTGACCAAGGCAAAATAGAGGAGTCACATGGCTTCCCTCAATCTAGACACTAGACTCCTATTTATGTAGGCTAAAATACCATTGGCTTTTTTTGCTGCCGCATGACATTGTTGGCTTCTGTTTAAGTTGTTGTCCACCAGGACTCCAAGATCTTTTTCACATGTACTGCTATCGAGCCAGGCGTCCCCCATTCTGTATCTTTATATTTCATTTTTCTGCCTAAGAGGAGTATGTTACATGTGTCCCTGTTGAACCTAATTTTGTTCATGAAGACAACTGTTTTATAGGAGCCTTTATTTATAAAATATTAGAACGACTAGGATTGAAGCCATTTTGAGTCCCATTATGGGAGAAAAGTGAGACACAAATCAAGTAAATAAATAAATAAGATTAAAAACCAATCGGTATAATACATATATTTTGAAATTGCTTAAAATTTGCCTCTCTGCTTATACTAGCAGTATCAGCAATAAAATTCATTTCAATTAAAAAAAACTGGTATGGTGTGCCAATGTGTTGAAATGGCTGATGTGTAGACGGACTGAGTAATTTTCAGAACAGAATGAAATGATATCAGCTGAAAAATCAATCTGGCCGTGCAAGAGAGAAGCAAGCCAGCCGCTTGACTACACAACCCACTGCAGCACATCATGAACTCTCTGTGCAGCGGAGGCAAGTTTTTTGGGTCACGCGAATAAGCCCTGGGGCTACGATAAAGGAGCTTTGAACTGTAGTCAGGTTCGTGTTGCAGCATCTTATTCAAACCCATTCCGTTCAGAAGAAGAAGAAAAATCCTGTTGACGCCTTCCAAAGGAAACAAGATGTGGTCAAATACTAGACATGTTGGTCAGCTCCCGAGAGAGCTGTTATCCTGTATATATTTTTGGGGAAAGAATGTGTGGAAAATTCCCACCACAAATGTGTGCGTGTACTGTTGGTGCAATATGTGGATACACAAATGCACACAGACAGCTTCTTGTGTTTTTCAGGGAACTACAACCCTTTGCCCAAAAGCTACCCTGGAAGCTATTGCTTACAAACACTGCATCAGAAGTGGATGTACTTGAATCCTCATTCCTGTTTAATCAAGGTTCGGCTCAAGGGAGCTGCGAGCTGCTATTTTCTTCATCTTCAACAAGGCTTCAGAGAAACTTGGGCTTCTTATATGTTTCTGCAAGGCTCCCGAGGACTACTTCAGCACCCCTGAGAAAACTAAGATTTCTGCTGTAATAGCTAAAAGAGCATCAGATTTATTTATTATTTATTCATTTAATTTACAACACACTGTCTCCTAACATGTGATTATATGGTATCTTTTTACCAGAGTTGGAAAATGTTCCCTTTTTTGGACAACAGATTCCAACATTACCAAGTCAGCAAGGCCTGATATGAGGTTACAATGGGAAGAGGGGGTAATGTATGTTGTATGTTGCTTTATGTTGGGAATCGGAGCTGTAAGGCTCAAAATAACCCTCACTTGGGGTGATTCTACACACACAAAAATAGCAGAGTGCCAGAAGTACAATTCATAACCAGCAGAAACTTACATGTGCTGAGATAGGATTAACTTTCATTCAAGAGGATGGATCAGGATTGCACAGTCACAACTTTAGGTTCCAAAAATATATTTATTGACGTAAAAAGAAACCTATTCTAGATAGAAAAGGGTTCTTGGAGCTAAATAGCTTACTAAGCTATCTTCTAAGGAAGGTAGAAGGACAAAATATCAAAAATATCCATGCAGCTACATTTTGCCTGGAGAATGGCAAAATGCGTCCTCACTTGAAGGAAGACAAAGGCAGAAGAGAAAGGCCAAAATGGAGAATGACCACATGGCCAAAAGCCAGAGCAATAAAAATACCTTTAAAGATGAAGTTACCTCATCCCTCACAGAGATTCCATTGCTAGATCTTCAAAGTGGGGAAACATAGTGGCAAGAGAAGAAGGAGAGTAAAGACAGAGCTGCTTCTGGGATAAGCATGCATTGGAATGTGGAGAAGGAATCCCGCACACTAATCTTATCTAGTCTAGCTACTCATTGAGGATAAAACCCAAGGAAGAAACCCAACACTTTAAGCTCACTGGAAGGAAAGAATATAAATATAGCAAACAAGGGAAATATAAGTGATGTTAAAATTCAAAATTTGGACATGTTTTCCTGGTCTACAACTTTCAGGATCTTGTAATCCAGAGAGGTACTTTTTGAGGTCTGGGCAAGGCAGGCAAGACAGGAATTAGCTAGCTATGAATTATACTATTACAATAGTAGTAGTAGTAGTAGTAGTAGTAGTAGTAGTAGTAAACAGAGCCATAATACAGTTGCTCAGATGATCCACTGGAACTTGTGCCACAAATACCATCTGCACACAACAAAAAACTGGTGGGATCACAAGCCTGAAAAAGTTACAGAAAATGAACAGATCGAGCTATTCTAAGACTTCCCAATTCAGACTGACAGAGTGTTGGAGCACAATACTCCTGACCTCACAATGGTGGGAAAAAAACAAAGTATGGATCATCAATGTTGGAATCCCAGATGATAGTAGAATTGGCAAGATGCAACTGGAAAAGCTTACACAATATAAGGATTTAAAGATAGAACTGCAAAGACTCTGGCACAAGCCTGCCACGGTGGTCCAAGTGGTGATCAGCACACTGGTGCAGTGCCTAAAGACCTTGGTCTGCACTTAAAAACATTCGATGCTGACAAAATTACCACCTGTCAGCTGCAAAAGGCCACCTACTCGGATCTGCACACATTATTCGCCCATATATCACACAGTCCTAGATACTTGGGAAGTGTCCGACGTGTGATCCAATACAAAAGCCAGCATCATAATGTTGTTTTCTGTGTACTAATCTTGTTGTGTATCAAATAATAATAATAATAATAATAATAATAATAATAATAATAATATGAGTGAAACATAGTGGGAATTGGGCATCAATAATATCTGCGTAGTGGACTGGCACCATCGTAATTCATATAGTGCTTTATCATATCTTGAAAGGGCCCTACATACATTATTGTAGCAAGTTTTACGATAGTCCAAGAAGAGAGATTCGTATTATTCTCACCTCTGTGTTGTAGAATGAAGATCATGTTGGGAACCAGAGGAGATTGCCTTAAGCTTGCTTGATACTACCTGCTAAAATCGGGTAAGATGCGAATTAGGGACTTGCTGGGTCACAGTTCCCTCTGTTAGTATCCAAACCTCAATCCCTTGTTATCTGCTGCAGATCAGGTGGGATTTATATGGGCAAGCTGCCAATGATCCAGCTCATGTACAGCCTCTGATTTCTGGATGTTTTTTATGAAGACATTTATGAAATGGCATATGTGAAATCTTCGCTCTGCCTTTTCCTCTCCTCTGCTTCAGTTCCCCCTGTTTATAGGCCTTCCCAATAGTGTAGAGACCTTCCTTTGTATCAGTTTTTGGGTGAAGCTTAAAATCCCCCCACAGGCCAATCTTAGTTGGTTTATTCCATTTCCCTATATAGAGCTCTCTTGCTGGATTCCTCCTTTTTTCTACAGCAGAGCAACAGTGAATTAGAGACTTGGATATTGTCTGGTATCCTAGGCCTATCAATCCAAGCAGGCTTTCTTAGCAACTGTTGGATTTAGCAGTATCCATATACCATCAGTCCAAGAGACAACAGAAGCTTTTGGCCAGCTTAAGCTTCACAAGGAAGAAGATTGAGACAGAGGCAACAGACTTTCAAAGACTCCAGAGGGATGACTGCAACCAGCAAAATCTCCTTTTGTAATGTATTGCTTTGAGTTATCCTATAATAGTCCCAGTTGGAGTTAACCCTTTATTCATCTTGTTTGTAGTAAACTCATTTTGGTTATCTTTTCACTTTGCCTAAAGTGCCTCTGTCTACTAAGGGTCTTAATCTTAGAAGAAGGTATAGAGATAGCCCCCGAATAAAGCCAGACAATATTGTTTTCCCAAAGGCTCTGTTGTGACATCACAGCACAATTTACAGCCATTTTGAAAACCCATATACCTTTCTGCCTTGGCTGCTCCTGACCTTTCCTTTTATAACTTCTTATACTCTTGCAAAAAATCATGCAAATTAGCACTGCCAATTTAGCAGGTTTAATTGGCACTGATATGTACATTCTACAATCAGAGTTAATTAAATGTTGGAAGTGGGATGACTGAGCCATAGGACCTTGTGCTTATAAAGTTTCATTTTTGGACTGTTGTCATTGTGTGCCTTCAAGTCATTTCTGACCTTTGGTGACCCTAAAGTGGACCTCACAGGGTTTTCTTGGCAAGATGTATTTGAAATGGTTTGCTGTTGCCTTCTTCTGAGGCTGAGATAATACGACTTGCCCAGATCACCCAGTGGGTTTCATGGCTCGCTGGAGATTTGAATCAAAGAGTTGGAAGACACCTTGTGGGCCGTCCAGTTCAAACCCCTGCCAAGATGCAGGAAAATCACATTCAAAGCACCCACAACAGATGGCCATCCAGCCTCTACTTAAAAGCCACCAAAGAAAGAGCCTCCACCACACTCCAGGGCAGAGAGTTCCACTGCTGAACAGCTCTCACAGTTGGGAAGTTCTTCCTAATGTTCAAGTGGAATCTCCTTTCTTGTAGTTTGAAGCCATTGTTCTGCATTCCTAGTCTCCAGGAGAGCAGAAAACGAGCTTGCTCCCTCACATATCGCACTGGGACTGTGGGGAAGCTGACTGGGAGTCAACTGCATTAAGATCACTATTGATCGAAAGGTCATGAGTTCAAAGCCAGCCCAAGTTGGAGTGAGCTTCCAAACAATTTGTGTAGCTTGCTGTTGACCTTTGCAGCCGGAAAGACAGTTGCATCTGTCAAGTAGGAAATTTAAGTACCACTTATGTGGGGAGGCTAATTTAACTAATTTACGAGGCCATAAAAATCTCCAGCAAGCATGCAAAGAATGAGGAAGTACTTCATCAGTGTCACAAATGGATGGTGAAGCGACAGCTCCCCTGGTGGCCAGAATACCCTCATGAAAAGCTGGAATGTTAAATAGCCTCTGAGTGTCTGTCTATATATGTTGTGTGTCTATGGCATTGAATGTTTGCCATGTATATGTACATTGTTATCCACCCTGAGTCCCCTGTGGGGTGAGAAGGGCGGAATATAAATACTGTAAATATATATATATAGATACATAGCCCTCATTATGTCTCCTCTCATGTCTCCAGAATCCTGCTCTCCAGAGTCATAATTCACAGCCCTGGCCCCACCATGCTGAGCCTTTGGATTTCAGATTCCAAAATTTCCTAAGCATCATGGGTAGATGGGAGATTCTGGGAGCAGCGAAAACAATTAACTCAAAATACCAAACTCTTTCCTAAATTTCAATGGGAAGGTACCTCCAGAAGGTAATCCAGAATTTGGAAAAGTTACTTTTGGAGCTATGGTCCTTAGAATCCCTGAGCCAGCATTGCTACTAGTCATACTAGCTGGGAGATTATAGAAATTGTTGTCCTAATTTTTTTCCCAGTCATGTTCTTTCAAGTTGTAGAGGGCCTATCTTCCTTCCCTCCTTTCTCTCTTCCTTCCTTCTCTCCTTCCTTCCTTTCTACAAAGTGGAGAATGTTTGAAGCACCAACCTGCAACTGTTCCAAGACTTTACCAAAGACTCAACTGCCCCCCTTGCAGGTTCTTGCACCAAAGAGAAAGTCAAGTTCAGTTGACTGCACTCAACCCACAGTGGTATAATTGCATGTGCTGTTTTAAGATTCCTACTTTTTTGTGAAGTGCAAGAGACTAAAAGTACAGGAGACGGTGCTTGAGGGTGAGCCATCTGTGGCTCTGACTGAAGCTGCTCCAAAAAGGGTTTTCCGTTTGCCAGCCAAGTGCTTTCTCTTGGCCGCAAGGCAAACGCTGTACCTTGGACTCCTTTGCCTGGACATACACAGAATAAGCAGCTCTGCCTTTGATGAAAGAGGTTGTCACTAACATTCGCCAGTACAGTGTCTCAGCACTTTCTGTCATCTTGCTGACAGAGGTGAAGGACTTGCATATTCTAGTGGCTGTTGTCTCAAAATGTGCCATCCCAGGATCTTAGGATATTAGAGCAGTTCAGTATGAGGAACTACAATTTAGTTGTGTATCCACAAAATGGCGGGGAAGGGGGCTGCATGGAGCTTGGATTCAACTTCTGCAATGACAACCATCTACAAAAGATATGCATAAGTGTAAGATTGCTGGAAGCCTAACAGAATGCAAACATATTTGTCCAGTAAGAGCAGAATAAGGGTCCTGTGCTGTCGCACGCTGGGCCTATAGCAATTGGCTTTGGAACAGGACATGCTCTTTGTGCCCAGCAGGAAGCCAGGTTGCCTCGAGTGAGAAGCCATAAGGATTTTCCCATACAGTCTTTAGAAACTTGAAAGGTTTAACAAAGTCCTTTATTATTGCTTAAGTCTTCAACAAACAATCAAATACTTCCTAGATCTTCAACAAATTAAACAAATGCTTTAAGGCTTTGAATCAACTGGTGGCTTTCTTAATCTTGTCCACAAGGGACAGGCAACTGGCTTCGTGAACTGTTTCTTTTCTTTAAGAGAAAAACCCTTTTTAACCCCTCCTTGGGCAATCTACTTTCTAAACTTTGCTGGTGTGGGCTCTACTCCCGGCTCCAAACTGCTTCTTGGGTCCCGAGTAGACCTACCAGTCAAGGTTTTGTAGATTCTCCAGTTGGAGTCCTTTGGAACTATTTTCCTCCGGAATTTCCCCCGGATGTTATGAGAAACGAAGCTTCTCTACAGGTGGAGCTAATCCACGTTCTGTAGCTAAGCTTTCCAATGCAAGACTGACCTAAAATGGCGCCCTCTCCTCCCAGAGCCCTGGGGAAAGGGGCGGAACCAAAACATAATAATGATTGATGGGTCATTGGCCCTATAATTGCAAACCAAGGGAAGCCACCTTATTGCAAAATGTATGGAACTTTGGAATATGTGCAAACACTCAAAGAAAGAAAAGGAAGTTGGAGCTTTTGGTACAGCCGTACCAGCACAAGTCCTGTTGCACTCCAGCCCTGGAAACACCTATACCCACCTCACCACACAATTCCAGGAATATAAGCAAACAATTTACTGGGTTGCTGTAAGTTTTTCAGGCTGTGAGGCCATGTTCCAGAAGCATTCTGTCCTGACATTTCGCCTGCATCTATGGCAGGCATCCTCAGAGGTTGTGAGATATATTGGAAACTAAGCAAGGGAGGTTTATATATCTGTGAAATGCCCATTGTGGGAGAAAGAACTCTTGTCTGTTGGGGGTAGGTGTGAAAGTTTCAATTGGCCAACTTGATTAGGATAAAATAGCCTAACAGTTTTTAAGGTGTGGCTTCTTACTGCCTGGGGGCATCCTTTGTTGAGAGGTGATTAGCTGTCCCTGGTTGTTGCTTTCCTGGAGCTCCCTATCTTTATTTACTGTTATGAATTTAGAGGGTTTTTTTTAATACTGGTAATACTTACATCAACCCAGTGATTACAGCCTTTAACGACAAACAATTTATTGTAAATATATATATATATAAATCATATAAAAACCAGGAATAAGAAAGGAAGATATATAATCCAAAAGGTTTAGCAAAAGGTAATAACCAAACAATAATCCAAATGTCTCATAAAGTTCCAGAGCTAGCAAAGTCCAGAAACAGCCAGGAATCACAGATACAGCGTAAGTTCACAATCAGAAAGGCATAACTAGTAAAACTAGAACAGGAGTCATGAGCAGGAACATAGAAAACTTCCAGGATATATTAAATACAAAATCAAAGCTTGACTGGAACCAGGAACAAAAGAACTCAGACTTAGTTTCTCACTCTAATACAATGTTGCCTGAACTGACTGTTTACCTATAAGGTAAACAGCTTATAGTTTAGTAGACACCCATGAAATCATTTTGTTTCCCGTGAATTTATTTCTCAACTTTCCCACTTAACCTTTCTAAATGCTGCAATCTATTTTCAGCTCTGATTTGTAAACAAAGATTTTTGTTGATCTTCGTAGCTGCAGGTGGATTCCCATGAGAACCTTCCTTATCACTCAGCTCTTATCTCAATTCTTTATTTGCTGTTGCTACTTCTGACTCCCCTGAATGCACTTGAGGCCTCCACTTTCTGAGCCAGTTTTATCACAAAGAGAGAAAAACGGCTCAATTTTCTCAGTTTGGCGGGTTAGGAATTGTGGGTGTTGAAGTCCAAACACCCCGAGGGCCAAAGTTTGCCCATGCCTGCTCTAGAAACATGCCTCACTTAGGATTAGCAGGTAGCTCCTATTATAAGGATGACCCTTGTTGGAAATATTGTCCCTTATGAGAAGTGTTACCTATTGGAGGATTGGAAAGCTTTCATTTTCATATATACATATGTAGATAGATTGAAGAAGATGCCAAAATATCCCATATGTTTGTATGTGGCCCTTCATAAACACAGAAATACGTATGTGCATCATGTAATTTGTGAATATGGACAATATGTTAATATTACAGCGAAACACATGGCGAAGTTAATTGAAATCAATACTTCCATTTGGTATTTAGGTGGAACACAAAGTTATTAATAGCTACTTCCTGATTGTCAGCCATGAATGTCATGAATTTCAAAATGTCCCTGTTTTGAAAAGCTGGCAATACTACCCTCAGTTGGCACACAGAGCAGCATGTGCCTGCCCACATGGTGGTGGTGATACTATCACCATCGCCACCAGTGTTGAAGCATGATTTCATTGCTGTTTCCACAGACCGATGAACATGGACTGGAAGTGGGTGCCATCTTGTCCTTTGCGTACAGTAGCGGAATACAGTATCTTGGAGCAACCATGAACTCTTACCATGGACTTCTTTCAAAGAGATGTGGAGAACTTCCTGATGGTGAGAGATGTTTGACAGTGGAGTACACTATCTTTAGGTGTGATAAGTCTTCTTCTCTGGAGGTTTTTTAAAAAGAGGCTGGATGGCCATCTGTTGATAATGCTTTTATTGTGTCTTCCTGCATGGTAGGGGGTTGGACTGAATGTTTTTTAGTACTGGTAGCCAGATTTTATTCATTTTCATGGTTTCCAGCTTTCGGTTGAAATTGTCAACATGCTTGTGGATTGCAATGGCTTCTCTGTGTAGTTTGACATGATAGTATTTAAAAGTTCTAAAATCAGGACAGTAAATAAAGAGCAATAAGCAAAAAGTCATGGAATTCCAGATAAGAATCAACCAGCCAGCTAACACCTCCCAACAAAGGATTCCCCCAGGCATTGAAGCTGCAAGGCCATTAAATGCTTACCAATGTGGCCATTTGCATCATTCACACCTGCCTCAAGCAGACAAGAGATCTTTCTTCCACCCTGGATATTCCACTGATATATATATACCTCATTTGCCTAGTTTCCAACAGATCCCTCAACCTCTGAGGATGCCTGCCATAGATGTAGGCAAAACTTCAGAAGAGAATGCTTCTGGAACATGACCATACAGTCCAGAAAATTCACAGTAATCCACCTTATTATGTGTTAAGATTAACCCTATTGTGTTAACCAGAACCAACCCATTAAGTCCATCATTGAATCATTTCCCAGTGCCATGTCACGTTCCTTTCCGATTGCGCTTCTTGCAAAGGTGGATCAACAAATGGACTAACTTTTCAAAATAGACCAATGACGGTTTATTAAATATCTCATTACACAAAGAATCAAGCAGTGATGACATCCTACATGTTGGAGCTCAGCCTGTGATTGTGTTTCAGGATCAAGGTGCTTTGGATGTGGGGAGTGGTGTCAACGAGTTGCAAGATGAGTTTCAAGTTGGCAATAGTTTGGCCAGTGATATTGATGCAGAGAATGACCAGGAGATCCCTGTTCAAAGTATAGTTTCCCATGAGAATGTCCCTGAGGGGTGTGGGAATGATGATATGCTTTCTGAATTGTTACCAGAGAGTTCCCATGATAGGGAACATGAAAACAGCTCGGCACCTGGCCCAGCTGCAGAAATTAATGAGCAAATAGATAGACCAAGTACAGGATATGTAGTCAGATGAAGCATCGTTTGGAATCAAGTCAAGTTCTCGTCCACTGATAAGAAATTCTCCGCTAAAGCAAATCCAATTTCTGAGTGCTAGAGACATAGGTAATGAGGAGATAAAAGTCCCAATTACAGGATGTGTAGTCAGATGAAGCATCGTTTGGAATCAAGTCAAGATCTCGTCCTTGTTCATGGAAGCTTTGCTTGGAGAATTCATGTTTTAAGTGCCTTTGTTTCACGGTTTTGATCTTATGCTTCTATATTCATGCCTTGGATTCACGTTTCCTGATTTTTTGCATTTTATTTGGGAAGTTTTGACTTCGTTTTTATGGAATTTGCTGGATTATTACACTGGACTACTTTGTTCCTGCTCATCTTCCTACCTAATTGGATTTACCTATTTCTTTAGAGTGCTTTTTTACCTTACTGCTTTTTAATTATCTTCAATAAAAGGATTGTTTTCCATCCAACAGTGTGGTGTTTAAAGTCAGAGGGCTTTTCCTGTCCTGGAGTGCAACAATACAGAATCCTGAGCCATTCAGAATGTAGATAATAGCCAGGCGGTTTTTCAGCCAATCAGGAGCTGCCACAGGTTTTTTGAATAGCTGTCAAATGAAAACTGCTCTGTATTCGCAATTGCAATGGGTCAGTTCTTTGGAGTGCTTTATCCACTATCATCCTCTCTGGATATTGACAATAAACCTCTGCTTTACCCTTCTGCCCATCTGCATCTGATTTGGCCTTCTGGGAAGATAGACACGCCAGGGGGTCTGAACCCACGGTTTGGGTGGAGCTGAAATCACTCAACGGATGCACCTTTTGTGCCACACAGAGCCTTGGGAGAGAAGGAGAGAATCTCCTCTCAAAAACCTGAATGCATAGTTCTCCTTCTTTCTCACACAAACAGGTCAGGCTAACCATCCACCTAGAAGGAGGCCAGGACTCCGAAGAGTCGGAAGGGAAACCAGATGCTGTCCTGTGTCCTATGGCATAATTGCCGCCCTGCCTGCGTGCAGACAGTCATTAAACGGAACAGAGAACATGGAGCATCTGCAGTAATTTAGCACCCTGCATTCACCCCGGCCATGCAGAGAGGGAGAGCACTCCATCAATCCTTTTCCCTTGCTGATCGACTCCGCAGGCAGCTCCTTACCTCGTTCCCTGGAAAAGAGCCAAGAGTAGCAACAGCAGGAGAAGCCACAGCTGCGTCGCAAGAGAGTTCCCTGGGACTGCTTTTATCAAATTACAAGTGTATCTGGCAAAAGGCTCCTGGGACAGCGAGAAAGGGAGAGACCACCGTATCCTGTAGAAATATTGTACTGAGCAGATGAAAAGCAGGACTGCAATCCCTTTGGTATCATACACATTTGCAAGTTCTCTTTTTTTAATGTTGTGCCATTGAAGCATTGGATTTGTGGCTGCCTAAATGGAGTTCCACAGGTGAAATCATTTCGCCTAAATTCAAAATGAATTGGATTTACCTATGTGTTGACTCACGATTCAATAATTAATTCAATGGCTCTGCCCTACTTGGGTTTTAGCTATGCAGATGCGTGTGCTTGGACGGTTCATAATTATTTGTCAGTACTTCAGGGAACTGTATTATTTATGGGGATTACAGAAACAGCCAACGTGCATTCTCTGTTGTACAGTGGAGACAATAGGCAGACTCATTGGTGGGTGAACAGTAGTGGCATTCAGCAGAAAGGTAGCATCCAGTATGTAACTACAGTCAACCCTTCACATTCTCAAAGGCAAACTAAAATATGGATCAGCATTTTAACAGCTGAACAGAGAAAAGGAATTAAAATGCTGCAATTTAAAAAAATCATGAGTGGATGGGTAAAGCATGTAGAACTGAAAATTTACAAACTAGTTAAAACCTGGAATCGCTGACTGCTCAATCTGGAGGTCAGGACCCCTGGGGGGGTCGCGAGGGGGCTTCACAGGGGTTGACAAAGACCATCAGAAAATGTATATTTCTGATGGTCTTAAGAACCCCTCTGTCCTTTTCTTCCTTTTTGGAAACAGACAGTGAATCCTTCCACCAAAAACCCTCCTCGGCCATGATTGGCCGGTCACTCAGCCAAGGGAAGGGCTATTTCTGAGACTCCAAGAATGGAAGGGAGAGCAGGTGTGCTTGGCGCATGGCACTGTGTTGCGCATGTGCGAGCGAAGGAGAGTGTGTGAGGTTGGAGTGAGGCTTGCACCAGTGAGTCCTTTCAAGGCATGGGGGTTCTGTGTGGGAAGTATGGCCCAATTCCATCGTTGGTGTGGTTCAGAATGCTCTTTGATTGTGGGTTAACTATAAATCTCAGCAATTACAACTCCCAAATGTCAAGGTCTATTTTCTCCAAACTCCACCAGTGTTCACATTAGGGCATATTGAGTATTTGTGCCAAGTTTGGTCCAGATCCATAATTGTTTGAGTCCACAATGTTCTCTGGATGTAGGTGAACTACAACTCCAAAACTCAATGTCAATGCCCACCACACCCTTCCAGTATTTTCTGTTGATTGTGGGAGTTCTGTGTGCCAAATTTGGTTCAATTCCATTGCTGATGGAGTTCAGAATGCTCTTGGATTGTAGGTGAGCTATATATCCCAGGAACTACAACTCCCAAATGACAAAATCAATCCCCCCCAAACCCACTAGTATCCATATTTGGACATATTTATGTCCAGTGAATGAAAATACATCCTGCATATCAGATATTTACATGACAATTCAGAACAGTAGCAAAATTACAGTTATGACGTAACAACAAAAATAATTTTATGGTTGGGGGTCACCACAATGTGAGGAACTGTATTAAGGGGTTGCGAGATTAGGAAGATTGAGAACCACAGCTCTAACGTTAGGGGTGAAGACCCCTGCAAAAGTGAAAAACCATGAATTAAAAAAAAAATCCTGAGAGAACATCTTACTATGATTATCTAAGTTCTCCAGTTCAAGTCAATGGTTAATTTCCACCAGATTGCACCGAAGGACCCAGAAATTCCTTAAGAAATGTCATCCCTAGGTCCTCCTGTATGTAGTTGACCACAAGTTGAACTGAAGGGTCTAGAGAAAACATTTTAATTAAATCCACAAATGTGGGTATAGATGAACTGTGAGTATAGATTTATAGGTTGCAAACATGTCTCTGGATTGTGAACCAGGCTTTTAATTATTAGAATTCACTGCCTCAAAAAGCACCAATGACTTCCAACCTGGATAGGATCAAAAGATGACTCCATAAATGGTTGGAGGATGAGAACCGTCACTGTTCACTTGTCAAATGTGTCACCTCCAAAGTCAAGCAGTATTCATGCTCCTGTGTGTATGTTATTAGGGAACAGGATGTGCTGAACTCAGTCATTCATGTCTTTTTGTCTGGCTTCCCTAGACAGCCGGCTGCCCACCGTGTGAACAGAATACTGGAACAGCCTTTGATCTGGCCTGGTTCATATGGGTTTCTTTTCCCCTCCCAGAGTTTTGAAGACCAAAGCTGAGATGCCACCAAGCAGGTGGGCATAAGAGTTCTTGGTAGCATCACAGCCACACGTTAACACTCGTCCGGTGGCACAAAAAGTGCTCATTTGTATTTTGTAGGTCTTGATATTTCCAATTTAGCTTAACAGTTTAAGGGTGTGCCTACACTGGAAAATTAGTCTAATTTTGTGACTAAATGAAAATCATGCATAGTTCATGTTTGACACGCTGCCTTGCCAGAGAAAGAAAATATGCCAAGTAGATGATTAATAAAGAACAAGTACTTTACTCTTCGTAATTCAGAACAACAAATGTACAATCATGTGATCAGTCGCATTAACTCACATAATGTCTTTTTAGAGAGATTTAAAATGGTCTTTCTTTGTCCATGTGGAAAATCTTCCTCCAGCAGCTTATGAAGCAAGAACACACTCCTGCAGCACCTGCATAGACTGAAAAATGTTTGTTGTTGTTGTTGTTCATTCATTTGATCATTTCTGACTCTTTGTGACCTCATGGACCAGCCCACACCAGAGCTTCCTGTCGGCCGTCACCTCCCCCAGCTCCTTCAGAGTTAAGCTAGTCACTTCAAGGATGCCATTCATCCATCTTGCCCTTGGTCGGCCCCTTTTCCTTTTTCCTTTCATTTTTCCCAGCATCATTGTCTTCTCTAAGCTTACCTGTCTCTTCATGATGTGGTCAAAGTACTTCAACTTTGTCTCTAATATCCTTCCCGCCAATGAGCAGTTGGGCTTTATTTCCTGAAATATGGACTGGTTGGATCTTCTCGCAGTCCAAGGCACTCTCTGAAAAATGTAACAGTATCCAAAAGTCCCAGACTCAGCTAACACCCCGGGCGTAGCCCAACCAATCAGCTTTGTGCATCGTATTTTACAGTTGACACACGCACACTAATTGATTTCTTACATGCTCCAACATGACATTACTTTAACTGCCATGGCTCAGTACTATGGAAACCTGGAAGTTGTAGTCTGGTGAGGCACCAGAATTCTTTGGCAGAGAAGGCTAAAGATCTTGTAAAACTATAACTTTTATTGTTCCATAGCATTGAGCCATGGCACTTAAAGTGTTCTCAAGTTGCATGAGTTCCACAGTGTAGGTGCACCCAAGACGAGATAAGCCATGCAGCTGAGAATGGAGCCAAATTGTCATCCTGCTTGGATAGTTTTCACAGTTGTTAGGATGGGGAAAATATCAAATTCTATGTCTTGGTTTCCTTTGTTCACTTTTGCATTATATAATGCCTGGGAAACCATCTTCCATGGGCCTCCTTCAAGATTGGGGTGCACCCCAACATAGGGGCCTTCTTCAGCCAGCCTTTGTCATCCATGAGAAAGTGAAGCTAATGCTTGAGGGGAACAACTCTACCATTTGTTGGGAGGGAATGCTGGATTCCCATCTACTTAATCACTGGAAGGCTCTATTGGCTGTAGATCCCATGCGGCATCAATGCTACTCATGAGACGTATGCCTGATTTCAGTACTAAATGAAGTTTTGGAGAGGCCTCGAATCACAACCAGTTGTGGCTCGGAACAAAAGCATGCTTCCTAATCATCCCGCTCTGAAACCCACCCACCCATTTCCACAGTTGCACACTGCTGAGAGCTACTCTTCCTTCTGTATTCATTCAGAGTACAGTCACCTGGCTTCTGCTGATTTAAAAGCCTGGTGGGTGTTTCTCCTTTTGGTTACAGATACACTTAACAGGAAAAAACGTAATTGTCTAAGATAGATTGACAACATGTTAAACAATTTCTCAGCAGCTGTAATCTGAAACGGTCAGCAGGAGGTTTTAACGTTCGTGCAGCTTTATTGACATGGATGTGTCCTAGAGGCATGATGCATCCATTCTGTTCAAAATAGTAACTTCCACAGTAGATGTAATTTTTTAATGATCCAGGGGCCAATTTCCCCTCCTTGGGACATGCTGCTACCTTGGACATTTTGATCATTATTTTATTTTATTTTATTTTGTATGTTTTAATTATATGCCACTGATTTTAATTTTTTACATTGCCTTGAGCCCAAGCCCTGTGTCAGGGAGAAAATGGGGTATAAATAAAGAAGAGGATGACTACTACAAAGATTGCAGTTTAGAGTGATGGTTACATGAAATTATTTTAGAAAAACAGAATCTCCATAATCTTTTGGAGGAAATGGCATTCCCAACCATTTAAAAATCATAACCTTTTGCAAATGTATGATCTTCCAGAGAAGAGCCAAAAATTCTTTTGAGTAAAATCTTCTCTTCAGTTGTATATATCCATATGTACATATGCAAGGGAATTTGGTTTTTCAGTTGTTAGACTGATAACCTAGTTGTCTCTGGTCTGTTAGGAACACAGATTATGCCATGCACAAAATATAGCAGTTCTTCAGAAGTGTTCTTTTCAGTTGCCCAAAAATACATCTACTCCCCCATAAAATATCTTGTTTCTATATCATGCTCTCACGAGAGAAAAATAAAGTAGACTTTGTAACATATCTGGTTTACTCACAACCTTCATGTATTTAGCATACAGGTACATAATTTGTTAATCCGGTTACAGATAGGTTTGAAGTTGTTTCTCTGTGCAGATCACACTGGGCATAATTCTAACAACCAACAGCAACATCTTTACATTTTGAGAGTCTAATGGAGTTTGTCCTCTAAAATGGAATCTGAGCTCTGAGCAGTCCCAGATTTGATCATTTTTTCTCACAATCTCAAGAAAAAAATAGAGTAAAGGGAAATCTGCATACCAAAACATACATATACAACCAACAGTAACATCTTTACATTCTGAGAGTCTAATGGAGCCTGTCCTCTAAAATGGAGTCTGAGCTCTGAGCAGTCTCAAATTTGATCATGTGGTCTAAAGCCCCTCTCAGAACCTCAAGAAAACATAAAGGGAAAGCTGCATACCAAAACATACATATACAATCAACAGCAACATTTTTACATTCTGAGAATCTAATGGAGTCTGTCCTTTAAAATGGAGTCTGAGCTCTGAGCAGTCTCAGATCTGATCATTTTTTCTCACAACCTCAAGAAAAAAATAGAGTAAAGGGAAAGCTGCATACCAAAACATACATATACAATACAGTAAGCTAAACAGAATCATATGCAAACAAATTATTAGTGGGGGCTTGAAGAAGGTTGCTATTTCCAACAAGTTAAGGAAGCAATTGTCATAAGTCTGTAGGTCATGTCTGCTAAGGAAGTGGAACTATCTGGGAAGGGAGAAAGGCAACCAGTTTTAAGACCCATAATGTAACAGGGGGAAATGGTTTGGACCTTGTGAAGGAATAATTAAGGCTGCATCTACACATGGGAGTTGTAGTTTTACAAGGTCTTCAATCTTCTTTGCAAAATAGTGCTGGTGTGTCTTCAAACTACAAATCCCAGGATTCCAGAGCTTTACGCGCGAGTAGGCCACGTGGAGCAGCTGCCCTTGGCTGGCTCACGCTGCCCATCGGGCCTGATGGATAGCGTGAGCCAGCCAAGGGAGGAGCACCCCTGCATGGCCTACTCGTGTGTAAAGCACCTTGCGAGGTGCTTTACGCGCGAGTAGGCCATGCGGAGCAGCTGCTCTTGGCTGGCTCATGCTGCCCATCAGGCCTGACGGATAGGGTGAGCCAGCCAAGGGAGGGGCACTGTGTGTGGGGGGGGGGGCTCGTCCTCCGCGGGCCGGATAAGTGCCCTTGGCGGGCCGTAGTTTGGGGACCCCTGGCCATGACAGCTGTAGGATTCTGGTATATTTGATCAAAAGCCAGTTTCAGTTCAAAATGCACAGATGTGTTTGGAGTGCAGATGTGCCTCCACAGAACAGAGGCATCAAAGCTATCAGCCCACTAACAGACGTTTAATAACTTGTCATTTAACTAAGGGATTGATTAATTTATCAAGTAAAATTTAATAAAATAGGGATTCTGCCAAATCCCAGCTTTTTGATGTAATGAAAGGCAAAAAGCCAGTATTGTTTGAATGCTAGACTAAGAGATTAAGGCTCATAATCCCAGTTCAGAGTTGGAAACCCACTGGGCGACCTTGAGGAAATCACTTTCCCTTGGTCTTAGATAAAGCAATACATCTGAATAACTCTTGTTAAGAAAACCATATGATTGGGTCACCATAAATCAGGGTTTACTTGAAGCGTAACTACGACAATGACAATAAACACAACATAATTTGCATTTCAACTAACATAAGCAATCACCCTATATTAGAAATATAACTTCTTAAATATTGCAATCCCCTATTTTTTTAGAAGAACTTAAAATGAAAATAGCCTTGTCTTGCCAAAAGAAGCATACCCCTTAGACCCAGATTAAGCTTTGGATAATTACTGTATCAGTTAAAATGGGTGGAAAATGTTTGCCTCAGCACACATCAACTGCAATTCCCATCATTCACCATTGGTTCTGCTAGGATATTTTATTTATTTATTGTGTCAGAAGCTAATTGAGGTTACAGCAATAATATATTTTAAAAGACACAAACAAAGTTAAAAACTTGGCATTATGGTAAATGACCAGTAGCAGGCCACTTGGAGTGACTCTGGTGTCGCTGTGAGAAGGTCCTCCATTGTGCATGTGGCAGGGCCCAGGCCGCATTGTAGTAGGTGGTCTGTGATTTGCTCTTCTCCACACTCACATGTCATGGACTCCACTTTGTAGCCGCATTTCTCAAGGTTGACTCTGCATCTCGTGGTGCCAGAGCGCACTCTGTTCAGTGCTTCCAAGTTGCCCAGTCTTCTGTCTGCTCAGGAGGGAGTTTCTCATCCGGTCTCAGCCACTGACTGAGGTTCTGGATTTTAGCCTGCCACTTTTGGATTCTTGCTTGCTGAGGTGTTCCTGCAAATGTCTCTGTGGATCTTAGGAAGCTATTTCTTGATTTAAGGTGTTGGTTTGCTGGCTGATAACCGAACAGAGGATGGGCCAGAGGTGTCAGCGCCATGGTCCTTTCATTACTGGCTGCTACTTCCCAATAGATGTCAGGCGGTGCAATACCGGCTAAACAGTATAATTTCTCCAGCAATATAGGACATAGACATCCTGTGATAATGCAGCATGTCTCATTAAGAGCCATGTTCACTGTTTTAATGTAGTGAGATGTATTCCACACTGGGCATGTCTATTTAGCAGCAGAGTAGCAAAGTGCAAGGGCAGATGTCTTCACTGTGTTTGGTTGTGATCCCCAGGTTGTACCAGTCAGCTTTCGTATGATATTATTTCTAGCACCCACTGTTTGCTTGATATACAAGCAGTCAGAGCACAGTCCAGAGCAATTCCCAGGCATTTTGGTGTGCTGGAATGCCCCAGTGGGATTCCTTCCCAGGTAATCCTCAGCGCTCAAGATGCTTGTCGGTTCTTAAGGTGAAAGGCACACATCTGCATTTTTGATAGAATAGGAATCAGCTGGTTTTCCCTATAATAGGCAGTAAGAGCTTCAGAGAGTTCTGTTCAACCATTTCAAAGCTCCCTACTTGAGTGGTGATGGCACGATCGTCAGCATAGATGAAAGTCTCTGTCCCTTTTGGTAGTGGCTAATCATTTGTGTAAATGTTGAACATTAATGGAGCAGGCACACTCCTCTGAGGCAGGCTGTTCTTCTGTTTTCGCCATCTGAAGAAGAAGAAAAATGCTGGGAGATGCAGTTCAACAACTTGAAGACTGCACAGTTCCAAACTAATGAACTCAATGTTGCAAGATGCATGCTTTGGTTGATGAGAAGCAAATGCATGGAAAGTTCCAGCTTGGTGAAACACCAATATTCTTTGGCCAAAAAAGATGAAGTTCTTGTAAAACTACAACCCTCATAGTATTGAGCCATGGCAATTAAAATGATGCCGAACTGCATTAATTATTCAGTGCAGATGCACACTTTGTTTCCTTAGAGACATTGGTTAAAATAAGTATTTATTTATTTACAACATTTCTACCCCGCTTTTCTCACCCCAGAGGGGACTCAAGGCGGCTTTACATACACGCAATGATTTGATGCCTTAAAACATAATGTACACTTAAATAAATATTAAAATAGAATTTAAATATATATTAAAAACAATTAAAATATTTAAAAACAATACATTCAGAGTTAAACATGTAATCCACGAGGGTAATCTGGGCCATTCCAATGGTCATTGCACATTGTTCCAAGTCTATCTATTGCACAAGTTCTCTAAAGGCCTGGTCACAAAACCACATTTTCACTCTCTTGCGGAAGGTCAGGAGGGAGGGGGTTGACCTAACATTGCTGGGGAGTGGGTTCCACAATCAAGGGGCCACCACTGAGAAGGCCCTGTCTCTCATCTCCGCTAATCGTGCCTGTGAGGGAGGCAGGACTGAGAGCAGGGCCTCCCCAGATGATCTTAAACTCCAAGGTGGGTCATAGAGGGAGATACGTTCAGACAGATAAGCTGGGTGTAACAGATTGGCCTACCTCGAAGGGTTGGTGTACAGGCAATAAACAGGCCTGGCTTGGAAAAATTAAGGATAGCAGAGGCGGTGAAGTGACCAGGCAGTCTCATAGCCAGAGGTGCAGTCTGCTGGTGTGGAAGGAAGATTCAAAAGGTTCAAAATAAGTCCTGTATGTGGAACCTGCTTTTAAGAAATTCAAGTTATATGACTATTTCTCTGTATCAGTAAAGCCTGTCAATTTATTGAAACCACTATGCTTATTTACTGTTCATAGAGCAAAATAAACATCATATTCTCATTTTATTTCACCTAGAGAGTTTGTGAGGTTTTTTAAGCATATTGAAGGAGCTGGCCTATGAAATAATAAATTGCTGGCAGAAAAGGAAAATACATTATACAGTGGTAGCTTCCCACTGTCTGGCCTTCTGTGTGAGGGTGTGTATGTCTCTTGTCCCTCACGGCCTCGCCTTGGGCCAGACCTTGTCGTTGTCCTCCATCTTTGTTGCACTGGGTCAGAACTGTTTAGGGCTTTATAGGCTAAAGCCAGCACTTTGAATTGTGATCAGTAGCAGATTGGCAGCCAGTGGAGCTGACGTAACAGGGGGTTGTCCAATGAGCAATCTGGCTGCCACCTGTTGGACTATTTGTAGCTTCCAAACAGTCTTCAAAGGCTGCCCCAAGTAGAGCATGTTGCAGTAGTCTATTCAGGATGTAATCAGAGCATGGACTACTGTGACCAAGTCTGACTTCTCAAGGTATAGGCACAACTGGTACATCAGCAGCTCTGCTTATATGTAAAAGTAATACTTAAAGTAGAAAATGTATTGATATTATAAACATTTCTTTTTTGATACCTTGTACAGGCAAAAGAGTATAATATCTATAATTGCAATCTGACAAGTTAGAAGTGACATATAGCCCTTTTGTTGTTGTTTTAGTGGTAGTATATTAACTGTAGAACATGTATATCTATGTAATTTTATGTAAATTGTGAGATTTGTTATATTTTCTTGTGTGCATTATTTTTCTTTTTGTATGCCCCGCAATGTCATTTCATGTCGTTAAAATATGTATGTGAATACAAATTATTTTTCTAGAAAAGACCAACTTTGCATTTTTTTTCCCAAAAGAGCCACAGTGTGAAATAGGCATGCATTTGTTGTGCTATTAAGGCATCAATGGGCCCAGCAAGAAGAAGAAAAACATAGCAAAATAAAATTTAGGAGCCATTCAGCGATGAAGTGAAGGGAGGCAAGAAAAAAAGGTATGATAAAGTCCTTGTCACCAATGATAACTGATGCATTCTTTGAAGGTTTTGAAAACCACAGTTAAGCTGAGATTTTTATTGTACACTTAATAAATTTCAGTTATGAAAATGTTTGCTTGCAAATGTAAATATAACTGCAGAGGGAAGTTAATTTACGTGAATGTTGACTCAAGTTTCTGCTTTTACCAGACCAGTGAACTGTTTAGCTCAGGCTGAATTACACAGAACCCAGGGATAGATCGATGGACAGACATCTATCCCACAAGACAGAGAAAGGACGCCGTCATAAAAGAAGAGGTGTTAGGTCTCATCTCCTGGAAGCTGCCATATGGGGGGCATAGTATAATTGTTCCTCCAGAGCTTCAAACATTCTATTTAAGAGCGACCATATCCTCCAACCACATTACTTTTTCAGTGTTCCTTTTGGCTGGGAGAATCCTGGAAGCTGTGGTCCAAAGAGGTCACTTTCCCAAGTTCTGGTGTTTCCTGCTAGAATATCATCCAGCACAATCTCCTTCCAACAGATGCACTGCAGATATGGGTTTTAGGCCTGTTTCTAGGGTTATTTAGGGAACTGATTCCAAAAATATGCATTGGATAGACCACATCAGTGCTAGTTTCTTAGAATGTCCCCTTTTTGTTGTTTTCTAAACCCCTGCCTTTGATTAATATAAAACCGGACTAAGAGCCATCAGCATATCTTTACTCTATATTTCCAGGCTGTGCCCTCCCATGGGGGCGGCTCTGTAGTCTCCACTCTAGACCACTAGCCAGCCTCTTTTCCCATTCTGGAGACAGGGGAGGGATAATTCAAACTGGGACAATGGTAACTTGGTTGTATAAAACTGTTTTGCACAGAACGTGTTCTTTTATGCTTGTACTTTGGGCAGGAGCCCACAGGCATCAATTCTTGGCCAAGAATGCAATAAAATACCTCTGTCCTTTGTCTTTGCTTCCTGGTGAGATTTTAATTTCGAACTTTGGATATTAATTTTGGTTAGCATACTGCTTACCAGGCAATTCACTCATATGATTATATTCTAAATTCCGTATCACTAGTACAACACTTGGATCACTACATCATGCTTGTTCTAGTAGGTTTCTGGAGAGGCCAACAACACCACAGCGTTATTCTGTAGCTATAGATTTATTTCAGTAGCAGAAGTTACTGTTGCTGATAAACCATCAGATTGAGGGCTGCCTATCTATTCGTATGTAGCGTATTTCAAATGTCTATTCGAATGTAGCATATTTCAAATGTTCACTTTAGCTCCATTCCTCTTTCTCGTTTTTGGTGACCTTCTTTTGTTTGAGAGTTTATATTGTAAGCACCTCAGGGGAGGGAGCTGTACTTTTATGCGTCAGAAAATGCCATCCACCTTGACATTTGTGACATTTTATAAATCAAGACTTCCCATATCTGCCAGTCTCCAAAAGCATTGGACTACAAACACCATAATCCCAGCCAGTATGGCCACACGAGGGTAGATATAGTGGAATTTGTAGCCCAAACCATCTGAATGGCTCCTGGTGGGATTGTTATTAATGATATAATAGAAAAGCGATCTAGATGAGGGTAGATATGAACACACATCATATTGATAATCCACGGATCATGTGACAGAGTATATGCAAAAAGACCCGAATGAATGTAGCTTGGCACCATTTTGAGCCATGGCAGTTAAAGTAGTGTGTATCTACAATGTAGATGCACCCAGTGTTGGTCTTGCCATTGTTCTGTTCCATCAAATTGGTTTCAATTTATGGTGATCATACCTCAGGACTTATCTAGGATGAGGAATGTATGAAATGATGTAAAAAAAAACCCATTTAATTGCATATCTGTTGACTTTTCTTCTTTTCCCGTTCTTAATCTTCTTTCTCCACCCTTCCTGCAAATATATAATTTAATTAAAATCTTCAGTATTACAGATTTATATTTCATGATATAAACCCTCAAATAATTTAGACAAGTAGAGTTATCCCCCAGCAAGGTGCCTGTTTCAATTTCTTATCCAAGAAATACTATTGCCACAGTGATGAGTGTAAAGGTTACGGGTGGGTGGGAAGAGTCTTGCAGCACAATAAGAGCTGAAACCTTTTGGGGAAGGGCACTGATTTTCTATAGGCAAGAGTATACTAGTTATTAATAGAAGGACGACTATAGCTGGCTCTACACTGTAAAATTAATGCAGTTTGATATCACTTTAATTGCTACTTCTCAATGTTATGAAATCCTGGGATTTGTAATTTGGTGAGGCACCTGCACTCTTTGGTGGAGAAGGCATTGTAAAATCACACCTCTCATATTTCCATAGCATTGATCCTTGGGGATTGAACTGGTGCTGAACTGCATTAATTCTATGGTGTAGATGCACTCTAAGATGTTCGAAATTTTGGCAACCAAGTCGTATGAGGAATAATTTAGGGAGATTGGTATGTTTAGCTAGGTAGAGACTGAGAGGTAATACGATGTTGTGGATTATTCGTTCAGTCGTTTCCAACTCTTCGTGACCTCATGGGCCAGCCCACGTCAGAGCTCCCTGTCGGCTGTCACCACCCCTAGCTCCTTCAAGGTCAGTCCAGTCACTTCAAGAAAGCCATCCATCCATCTTGCCCTTGGTTGGTTATGGTTTTGCTCGTGGCATCATTGAGGTGCTCAAGCTCCAGTGCCTCGCCAAGGCAGCAATCCTTTACTGGAGGGTAATATGATAGCGATACTTTAAAATACCATATTTTAAATCTAGTACACCATTGAATATAATGCGCACCTCAATTTTCAAAACCCTGAGACAAACAAAAAAACCAAAAACAAAAAAAAAAGGATTTGCTGGCAAATGTAATGTGCAGTGGAAAGAGAATAGAAAGAAGGAACAAGAAAGAAGGGGAGAAAAGAGACTTGAAAGAAAAGGCAGAGAAAAGGAGTGAAAGAGAATACAAAGCAGGTACAAAAAAGAAAAGGCAGAGAGAAGGAAGGGTGGGTGAGAGAGAGAAAGAAGGAAAGAAGCTCTGTGGCAGTGGAGTCTGTGGCTGATGAGGAAGTTCACCAGCCATTCAATGCAGCCTCCAGGAGCCAAGGAGGCCGCTCCTTGCTGCATTTGTAGCTGTCTTTGCCTCTTCCTCCTTGGCTTTTCAGGCCGCTTGCCACTTTGCTACTTTAACCTTTGCCAGTTGCTTCACTGGCTCACCCTTCGACAGCCCACCCTTTCACTGGCCACTTAAGTTGCTCTTTGCCAGTTGTCTTTGCTGGCTCACCTCTTCACTGGGTGCTTAGCCAGCTCGCCTCTTTGCCAGCTTGTCCTTAGCCAGTTTGCCTCTACGCCGGCTGCTTCGCTGGCTCACCCTTTTGCTGGCTGCTTTGCTGGTTTGCCATTTGCCGGCCGCTTTGCCAGCCTGCCATTTGCTGGCTGCTTTGCCAGCTCCAAAGGAGTATTTCGTGAATCTAATGCGCACTTCAATTTTGCCAGGCCCATTTAGCCAAAAAAGTGCGCATTAGAATCGCATAAATACATCACCTTAAAGAGATGACATGCAGAAGATGAAATGAGTTTGTTTTCTCCTGCTCCAGAGACTAGAACAAAAACCAATGATTTAAACTATAAGAAAAGAAATTCTAGCTCTTAGGAAGAGCTTCTTTATTGTAAGAGCTGTTCTACAGTGGAATAAATTGCCTCTGACATTTTTCTTTGTTTTTCCCCTTTTTGGATCTCATTATGTCCATAAATACAGGTATTCCAAAATCCAAAACCTTTTGTATAAAGGAATACCCAACTTGTATATGCTCAAGTCTTGCCCATGATCTTTAGATAAGCCAAGTTTAGCTTTTATGCCCTTCTCTTTCCTTTTGGTTTTTAACCTGAAATCCCCTGTAGTTCACTTATCAAATTTGAGAGGGACACTTAGCATGACATTCGTGGCAGGTGACATCACCAGTGAACTTCTGTGTTCCAGTAATTGGATGTGTGGACACTGGATCAGGCTAGATCCAACTGGATCCAGTTGTCCACACTTCAGAACATCTGCAGTTTCTTAGAGTAACTCCCATTCTCCTTTGTTCTGGATCATTGGCTGGAAGTAGAGCTTCTGTTATGACTCCAGATGTAGATCATGAGATTTGGCAACCTGAATCTTGCTTTCTATTTATATTGAAGAGTCAGCATTGTTATCAGTTACATTCTTCCATTGAGGGCTTTCAGAACAAACTGAGAGTTCCAACTAAGTTGAGAAAAAGCCTTTGTCTAAAAAGAACAAAAGACATCCACTGTATTCTAGGTTTTGGCATTTTCCTCTGTTGCTGTCTAGAAACGTGGACTCCTCACCCTATTCTTTATATTCTTTTGACAGCAATCCTACATGTACTTACGTAGGCAGATGCTCCCCTTGACCTCAGTAGGAGTTTCTTTTGAATCAGAACACATTGGATTGGGCTGCAAAACAGGTTCTGAAAGGCTGTTTAACAAAAGGCTCTCTTGAAAGCTGTAATGCCACTTTTGCATTGCTGATGGAAGACTAAATGGTTTCAAGGGGGAAGGGGGAGAGCTTCAAAAGAGTTTTGACAATTGGAGTCCTTAACATGGTAGCCTTTCCAAGCTCTGTTCCATTTCTGTCTTTGTTTTCAAGAACTCTGACTTCCACGAGAATCCCAGAAACAATACATTAAAATGGAAATGCTGAATACCTATAGACCAAAGCTCTATTGAGAATGAATTCAGAACAAGGAAAGTGAACTTGGGGAAGACACATCATGGAAATCCCAGGTGTGCGGTGAGTGGGCACCTTGGAAGTCTACAGAGGATGTCAAGGGAGGGTTATGTTTTTTTCCTGGCTTATGCCTGTTTTGGCTTATTATGTGTTCGGTTTTTTAGCTGAAAAATATGTCTCTGGGCCTCAGTGTGGAACTAGTTTCTAGGGATGCATCTATACTGTAGTTTCTAGGGGTGCATCTATACATTAAGCCATGGCTTAATGCTGCGAATACCTGGGATTTGTAGTCTGGTGAGACACCAGTACTCTTTGGTAGAGAAAGCTTAATACCTTGGAAAATTACAACCCCAAGATGCCATAGCATTGACCCAAAACAGTTAAAGTGGTGTCAAAGTGCATCAATTCCATAGTGTAGCTACATTCCAGGTTATCCGGGAAATGGGTGATAGAACAGAAAAATGTGGTTTGTTTAGCTCAGATCCCAATATCCCTTTGAATTCATGTCCCTGGGCAAGCTTGTTTTATTTTATTTTAATCTCACTTTTATCCTGATTTAGGGACTTGATGCAGCACATTTAGTGAGATCATTTTGCTTTCTAAGAAATGAGCATTTTGGGACCATGGCAACCATTTTATAAGTCTATCCATGACACTCAAAATGCCAAATGAGACCACCAACTTCATGCCCCAAGGGTAAACGAAGAGCCTGGACAAGGAACCTCATCATAAAGGAGTATGGGGCAGGCAGTGTCTTGTCAGTCGATTTCATGTATATACTTTTGGTTTCTCATGGTTTAAGATGATTTTATTGAAATGTCATAATCAGATTGATTATCTCTCATCTGAAAATCTGAAACACTCCAAAATCCAAAATTGTCTACTTTGGTGACTGAGAAAGTGACACCTTTGCTGCAGTTCGAAGCCATGGGTCGGGCTGAGCTCCCACTGTTAGCCCTAGCTTCTGCCAACCTGGCAGTTTGAAACATACAAATGTGAGTAGATCAATAGGTACTGCTTTAGCAGGAGAGTAATAAAGGTGCCCATGCAACCATGCCAGCAATGCAACCAGAGAGGTGTCTATGGAAAACAGGCTCCTCGGCTTGGAAATGGAAAAACAGCACCTTCACATGGCCAGAGTGAGCACCGTCTCCAGAAGCCGGAAATGAAAGAGGAAGCCTTTACCTTTGTTCTGTGTGTTTGTGTGTCATTGTTATTCTACTGTATTAAATGCATTGAATGTTTGCCTCTCTGTGTATGTTGTAATCCACTCTAAGTCCCCTCAGGGAGATAGAGTGGAATATAAATAAAATGTTATTTATTATTATTATTACTATTATTATTATTATTATTATTATTTCTGTTGGTTAAATGTACACATTTTTTTCAAGCAGAAATGGTTAGAAATATTGTGTATACAATTGCCTTCAGACTATATGCAGAATGTGTCTATAAAATATAAATGAATTTTGTGTTTAGGCATGGCTCCAGGATATCTCATTATGCATATATAAACATTCCAAAAATCCCAAATCCAAACACTTCTGGTCCTGGATGCTTAACTTGTATATGCTCCAGTCTTTCTTGAGATCTCAAGACTCATACAACCTATATGTACTCTTTTCTTTTGGTTTTTTAACCTGAAAATCCTGATGGCTCTAATAAGGAAAGCTAAAACAAGAGATTTCCCCATTTTTAAAGCCAAAGATTATTTCAAAATGATTTGCACAGCTTTCAACGCTTGCCTGAGCCAGTCTTTCACTAGGTCATCCACTTTAGTCGGTGGGAAGGAAAAGATCACTTGCTAGGGTCGAAAGGGGCAGTTACCATGACATTTGTGGCAACCGCTTCTCTGGCACGCTGCTTGCTTTGTGTTATAAACAGAATAAGAAAAACTGTTCTGTTGGTTTAATGGTCTCTATTTACACAAAAGCCCTAATTGGCCAGTACCACAAATGCAGGGTAACTGGTTGGGATGGGAGAATCAAGAACCTTTAATAGTTTCCCGGGACTGCATCTTCGCTTACCAAAATAATTGCTTCCCCAATGCTGTACAAGAGCATTCCCAGAGCCCGTTTGGTGTCCAGATGACTGGCTGAGCCAATAGCATATTCAGACCACTGCCATCACGGTTTTGCTGGCCAAAAGCAGCTTCCCATCAGAGCCGTGCCGACAGTGTTCTTTCTGATGGGTCACAAAAGGGCATTCAGCAATGTGACCAACAGAAGTGACGCTGCCAGTAAGACTCTGTGTCACAAAGGTGGGCCTATTAGATGTGCAGACACTGGTTTGGGCCAGATCCAGACAAATCCTGCTGTCCACACCTCAAAAATAACAGAATCACTCTGGAGTCAATTCAATCTCCCCTCATTTTGGATTAGCAGTTGGAAGGTTTCTTTGTGCTGTAGATATCAGGTGCATAGCAAGTGGATTTGCCATAGCATTTGCAAAGTATTTGCTTTATTTCGCCCATGTAGACTCAGCCTAAGACAAGTATGTTTGAGCAGAAATGGTGTTTGGGGGAAAAATCACCTTTTAACATTCTATCTTCTCACTTCCATTAATTTATTTATTGTGTCATCAGCAACCATACCATTGTATTACATTTCTAACAGAAATTTCTAACTTCCATTAATGTTGCCATGGCATAATATACCTACAGTAAAATGACAGAGAGGCAACCAGGTACACAATAGTATATATGAAGCCCTTGGTGGCACAGTGGGTTAAACCGCTGAGCTACTGAATGAAAGATTGGCTGTTTGAATCCTGGGAACAGGTTGAGCTCCTGCTGTTAGCCCCAACTTCTGCCAACATAGCAGTTTGAAAACATGCAAATGTGATTAGATCAACAGGTACCACTTCAGCAGAAAGGTAATGGCGCTCCATGCAGTCATGCCAGCCACATGACCTTGGAGGTGTCTATGGACAACGCCGGCTCTTCAGCTTAGAAATGAAGATGAGCACCACCCCCCAGAGTCGGACATAATTAGACTTACTGTCAAAGGGAAATCATTACCTTTACCTTTTACAGTAAAACTACAGAGAGGCAAGCAGGTGCACAGTGGTGTATACGAAACCTTGATTGTATTTCTTATATAGCATTGGTTGCACTGGGATACAGTTATAATAGGGGCAAAATATGAACATTACTTCCTAAAATAAGAATTCAGCCCTTCTCCTGTGACATTTTGCTTGGGTTCACAAGTTTCTCACATTGCAGAGAGAGATATTGTTGTATTTTCATCCCCTTGATACCTCTGCCTCCTCGCCCTTTTCTTTGGGTGCCTAAACACCACTTCTACTGCTAATTTGAAATGTTAAGGTACTGAAATATTAGAAATGTTGGGATGAAGAAAAATTTCACAGAGTAGGCAAAATTCCTGTTTGGAAGGGAAAGCAATACCCCCTCCATGAGTTATACTACTGAGTTTCATTGTTTATTATTGCTTACTTGAAAGCAAACTCTTTTGGACTAAGACATTACACACTTACAACACTATTATTCCACTTTAACTCCCATGGCAACATTCTACGGAATCCTCAAATTTGCGGTTTTGTGAGAAGTAAATAGATTTCACTTTTTAATTGAGAGATATCTGTGCTTACATAGTAAATTAAATATGCTGTATACGTCAGGGGATTATTATTTCATCTCCACCTGTCTCCTTTGTGATGGCAAATCAAATGGATAAATCTTAAAGAAAGTGGAGAAAAGGATTAGGTATAATGGGGGTAGGAAAATCTTTCGTCTAATTTCAAAACAGGGCATGGAGAAGCTTAAGGGGACCAGCAATCTCAAACATTGTACTTATCCTGTGGGATGAAGTCTCTAGAAACTCCAGAATTCCACAGGGTGTTACCAGGCCCATTAAAGTAGAACATAACCCCATAACAAGGTAGAATTGGCAAAGAGTGTTTATGCGTCACTGAACTGTTGGAGCATGTAACAAATCAGTTAGTGTGTGTGTGTGTGTGTGTGTGTGTGTGTGTCAACTGTAAAATAAGATACATAAAGCTGATTGGTTGTGCTATGCCCGGGGAGCTGGCTGAGCCTGTGACTTTTGATTACTGTTACATTTTTCAAGCTCGAGCTATACAGGTGCTTGCAGAGAGAATCAGAGAGAGACAAGTTTGGAGTGTGCTCTTGCTTCATGAGCTGCTGGAGGAAGATTCTCCACATGGACAAAAAACGACCATTTTAAATCTCTCATAAAAGGACATTATGTAAGTCGATGTACCAGCCACATGACTGTAAATATGTTGTTCTGAATTACGAAGAGTAAACTACTTGTTCTTTGTTGATCATCTACGTCAGTGTTTCTCAACCTGGGGGTCAGGACTCCTGGGGGGGGTCATGAGGGGGTGTCAGAGGGGTCGCCAAAAACCATTAGAAAACACAGTATTTTCTGTTGGTCATTGGGGTTCTCTGTGGGAAGTTTGGCCCAATTCTATCATTGGTGGAGCTCATATTGCTCTTTGATTGTAGGTGAACTATAAATCCCAGCAACTCTAACTCCCAATTGCCAAGGTCTATTTTCCCCAACTCCACTAGTGTTCATATTTGGGCATATTGAGTATTCATGCCAAGTTTGATCCAGATCCGTCATTGTTTGAGTCCACAGTGCTCTCTGGATATAGGTGAACTACAACTCCAAGACTCAAGTATATGCCCACCAAACCCAGTATTTTCTGTTGGTCATGGGAGTTCTGTGTGCCAAGTTTGGTTCAATTCCATCGCTGGTGGCGTTCAGAATGGAGTTCAGAATGGTTGGGGGTGAACTATAAATCCCAGCAACTACAAATCTCAAATGACAAAATCAGTCCTCCCAACTCCACCAGTATTCTAATTTGGGTGTATCGGGTTTTTGTGCCAAATTTGGTCCAGCGAATGAAAATACATCCTGCATATCAGATATTTACATTACAATTCATAACAGTAGCAAAATTACAGTTATGAAGTAACAATGAAAATAATTTTATGGTTGGGGGTCACCACAACATGAAGAACTGCATTAAGGAGTCGCAGCATTAGCAAGGCTGAGAAACACTGATCTACGTGGTATATTTCCTTTCTCTGACAAGGCAGTGTGTGGGCTGATCAAACGTGAAGTACACATGGTTTATTTTACATTACGCCACATAAATTACATATCCCAGGATTCTATAACATTGAGCCATGGCAAATGAGGTTGTATCAAACTATTAAGTCTACAGTGTAGATGTGGTCTAAGTTAGATGGCATAAAATGTGCAGGATCTGGCTACAGGTACAGAATTAAAGCTAAATAAAAATAATGAACAGGAAGAGAGAGAAACAGATGCTGGAGCCTCATATTTTCTTCTTTACCTACATCTGTATACAAAGTTCAGCAATTTGAAGCTTCCTGCAGTGGGAAAAGAGGATCACCTTGCCAATTTTCTCCTTCTATTCTCTGAGACCAGGCTACCAAATTACAAGAACCCTCTCAGGTTGAGCATACTGTGCAGAAAGAATGGCTGCACCTGCTCCTTAATTTGGTCAGAATAGGTTTGCATCCCCAGTGCCTCAAATGGATGCACACAGAATTTCCAAAGATTAATTTTAAACTATATATTAGGTAGACTTTGTTCTTACAGGAAAGGGTTTGGAACTGAGCAGTAACATGATCCCTGTGGTGACAAATGAATGCTGTTTTCAGCCCCTCCATTATTTTTGTTTAATGCAGCCGAAACTTGCATCCGCCTCACACTCCAGGTCAACATTAGATCAAATATCACAACTGAAAAAGAAAAAAGGTGAGAGCCCAAAAGATCACTGCATAAAGACACGAGAGAAAAAAATGTTAAGGCTTGGCCTTCACTTTATTGAAAAGAGAAGAAAAGTGATGGGGGGAGGGGCAAAACTGGAACGGGGGATCATGAACCAGCATGTTTCCACACTGGAACTCAAGGTGGGTCTGAAACGGATGCAAGCCCTATGCCCTCATCCCAGACAGTCCCCAGGAATTTAATGGGGCAAGCAGCAGACACAACTTTCTCCAACCATCCCAGAAAGAGAGGTCACCAAAATTGTAAAACCATATGTATCCAACAGGTGTAGAATAGATGCTTTCCTCATATTTCCAGATGTATTGCAGGTAGCAGAATTAGCTACTAGTTGACTCAAACAACTCATGAAGCTCAAAACAACTTAGAGTTGATTCAACAGCTGACTCAGTTTTGTTAGTCACCTTATTCCTCACTGTTATCCACTGAGCTGATTTTGATCCTGGAGCTGCTCCACTTCATGGATCCACCTATCTGGACTTTATGGTCTGCTCATTCGCACCTTGGCACCAACATTGCAGTTTGTCTTGTCTCACTCCACCACTGTCCTTATCTCAGCCCAAGGAAATTCCAAATTCCAGCAGCATATCTGTGCAACGGGAGGAAGGGAAGAGGGTCACTCACAAACTTTCTGGAAGGAGCAGCACTGACTCCATGGGGCTCAGTAGAGACTCCTTAGTCCTTCTCTGCATCTGATCCTAAGGATCACAGACAGAAGGTATTACTTGTTGCCCAGTGTGTGGAAACACAATGTGTCATGTGTTCTCCTGGCCCAGTCCCTCTGGGCAGGGAGTCTGGTTCTGGGGTTTCAAGAGATGCATGACAGGCTGCTGCTGGGAAGTGGTGTTATGTGGTTGTGGGTCTGCAGTGCCAGATCCTGCCGGCGTGTGGTGCAAGTGCTTCCTGTACTGCACAAACATGCAGATCTTGAGAGCAATGGCCAACACATTCTTCCCCATGAAGATACCGGAGACACGAATGTCCTTGAAGAACACCATGTTACTCCCTCGAATGAAGATGGTGGTGATGTTGATGGTGAGCATGCTCAGCATTGGGTAGAGCATCATGCGGTGTGGCACGATGCTGATCCCTTGCATGCTTATTTCGCAAAGTGAGACACATGGGAGGACCAAGAGCAAGATGTAGCAATAGAAGAACATCAGGCCTTCAGCCCAAATGGGAAGCCCTTTCTTCTGGGGCTCCCAGAGGTTAGCCTGGATATCCAGCACATCCAGCATATCAACAATGACCCAGAAGAGACGGTTACGAAGGTCCTCCTTCTTCTTGAACGTCCTGACATACTCCATGTGCTCTGTCGCCACCAGCAGCACATAGAGTGCTGGGATGCAGATGGACAGCAGAAGAGTCAATGCCTTGCGGGCCATGAGGTCCAAACTTTTACGGTCTGCCTTATAGTTCTGATAGATGAAGTAGACTTTGATCTCCAGGACAAAGACGTACAGGAACCAAAGGATCATGGCATAGCCTCGCTTGGCTGTCCTCACCTCGGCCCCAACCCAAACTGCCACATACCTCAGTATAATCAGGAAGCAGATGTCTCCAACCGAGACCATGATGCAAATGCCCAATTTCCTGGAGCCTTGGTTTTGTTCCACCAAATAGGCGTCCATCAGCACCATGCTACTCATGATGAGTGTGGTGGATAGGCAGACGTGGGGTTTGTTGATGGGCGGGGGAGGAACCATCCTGAAACAAGGAACACACACACATATTCATTAGTCAAACAGACTGAGATTCCTGTTCAAGCACAGCCCTGCACTATACTCACTCATGAAAGACTGTATGCTCTGCATCTCTTGTTGGTAACGCCTGCTCTCCATCTCTCAGCATCTAATGACCCTTCAACTGCACATTGCAAATTCATCTGTCCTTATTTCTCAGGGGAACTCTATGGATCTAGGATTCTGCACAGAGATTTTTTAAAATTCAAGCTAGCCTGAATGCACTAAATTTGCATTCCAAGCAATAATATATGATATGAAGGTAATAGCAGGGCTGCCTCTCTCTATAGGCAGAGAGATGGAAGCAGCAGACTGAGGATGTCACAAAAGAGCAGGAAACTGTCATTGTTTTACTGCCAGAGATGAGCAAGAGGTGCTTGTGGGATTTTCTGCCTTGTAGAAAAAAACAAAACCTAGATTGGTTTGGAGTATTATGCCTTTAAAGTGAATGAGGAGGAAATGTCATTTACAGCTTTGCCCCAAGCAGCCAAATTTATCCAGTTAGCCTTGGATAATACTACTTCAGGCATATCCAGACCAATTATAAAGACCAGAAAGCCTCAGATTTTGTTCCTATTTTATTTTGGAGATTCATACTAAATTTGTTTATCCCAGAATATTTTCTGTCAGCTTCCGGTACAATCAGAGACATTTTCTGTGGGTTCCTCAAGTTGGTTTATTTGACCCAAGATAAAATTGGTAAGAACAAGAACAAAATCTGGGACTTTTCAATCTATCTGGATGCAAATTTCATCCTGAACCCTTAGGGCAGCATTTCTCAACCTGGGGGTCGGGACTACTGGGGGCGTCACAGGGGGGGGGGGGTCAGAGGATTTGCCAAAGACCATCAGAAAACAGTATTTTCTGTTAGTCATGGGAGTTTTGTGTGCCAAGTTTGGTTCAATTCCATCGTTGGTGGAGTTCAGAATACTCTTTGATTGTAGGTGAACTATAAATCCCAGCAACTACAACTCCCAAATGTCAAGGTCTATTCCCCCAAACTCCACCAGTGTTTACATTTGGGCATATTGAATATTTGTGCCACATTTGGTTCAGATCCATACTTGTTTGAGTCCACAGTGTTCTCTGGATGTAGGTGAACTACAACTCCAAAACTCAGGGTCAGTGCCCACCAAACCCTTCCAGTATTTTCTGTTAGTCATGAGAGTTTTGTGTGCCAAGTTTGGTTCAATTCTATTGTTGGTGGGGTTCAGGATGCTCTTTGATTGTGGGTTAACTATAAATCCCAACAACTACAACTCCCAAATGGCAAAATCAATCCCACCCCCAACCCTAGTAATCAAATCTGGTACTAATGGGTATTTGTGCCAGATTTGGTCCAGTGAATGACAGTACATCCTGCTGCTGCATATCAGATATTTACATTACAATTCATACCAGCAGCAAAATTGCAGTTGTGAAGTAGCAATAAAAATAATGTTATGGTTGGGGGTCATCACAACATGAGGAACTGTATTAAGGGGTCGCGGCATTAGGAAGGTTGAGAAACACTGCCTTAGGGAGAAATGTAATCAATACAAAGCATAGAGATGGACTCTTAAGTCCTGCTGAATGAATGGAAGAGTTCCTTCTGTCAGAGGGACTCTAATCCATTGAAGGCTTTCACTGGAAAAGGAGATAGAAGAGATTATTTACACCAATATTTTTCTTCCAAGTGCAACAACCTTCTCAAACAGAAGTGTATGGCCTGTAGGAGGAAGGGGTATTGGTAAACATTTCCTTTCATACTCTGCCCATGAGTAAAATTCCTTTGAAGACCTTTAGTACAGAATGAGTATCCTTCTTCCAGATTTCCAAAATACAAAATACTCCAAAATTGTCCACATAGATAGTTGAAATAATGACACCTATGTATACCAACTTTATTTCATGCACAAAAGTATTTGAAATGCTGCATAAAATTAGAATCATAGAATGCTAGAGTTGGAAAAGACCTCATGGACCATCCAGTCCAACCCTCTGACAAGTAGGAAAATTGCATTCAAACCTCCCTCGACAGATGGCCAGCCAGACTCTGTTTAAAAGCCTTCAAAGAAGGTGCCTCCACCACACTCCAGGGCAGAGAGTTCCACTTCTGAACAGCTCTCACAGTTATTCAGGTGGAATCTCCTTTCCTGTAGTTTGAAGCCATTGTTCCGTGTTCTGGTCTCCAGCAGAAAACAAGCCTGCTTCCTCCTTCCCTCACATATTTATACATGGCCCTCATCATGTCTCCTCTCAGCCTTCTCTTCTTCAGGCTAAACATGCTCAGCTCTTTAAGCCGCTCCTCATAGAGCTTGTTCTCCAGGTCCTTGATCATTAGTTGCCCTCCTTTGGACACATTCCAGCTTGTCAACATCTCGCTTCAATTGCAGTGCCCAGAATTGAACACAATGTGGTGTGACCAAGGCAAAATAGAGGGGTAGCATGACTTCCCTGGATCTAAATATTATATTCCTATTTATGCAGGCCAAAATCCCATTGGCTTTTTTAGTTGCCGCATGACATTGTTGGCTCATGTTTAACTTGTTCCCTACAAGGACTCTAAGAACTTTTTCACACGTACTGCTCTCAAGCCAGGCATTGTCCCCCATTCTGTATCTTTGCATTTCATTTTTTCTGCCTAAGTGGAGGATCTTGCATTTGTCCCTGTCGAACTTCATTTTGTTAGTTTTGGCCAATCATCTCTATAATCTGTTCAGATTGTTTTGAATTCTGCTCCTCTCTTCTGGAGTATTGGCTATCCCTCCCAATTTGGTGCCGTCTGCAAACTTGATGATCCTGCCTTCTAACCCTTACTCTAAGTCATTAATAAAGAGGTTGAACAGGACTGACACCAGGACAGAACCCTGCTTATGGCACTCCACTTGTCACTTCTTTCCAGGATGAAGAGGAAGCATTGGGGAGAATCACTCTTTGGGTTCGTTCACTTAACCAATTACAGATCCACCTAACCATAGTTTTGCCTAGCCCACATTTGACTAGTTGCCTCCATATATAAGATGTAAATAAAACATAATTAGATTCAATGTTTAGATTTGATTCCACTTCCAAGTTTTCATGTATATTCAGATATAGGTATTCCAAAATCCAAAAATATTCATAACTCGTCTTTTTCCAAGCATTTCTGATAAGGGACATTCAACTAGAATTAGCCTAAGCCCAAGCCATTGTTTTTAATGAAGAAAATAGGCTAACTGCGGTTGGAAAAATACTTAATGCTTGATTGGAGCTGATATATACACAGATTTCTTTATTTGTGTTAATTTATCAACTGCTTGTCATTTAAGGGAAAAATCATGAGCTGTATAAGAAGAAATAAGATCACCAAATGAGAAGGGGAAAATAAGCCCATACAAACTACAAAAAACAATCACATTATGAAGCCCTTAGCTGATAATTTAATCAAGGGATGCTTGCTTGAATAGAAATGTCTTTAGCAGATGCTGGAAGCAAAGCAGCGTTGGCCATGTGCCTGACCTCAGCAGGTAGGGACTTTGACAGAGCGAAAGCTGGTGCACTAAAAACTGTACTCCAAATTGATTTCAGAACAACACGGAACATCTCTATACAGAAAGACATGTTAAATGACCATCCCAGTGTGCTGGGAACAGAGCTGTAATTCCTGGGTAAATTTATTTTGAAATCTTTAGATAGAAACAAAGGATGTCTGCCATAGATGCAGGCCAAATGTCAGGAGAGAATGCTTCTGGAACATGGCCATTCAGACTGAAAAACTTACACCAACCCAAAGGTGAGAAGGTGCATCAGACAATGCTGTGGATATTGTCCATCTCTCAATCCAAGCCCTGAAACTCACCTTGAAATATGGGTATCTCTCTTGAGTTCTGTGGGCTGGAAAGCAAGGTGCTTAAGGTTGACACACCTGCCTGTTTTCATCCAGTAAGTGGGTATCCATCTAGCAGAAGCAAGGATCTCTATGGGGTCTTATTAAAACTCCTTGTTGTACCATCACTCTGGTGGGAAGTGGCTAGATCTATCATCCTTCACCACTTCAAAGAGCTAAGTAGGGTTTGGGGTAGCGTTTCTCAACCTGGGAGTCAGGACCCCTGGGGAGTCACGAGGGGGGTGTCAGAGGGGTTGCAAAAGACCATCAGAAAACACAGTATTTTCTGTTGGTCATGGGGTTTTGTGTATGAAGTCTGGCCTAATTCTATTGTTGGTGGGGTTCGGAATGTTCTTTGATTGTCGGTGAACTATAAATTCCAGCAACTACAACTCCCAAATGTCACAATCTATTTTCCCCAAACTCCACCAGTCTTCACATTTGGGCATATTGAGTATTCGTGTCAAGTTTGGTCCAGATCTATCATTGTTTGAGTACACAGTTCTTTCTGGATGTAGGTGAACTACAACTCCAAAATTCAAGGTCAATGCCCACCTTCCAGTATTTTCTGTTGGTCATGGGAGTTCTGTATGCCAAGTTTGGTTCAATTCCATCATTGGTGGAGTTCAGAATGCTCTTTGATTGTACCTTAACTATAAATCCTAGCAACTACAACTCACAAATGACAAAATCAATTCCCTCTAACCCCACCAGTAATAAAATTTGGGCGTATTGGGTACTTGTGCCAAATTTGGTCCAGTGAATGAAAACACATCCTGTATATCAGGCCTAGCTTACCTGTCCAAATGCATCCTCTGCTATGAACCATCACAAAGTCTAAGATTGACGGGAGAGGCCCTGCTCTTCGTCCCACCATCATCGCAAACGTGACTGGTGGAGATGAGAGACAGGGCCTTCTCAGTGGTGGTCCCTCACCTGTGGAACCCTCTACACAGTGACATTAGATTGGCCCCCTCCCTCTTATCCTTGAGAATGAAACTCAAAACTTGGTTATGGGACCTAGCGTTCGAACAATAGAGACAGCGATTTAGAATGAGACCCAATTTGTGTGAATGACAATGGACTGACGTGGACTATGATTTAAAATCTGCATAATTTAAACAATGTTTTAGTAATTTTAAACCATTAACAAATTGTTTTGATTGTGTTTATCATTTATTACTGCTGTTGGCACTGAATGAATGTCTGTTGTGAAGCTGCACTGAGTCCCCCTCCAGGGATGAAAAGGACAGGATACAAATATGTGAAATAAATCTATATAAATAAAAATGTAATGTTTGTTTGTGGGATTAACATAACTCAAAAACCACTGGACAAATTTGACACCAAATTTGGACACAATACACCTATAAGGCCAACGAGTCACCATCACTCATAAAACACTGGAAAACACAGCAGAAGAGACTTTAAAAGCCAAAATACAAAAAATACATTACAATGCACGTGCAAAACCACATATATACACAAACACACATATATACACATATACACAAATATATATACACACACATACACATATATAAACATACAAAACACATATATACAGACTGAGCCACAGCAATGCATGGCAGGGGATGGCTAGTAAATAAATAAATAAATATCATATATTTACATGATGATTCATAGGTAAAGGTAAAGGTTTTCCCTGACATTAAGTCCAATTGTGTCCAACTCTGGGGGTTGGTGCTCATCTCCATTTCTAAGCCGAAGAGCCGGCATTGTCCGTAGACATCTCCAAGGTCATGCGACCGGTATGACCGTTACCTTCCCGCCAGAGTGGTACCTATTGATCTACTCATATTTGCCTGTTTTTGAACTTCTAGGTTGGCAGAAACTTGGGCTAACAATGGGAGCTTGCCCCACTCCCTGGATTCAAACCTGTGACCTTTCAGTTAGCAAGTTCATAACATTATGATTCATACTGTTATGAACTTGCTGATTGAAATACTGTTATGAATCATACTGTTATGATTCATAACAGTAGAAAATTACAGTAGCAACAAAAATAATTTTATGGTTGAGGGGGGTCACCACAACATGAGGAGTTGTATTAAGGGGTCGCAGCATTAGGAAGGTTGTGAACTACTGATCTAGCAGAAGCAAGGATCTCTATGGGGTCTTATTACAACTTCTTGTTGCACCATCACTCTAGTGAGAAGTAGCTAGATCTATCATCCTTCACCACCTTGTAGAGCTACGTAGATTTTAAGTAGGGTTTGGAGGGATATTGTGACTGAGTAGGAAAAAGTAATGAGGACAAAACCATAACTCATGGCATCCTAGCTGTTTAATAGGATGCCATCTCTAACTTGAAAAAGTTATGGTTTTGGATTACAACATCTAGAGTCTTTGTTCACCACTCTGGTTGGGGAAATTGGGGAGCTGAAATCCTCTGAATAACATTCCCAGGATAAGGCAGCAAAGTATTTTGTTAAGTACCGCTTGTGGGTTTCTTATATGAGCGGGTCTTTTTTCTAGCCTAATTGCACTGCATCTGAGATTCTTCTGTAGATACGGCCTCTCCAAGGACACATGCATGTGAATGGGAAGGAAAGTGACATCCTTGATCAATGTTAAGTACTGAATGATAGAATCCAAGATGACTCTTAACTATCACTTCTTAAATTGTATTCAGGAGGATCTTAGAGCTCATTGGGGAATCCTCAGTGATGAAATCATAATGGAAGATAGCTTTCCCCGAAGAACACCTTGCTAGTACAGTACTACTCTCTCTGTGCAGCTATGGCTGGTACCACATCTCTCCTAGCAAAGTTATTTATCCATATGTTCAGGCAGGCATTCTCCTTTCCCTTTGTCCAGAAAAAAGGGTACAGGTACAGTAATCAATTTCACACCTCCAAAGAACCTCTCCAAAGCCTCAGGTTGAGAGTTTTCCACTCTAGTCCCAGTTCATTCAAGATCAGGAAGACATCCAAAAGATGAAACACTTGTGGCACTTGGCCAGCTTGATTAGCACTGAATAGCCTTGCAGCTTCAAAGCCTGGCTGCTTCCTGTCTGGAGGAATCCTTAGTTGGTAGGTGTTAGCTGGCCCTGATTGTTTCATGTCTGGACAAGTTTACATAGGGACTACCAAATGCAGAAAACTCACAACAACCCAATTATCCTTATGTACGGTATGTCCAAAAAGTAAAGGGAAAGATATGTGCGTAAAAACCCTTGAGATTTCACCAGATCATCTGGTGAATGTGGTTACCTACCAAAGGTGGTATATCCCCTGCAGTATTTAGGATCTAGCTGGCCCTGATTGTTTCATGTATGGAATTCCCCAGTTTTGTGAGTGTTGTTTTTTATTTACTGTCCTGAATTCCAAATTCTTTTAATATTGGTAGACAGATTTTGTTCTTTTTCATGGTTTCCTGCTTTCTGTTGAAATTGCCCACATGCTTGTGGATTTCAATGGATTTTCTGTGTAGTCTGACATCCAACAAAGGATCCTCCAGGCAGGAAGCAGCCAGACTTTGAAGCTACAAGGACATTCAATGCTAATCAAGGTGGTCAATTGCAACATTCACATATTTCTCAAGCAGACAAGAGTTCTTTCTCCCACCCTGGACATCCCACAGATACAAAAACCTCACTTGCCTAGTTTCCAAGAGACCTTGCAACATCTGAGGATGTCTGCCATAGATGCAGGAGAAACGATGGCCATCTGTCGAGGGAGCTTTGAATGTAATTTTCCTGCTTCTTGGCCAGGGGTTGAACAGGATGGCCCACAAAGTCTCTTCCAATTCTATGATTCTATGAGTCTGAGTGCAACATTCACACTTGGCTCAAGCAGACAAAGAGTTCTTTCTCCAACCCCAGACATGATTCCACAGACATAAACCCCACTTGCCTAGTTTCCAACAGACCTCACAACCTTTGGGGAGGCCTGCCATAGATGTGGGTGAAACATCAGGAGGGAATGCGTCTGGAACATTGAAGACAGCCCAGAAAACTCATAGCAAAATACAGATACCATGCAGCTGTGGACAAGCCTCCATAGGAACCACCGAACACGAAACAAGGAACATAAAAGTCACTGCAGACTACTTCAACCAGAAAGGTGACCCATAGCAGAGTACTTGATGAACCATCCTGGAAAGAACATATTATTTGAAAACACAGAAATGCTGGACCACTCTAACAACTGCTATGTCAAGCTATACAAAGAAGCCATTGAAATCCACAAGCATGTGGACAATTTCAACAGAAAGGAAGAAATAATGGAAATGAACAAACTCTGGCTACCAGTATTTTAAAAAACTCTAAAATTATAATAGTACATAAAGAACAACACTGAAAAACAGGGGAATTCCAGACAAGAAACAATCAGGGCCAGCTAATCATCTCCCAACAAAGGATTCCCCAGGCAGTGAGAAGCCAGACCTTGAAACTGCAAGGCCATTAAATGCTAATCAAGGTGGTCAATTGCAACATTCACACCTATCTCAAACAGACAAGAGCTCTTTCTCCCATCCTGGACATTCCAAAGATACATAAACCCTACTTGCCTAGTTTCCAACAGACCTCACAACCTCTGAGGAAGCCTACCATAGATGTGAGTGAAACATCAGAAGAGAATGCTTCTGGAACATGGCCAGACAGCCCAGAAAACTCACAGCAAAATACAGATCACATTTTTCCACACAAAAATATGCCCCTGATTAACCTCAAACTGTCTTTGGGTATCTAGACCTGCTTTCTCTACAATAGGGCAGAGCTGTCTAAAGTTACCTTTTGGGGGCTACAATTCCCAGACTCCTCAGCCAGCATTATCGTTGATTAGAGGATTTAAAGAATTATAGTTCAAAAGACAACTTTTCCAGGTTATCTGGAAAGGGAACGTTACACCTTTTGAACATTATTGAGCTCTCTTTTGCCCAATCCAGCATGACAAATAGTTTGAGGTGTTGGGAGCTGAAGCACAACAACATCTGGAAGTCTACAAGTACCCTACTCTTGTTCTAGGAATATCTGGCACTTGTTATTCAGTGGCAGAAATCCAGCTGTTTCTTAGCAAACATAAAAATAAGAAGGTAAAGATGGGAAAGCATTGCTCCTGAACTACCAGCATCAACATTTGGGAACAAAGGAAGTAACATCACAGCTTGCTTTGCACATCAAACCATTCAAGCCATGAGCTGCTGAAAATGGGACCCCATCCTACTGAGCGAAATGACTTTTGAAACACAGATGTACTAAAGATCAGGTTGTTCATCCGCGTTCCTGCAGATGTCAAAGGCAAAACCATGATATCGTCAGTGCCTATGGCTCTCACACTTTTATTAGCTGCACACGATATTGGGAAAGTTGGGGTGGTGAGATTTGTTAAGGCTTCTGCGAAGTTGATCTTTCAAATGCCAAGGATGAGCGCTTTTGCCGCGATGAGAAACCCATGTTCCAGAGCGATATTAGCAGAGAGAGGGAAAGACTGAGCTGTGCAATAATAGAGAACAGCATGAGAGAGGAACAAAATGCTAAGTGGCAAAACAAGGAGGAGAGGAAGGAGGTGAGAGCTTATCCTTGTTTTCAAACCATACGTTGATCACAAATGTAGATTTGAAAGTGATAATGTCAAATGGCAAAGGCTGCATGCTGCCACAACGTTGGGTAGGACTGAAATTTTAGCCCTACTATATTTTCCAAGGTTTTTTTTTCATGCCAGGAGCAACTTAAGAAACTGCAAGTCACTTCTGGTATGAGAGAATTGGTCATCTGAAAGGACGTTGTCCAGGGATGCCCAGATGTTGAAACTGAATCCAGACAAGACAGAGGTACTCCTGGTCAGTCGAAAGGCCAAACAGGGCATTGGGTTACAGCCTGTGTTGGATGGAGTTATACTCCCCCTGAAGACGCAGGCTCGCAGTTGATCCTGGATTAATCGTTGAGCCTGGAACCCCAGGTCTCGGCGGTGGCTGGGAGAGCTTTTGCACAATTAAAACTTTTGCACCAGCTGCGCCCATACCTTGGGAAGTCTGGCTTGGCCACGGTGGTCCACACTCTTGTTACATCCCGAATAGACTACTGCAACGCACTCTACATGGGGCTGCCTTTGAAGACTGCCTGGAAGCTTCAACTAGTCCAACAGTCGGCAGCCAGGTTGCTCACCGGAGTGGCGTACAGGGAGCACATGACCCCTCTGTTACGCCAGCTCCACTGGCTGCCAATCAGCTTCCGAGCATAATTCAAAGTGCTGTTTTTAACCTTTAAAGCCCTACATGGTTCTGGCCCAGACTACCTGTCTGAATGTATCTCCTATTACGAACCATCATGAAATTTAAGATAATCTGGAGAGGCCCTGCTCTCGATCACAAACGCGACTGGTGGGGATGAGGGACAGGGCCTTCTCAGCAGCGGCTCCCCATCTGTGGAACGCTCTTCCCAGGGACATCAGACTGACTGCCTCCCTCCTGTCCTTTAGAAGGAAACTTAAGACTTGGCTATGAGACCAAGCATTCGACCTGTGAATGGCAGCAAATGAAAGAAGACTTAAGCAACTCATGACAATTAATTGACCCGGACTTGGATTTTGGATTCTTATTTTAATAGGTGTGTTTTAACCTATTGTTTTAATTATTGTTTTAATATTTTTAATGTATTGTTGAAAGTTTTATGATGCTGGCATCATATGGTGAGGCTGCCCTGAGTCCCCCCTCCCCCCGGGGTAAGAAGGACGTATAAATATAGTAAAGGTAAAGGTTTCCCCTGACATTAAGTCCAGCCGTGTTCAACTCTGGGGGTTGGTGCTCATCTCCATTTCTAAGCCGAAGAGCCAGCGTTGTCCGTAGACATTCCAAAGTCATGTAGCCAGCATGACTGCATGGAGTGCCGTTACCTTCCCACCAGAGTGATACCTATTGATCTATTCACAATTTATGTTTTCGAACTGCTAGGTTGACAGAAGCTGGAGCTGACAGCGGGAGCTCACATCGCTCCCCAGATTCGAACCTGCAACCTTTCGGTCAACAAGTTCAGCAGTTCAGCGGTTTAACCCACTGCGCCATCGGGGGCTCTGGTATAAATATAGGAAATAAATAAATAAATGATGTTTTGATGTTTTACCATCCTTGTTAGAGGCTTTTCTCATGTCCCTGCATGAGGAGCTGAAACTGACATAGGGAGCTCATCCGTACTCTGCCCGGATTCAAACCTCCGACCTGTCGGTCTTCAGTTTATTTCAACCATCAGTATTTCAGAGTTACACAGACAACAACAAAGTGTGCATAAGCAATAGCTAATACATACATTGTAATCCTTATCTGAGGATAATGTGACCAGTACAAAAGTTTTTTTAGGACTTCTTGTTGATGAGGATGTTTCTCAGGGTCTGGCACTATATATAATCATAACATCTGGTTGTTGGCCCTGAGCACGCAATCTTGCAGTTACAGCACTTTTAGCATCATGCAAACGACAGAGCTCAGCAAACAATGCAGGCCATGGGGAGATGTTAGATATTGACAAAATGGAGTAGATTGGGCTTACTGAAAAGGATCAGCATTCAGTTGAATCCTTAATTATAATTTTCCACCAACAGTTCATCGCTTTGGTGCTGTCGCGACCTATGCCCTACCCAACAACAATATTATTTAGTCATCTTTTCCCCTTGAAAGAACACGATTAGCTTAGTATTATAAGGAAGAGTTAGCATGCCTATTAGGCAAAGTAAGGCAGCCAAGTACTGCAGTAAGAGCTTTGAGAAATCCTCAGTTGGGTTGTTCTGAGTTTTCCAGGCTTTATGGCCATGTTCCAGAAGCATTCTCTCCTGACGTTTCTCGTACATCTATGGCAGGCATCCCCACAGGTTGTGAGGTTTGTTGGAAACGAAGAAAATGGGGTTTATATATCTGTGGAATGTTTAGGATGGGAGAAATAACTCTTGTCTGCTTAAGGCAAGTGTGGATGTTGCAGTTGGCCACCTTGATTAGCACTTAATGGTCTTGCAGCTTCAAAGTCTGGCTGATTCCTGCCAGAGGAATCCTTTGTTGGGAGGTGATTAGCTGGTCCTGATTGTTTCATGTCAGGAATTTCCTCATTTTTAGTGTTGTTCTTTATTTACTGTTATGATTTTAGAGTTTTTTTTAATACTGGTAGCCAGATTTTAAATCATTTTCATGTTGTCTGCAGTGCCTTTTATGTTTCTTGATTCGTGTCTGAGCAATGCTGCATTTGGTGGTCCCTATGGAGACTTGTCCACAACTGCATGGCATATGGTAGACTCCTGCAGAGTGTACCTCCCAACAAAGGATTCCCTCAGCCAGTAAGAAGCCAGACCTTGAAACTGCTAGGCCATTAAATGCTAATCAATATGGTCAATTGCAACATTCACACCTACCTCCAACAGACAAGAGATCTTTCTCCCACCCTGGACATTGCACAGATATATAAACCCCATTTTCCCAGTTTCCAAAAGACCTCACAACCTCTGAGGATGCCTGCCATAGATGCAGGTGAAATGTCAGGAGAGAATGCTTTTGGAACAGCCTGGAAAACTCACAACAACCCAGTGAATCCATGAAAGCCAATACATTAAATCCTCAATTGTTTCCCTGACAGTAAATTCCTCTTTGACAGAACATATCAAAACAAACCACATTTCTAAGTGAGATGGAGGATACCATGCCATCATCAATATGTGTGTCTATATGTGTGTGTGCCTTCACATCACCTGTTGATTTATGTCAACCCCATGAATTTAATTGGGTTTTCTTAGGCAAGGAATACTCATGGGGTATTTTGCCAGTTCCGTCCTCTGAAATGTAGCCTACAGCACATACTATTCATTAGTGGTCTCCCATCTAAATACTAACTAGGCCTGCTTACCTGCCAAAGTCAGACAGGATTTGGAGCCTTTTGAGTATTGATGTTTCATCATCAATACTGATGTAAACTCCAATCATTGGTCCAGTTAGCTTCTCCACATGGAGTAGAGGTACGATCCCAACCTTAATCTCAGGTAACAAGATGTCTTGATCCTATCCTGACTGCACTTCAAGGATGGAGCACATTCCTTGCATTCTGAAGGTCACAGATTTGGGACATGGAAGGCTGGAAAAAAATCCCTGGCTGAAAACTTAGCGAGTTGATGACAATCCATTTCAAGAATATGGGACTCAACGGACATGTCAACGTGATTTCCTATGTCTCTGTGATTCACATTTCTTCTGGAGTATGCAAGCCCTACTCATGAGACAAGCTACTTTTGGGCATTTTCTTCATGCATATGCTCTATATCAGCATTTCTCAACCTGGAGCTCGGGACCCCTGGAGGGGTCGCAAGGGGGTATCAGAGGGGTCACCAAAGACCATCAGAAAACACAGTATTTTCTGTTGGTCATGGGGATTCTGTGTAGGAAGTTTAGCCTAATTCTATTGTTGGTGGGGTTCAGAATGCTCTTTGATTGTAGGTGAACTATAAATCTCAGCAACTGCAACTCCCAGATGTCAAGATCTATTTACCCCGAAGTTTAGCCCAATTCTATCGTTGGTGGGGTTCAGAATGCTCTTTGATTGTAGGTGAACTATAAATCTCAGCAACTACTACTCCCAAATGTCAAGGTCTATTTTCCCCAAACTCAACCACTGTTCACATTTGGGCACATTTGTGCCAAGTTTGGTCCAGATCCATCATTGTTTGAGTCCACAGTGCTCTCTAGATGTAGATAAACTACAACTCCAAAACTCAAGGTCAATGCCCACCAAATGGTTCCAGTATTTTCTGTTGGTCATGGGAGGTGTGTGTGCCAAGTTTGGTTCAATTCCATCGTTGGTGGAGTTCAGAATGCTCTTTGATTGTAGGTGAACTATAAATCCCAGCAACTACAACTCCCAAAGTGAGAAAATCACACACACACACACACCCCAACCCCATCAGTATTCAAATTTGGGCGTATCGGGTATTTGTGCCAAATTTGGTCCAGTGAATGAAATTACATCCTGCATATCAGATATTTACATTACGATCATAACAGTAGCAACATTACAGTTATGAAGAAGCAACAAAAATAATTTTATGATTGCAGTTCACCACAACATGAGAAACTGTATTAAGGGGTCGTGGCATTGGGAAGGTTGAGAAACACTGCTCTATATGCATTAAAAGACAGCAGTGTGGAAATGCTCCAGTCTTTCCTTCACCACTTTCTATGTGAGGATAGTAATCAACTTCAAAGGAGAACCTCTCCTATTCATGGAAGCTTCCCTCAAGGTTTCAGAACACATTTCTCATGTCTTGTTGCTAACAATAGTGCTTAAGGAACCGAAAGACATAATCATAAAAGAAAACAATACGGCTATTTATAGTCAACACAGTAATCAAAACCATGAAAATCACAACAATCAATATTCATCAATGGACAAGAGAACAACAGCATCCACAAGATAATACTTAGGAACCGGTGCTCTTCCAGATGTTGCTGAACAAGAGCTTTCAGCCAGCGGGTCCTGAGAGATGAGAGGAATAATAATTCATCTAGAGAGGATTTAAGTGGCCTTAGCAGCAAAAGAGGGAGAGATGCCTCTCCCTACCTACTTTCTATCCATAATTCTATTCTTCTTCATACTGTCTCCCTCAACCAACCTCTTCCTCCCAAATGAAGTAGTTGTAATCTTTCCTCAAAGGGCAATTACTCCAGTTCCTTGATCATTTTGGTTGTTCTATTTGTACCTTCTCTACTTCTATTGTATCTTTTAAATAGGTTTGGTGGTAAGAAATGAATATAGTTTTCCAGGTGTGGTTTCACCACAGGTTTGTACACATTAAGCCTACCATAATTGCAGAACTCAGCCATGCCTGGGGAGAAATGGTCTCTCAAGGAATTTGCCAGGTCCGCCATGTGATTCTGTTACATCCCCAGAAGGTCTTCCAATGTGGACAACAAGTTAAACCTGAGCTAACAATGTCATGTGGCAGCTTAAAAAGCCAATGGGATTTTTGTCTGCATAAATAGGAGTGTAGTGTCTCGATCCAGGGAAGTCATGCTACCTCTCTATTCTGCCTTTGTCAGACCACACCTGGAATACTGCGTCTAATTCTGGGCACTGCAATTTAGGGGAGATGTTAACGAGCTGGAATGTGCCCAGAGAAGGGTGACTAAAATGATCAAGGGTCTGGAGAAGAAACCCTATGAGGAGCAGCTTCAAGCGCTGGGCATGCTTAGCCCACAGAAGAGAAGGCTGAGAGGAGACATGATAGCCATGTATAAATATGTGAGGGGAAGTCATAGGGAGGAGGGAGCAAGCTTGTTTTCTGCTTCCCTGGAGACTAGGATGCAATGGAACAATGGCTTCAAACTTAGGAAAGGAGATTCCACCTGAATATGAAGAGGTAACTTCCTGACTGTGAGAGCTGTTCAGCAGTGGAACTCTCTGCCCCGGAATGTGGTGGAGGTTCCTTCTTTGGAAGCTTTTAAATAGAGACTGGTTGGCCATCTGTTTGGGGTGCTTTGAAGGCGATTTTCTTGCTTCTTGGCAGGGGTTTGGACTGGATGGCTCACGAAATCTCTTCCAACTCCATGATTCTATGATTCTAACCCTATGGTATGACAGGATTCAAAGTCAAGTAATTTAATAGAAATTGGTTGTATCCATGTTTTTAGGCAACCGTGGTTCATTTGGCAACCTATTCCTCGTAGAATCAGGGATCTTACTTAATTAGAATATTATTGTACCTCTTCTAATTATATCCAACAAGAATTTGCCTTTTTTACAATAGCTGACATTTCCACTGAGCTACCCGCCACAATCCTTTTCCTGACTTAGTCACTGCTACCTTAGTAACCATCAGTATATAGGTGAAGTTGAGATCCCCCCCCCCTAAATATTCATAATTTATTTACCTTTTTATCTCCCACATAAAAGCTAATACATACATTCTTATTTGGGTTGTCTTGTGAGTAAGAAAACCAAAGTGCTCTTCCAGCAGACACCAGCCAAGCATTCTGCAATGCCAGAAATACAGCATAATTGTGTAACATTAGAAAATGTTGAACTTTTCCGCTACCTTGACAGCCACCTCTCCACAAAAAAAATCAACATTGACACTGAAATACAACACCGCCTGAGCTCTGCAAGTGCAGCATTTTTCCGAAGTGTGTTTGAGGACCAGGACATCCGTAGGGATACCAAGGTGCTTGTTTATAAAGCTATTGTCCTCCCGACCCTGCTTTATGCCTGTGAAACGTAGACTGCCTATAGGCATCACACTCAACTCCTGGAACAATTCCATCAGTGTTTCCTCCAAAAAAACCCTGCAAATCTCTTGGGAAGACAGGTGGACAAATGTCAGCAAGCTGGAAGAAGCAAAGACCACCAGCATTGAAGCGATGCTCCTACGCCATGAACTCCACTGGACTGGCCATGTTGTCCAAATGCCCGATCACTGTCTTCCAAAGCAGTACAAAGTTGTGTTCATGGTCAAAAATAAAGACATAGAGAGAAAAGTGGTGGGAGGGGTAGGAAATCCTGGGATTTGTAGTTTGGTGAGGCACTAGTAACCCCTTTGGCCAGACAAAAGGCTAAAAATACTTCATAAAATTAAAACTCCATAGCATTGATCCTATGGCAGTTAAAGTGGTGGTAGATGCACCCCACATTTATGATCTTTCTTTCTTGACTGAGCAAAACAGAGAAGCAGTTCTGAAGTATTATAGATGAAATGAAAGACACACTTCAGCAAATGCATTACTTTAGGACCATCCTGTGAACTGGGTTGCTGTAGGTTTTGTTTTTGTTTTTGTTTTTTGTTTTGTTTTTTTGCTATATGGCCATGTTCTAGAAGCATTCTCGCCTGACGTTTTGCCTGCATCTATGGCAAGCATCCTCAGAGTTAGTGAGGACCTCTGCAGCCATTATCAATGCAACATCCCTAAGAAAGTATTGAGAACATTATTGTCCCCATTTTACAGCTGAGGGCTCTTCAGCTTAAAAGAAAATGGCCTGTTTAAGGCCAGGAACATTCGAGCTGACTCTCATGCCATGCATTTCTGTGCACTGCTATTTGGGGAAAAAAATGCCCCATGGACCACAGCGGGATTTACTTCTGACTCAAGGTGCGTAACAGTGGGTCGTTAGGTACAAAACAGCGCTAGCTCTCGAGAAATTTAGTTGGAAAGGGCAATAGCCGTGAGGATGGTTGATGAGGGAATCAAGGATTTGTTTAGCGATTTCCTTAAGAAGAGAGAGTAATCGCATGCACGAGTGCAGATGTAGGGAGCTGTGTGAGCACTAGCAAAGACAAGTGGGAAGCGACAAAAGAAACAACCGAGATTACAGACAAAGGCAGAAAATAGCCTGGCGAATACACGAAGCCAGGATCAATGCTGCTAACAGACCTGCCTATGGAAGCGGAAAATGCCCAAAGGAAAGCAGAACTCAAGAAGAAGAAGAACAAAATACAACAGCTGAACACTGTCACTAGGGCTTCACCTATACTGTAGAATTAATGCAGTTTGACACCACTTTAACTGCCATGGCTGAGTGCTATGGAATTCTTGGAGTGATAGTTTGGCGAGGCACTAGCACTCTTTGGCAGAGAAGGCTAAAGGTCTTATAAAACTACAAATCCCATTATTCCATAGCATTGAGCCATGGAAGTTAGAGTGGTGTCAAACTGCATTATTTCTATAGCATAGATAACCATTGGTGGTTTCCATGTCAGTGGGACTGTGAATCTTTTCTGGGTTTCATCTAAACATTAACAGCACTATCCAAGATGCTGAAGCAATTTTGGGATGTTAATGTTTGGACTAAACTCACAATGGAGTTATCACATAGTACTATGTTGGAGCATGTGAGAAATCAGTGTGTGTGTGTGTCAGCTGTAAAATAAGATGCACAAAGCTGAATGGTTGGGCTACATCTGAGGAGTTGGCTGAGCCTGGGACTTTTGGTTACTGTTACATTTTCCAGGCTTGAGCTATACAGGTGCTTGCAGAGAGAATCAGAGAGAGACAAGTTTGGAGTGTGCTCTTGCTTCATGAGCTGCTGAATGGACAAAGAAAGACCATTTTAAATCTCTCAATAAAAGATATGTGAGTTGATGCACATGATTGTAAGTATGTTGTTCTGAATTACAATGAGTAAACTACTTGTTCTTTATAGATAATCTGCGTGGCATATTTTCTTTCTCTGGTAAGGTAGTGTGTGGACTGATCAAATGTGAACTACATGTGATTTATTTTACATTATGCCACATACTACACCACTTTCACCACTATAACCCAATGTTATGGAATCTTGGGAGTTATAGTTTTACAAGGGTTTTAACCTCTCAGCCAAAGAGTGCTAGTACCTCTCACCAAACTACAAATCCCAGGGTCTCATAGCATTGAGCCATGACTGTAAAATCAATGCAGTTTGATGTGACTTTAACTAAGTCACATCAAACTGCATTGATTTTACAGTGTAAATGCTCCCTACTGTACTTGAAATGTGCTGTTTTTCATGCACAAGGAGATCTGTGCACAAAAACCCAGTGCAAATTGTATGTGTTCTGCTTATTGTTTTTGGCTACATTCAATTCTCCCTACCATGTTTTTAAATAATGAGGAAAAGAGCTCCAAGCTGGAGCACTATTGGTATAGATTTGTGCTGTACTGAATTTATGCCTCCTCTATATGTAACTGGCTTTTAAGAGCCAGGTATTAAGTTGCACTACACCATTAAGTAGTAAGCAATAAAGCATCAGGTCAAAGACCCAGGGCCTGAACAAGTTGAGCCAATCTGCTTCTCCTGCTCAGTCCTCCATTGACAGAAACGCACCTGGACAGCTGTGGACTAATCAGCCTTCACATTGGGACTAAGAATAGCTTCCCCTCGTGTACCACATACGAGTATTTATGGGCAAGTAAAGACAGCTGGTTAACACTAAGAGAAACTAAGCAGAGGTGGCATCTCTGGAAAATGTCTTATTTAGTTCAGAGGGTGCTTCCTAAGAACACTCTAATCTGCTAAACCAGACTGTCTGAGTAGTGAACAGCTAAATTTGTCTACGGGTGCATCTATACTGTAGGATTAATACCGTTTGACACCACTTTCCCTGCCATGACTCAGTGCTATTATGGAAACATTTGTCATCTTAAGCTTTTTCTGCCAAATAGCACAGGTGCCTGCCCAAACTATCGCTCCCATGATTTCAGCACTGAACAATTGCAGTGGTGTCAAGCTGAATTAATTTGATAGTGTAAATCCCAACCTGTGGTTTGTGGACCACCAGTGGTCCCCAAAAAGGAAAATATGGTCCGCAGCCTCACTGTTACTACACTGTTGCAACGAGAGCAACTGATCTTGCGAAACCTTCTTATAATGCTGAGGCAACAAGGATGTTGGGAGAGGAGAGACTGACTATGCACGAAAAGTGCGACAACAAGCCTCCTCACTACCTCTGAAGATGCTTGCCATAGATGCAGGCGAAACGTCAGGAGAGAATACCTCTAGACCATGGCCATATAGCCCGAAAAAACCTACAACAACCCAGTGATTCCGGCCATGAAAGCCTTCGACAACACAACAAGCCTCCTGACTGCTGCTTCTCCTCCTCCTCCCTTCTCCTGAGTGGAGCCRTTCCATATGTCACCTGGWMRTGGGGGAGCCTTGGTGTCTTCATTTTTAGGCCTGTTTCTAGGGTTATTTGGGATGCTGATTCAGAAAATTGCATTGGATACACCACATCAGCTCTTGATTATTAAACATGGCTTTCTCTGGGYGAGCAGATGGCAACTACTGGATGGCATAAGTTCTGTATCAGAAACTAGAACTGATGTGGTCTATCCAATACARTTTTCTGAATCAGGAACCCAAATAACCAAACCAAATCTAAAGTTGACCAAAAACTGATTCATAGCCCTTTTGGTACTAATGTTGGAGAGTGGTCCCTGGTCAAAATGATCCCTGTTCAAAATGGTCCCTGGTCAAGTGGTCCCTGGTCAAAGTGGTCCTTGGACAAGTGGTCCCTGGTCAAAGTGGTCCCTGGACAAGTGGTCCCTGGTCAAAGTGGTTCCTGTTCAAGTGGTTCCTGGTCAAAGTGGCTCCTGGTCAAGTGGTCCCCGGTCAAAGTGGTTCCTGGTTAAGTGGTCCCTGGTCAAAGTGGTTCCTGGTCAAATTGTCCCTAGTCAAAGTGGTCTCTGGTCAATACTCTGGTCAAAGTGGTTTCTGGTCAAGTGGTCCCTGGTAAAAGTGGTCCCTGGTCAAGTGGTCCCTAGTCAAAGGGGTCCCTGTTCAAGTGGTCCCAGGTCAAAGTGGTCCCTGCTCAAGTGGCTCCTGTTCAAGTGGTCCCTAGTCAAAGGGGTCCTTGTCAAGTGGTCCCCGGTCAAGTTGTTCCTGGTCAAAGTGGTCCCTGTTCAAGTGGTCCCTGGTCAAGTCATCCCTGGTCAAAGTGATCCCTAGTCAAAAAGGTTGGAAACCATTGGTTTAGATGCACCTTAAATAAAACTGGCATTCAAGAACTAAAGTGTTACCAGTAAATTTTCCACTGCTGACACTGATGACTCTTGAGAACTACAGAAGATTTTCATACTTTCCCAACATTGTAATTCAGCTACTTCCACTGAGCCATGGCAGCTAAATTGGTGTCAAACGGCCTTAAACCTACAGAATAGATGTCCTCTAGGATTTCTCAAAATCTAGGAATAATTAAGCAGAGGTTGGATGGCCATCAGTCGGGAGTGCTTTGCTTCCTGCATGACAGACTGGGTTTGGCCTGGAAAAAAACTTTGGTGTCTCTTTCAAATGTTTCATTCTATGATCCTATATTAAAATTAACGGTTATGGGGGAGGAGAGGAAACCTATACAAAAATAAACTAAACATAAAAATGCATTATTAATATATTCCGCATGCTTAACTGCTGACGGTAGTTACAAAACTTCCACGCTGCCTAATACATGTGGAGTCACAACCCAAGCAGCATAAACAATTATTTTAAAAATAGAAAATAACTTCCTAGGGCTTTAGGGGAAATCTACATTACAAGCCCATTGAGTTTAGAACCAAGAGAAGCCTTTTGTCAAAGTCTAGATTTTGGAATAATGGCTTATGCAAAAAAAGACTGGGCAGGCTTTTTAGAAAAACCAATAATCTGATTAGAGAAATCAGTTTTGGAGTCCATGGACGAGCTGTGTGGCTGTCAGATGGAACAGAGAAGGCTGATCAAAGAGAAGGCGCCTAAAGTATTTGGAACGCCTTGAACCTCATCTCAGGGCTCTCTCATTCATAATCTCTGGTCTGGAAGTTAAGCATGCAGTATGGAAATGCATATTGAAGAGACCCACCATTTTGAGGAAGGCAATATAAACAACGCCTATTTTAAATATAGTGCTCTGCTTCCACATCTCGGTTACAGGTGCATTTTTCATCCTTGTTAGGAAAAGAAATGTGTGGGCTGCACCCTTGCCTTGCAAAGATGTATTGCTTCGTAGTGAATGGAAATGTGGAAAATCAGCTCACAAATACTTCTCCTAAATTGTTATCGCACGTCACTTGTCACCGGTGGATCTGAAATTACTGCTTTGTTACAAAGCTGACTGCTTTGAAATTGCATCTGACAGTAAATCAAGTAGCCTGCTCAAGATTATTTAAGAGATATCGGAGTGACTGGAAAACATTATAGATAGGAAAGAAATGTAGGAAGAGTCAACTGCTATCGTCAACATCTCTTTCTGTATGTTTGTATTTATTTGTATTTTATTTTATTACATCTGCATTCCACTTTTGGTCCTCCAAGGCACAGCTGCTCCTTTTTTAAAAGTTCATCTATTTCAGTGTTTTTCAACCTGGGGGTCAGGACCCCTGGGGGGGGTCGCAAAGGGGGTTTCAGAAGGGTCACCAAAGACCATCAGAAAACACATATTTCTGATGGTCTTAGGAACTCCTTTGGCAGAAAAGGCTGAAGATCTCTCTGTCTGTCCTTTTCTTCCTTTTTGGAAACAGATAGTAAACCCTCCCACCAAAAACCTTCCTCCTGCTTTCTGGATGCAGGTAAATTAACACTCCAAAACTCAAGGTCAAAGCCAACCAAACCCTTCCAGTATTTTCTGTTGGTTATGGGAGTTCTGTGCACCAAGGCTGGTTCAATTCCATTGTTGGTGGAGTTCAGAATGCTCTTTGAGTGCTGATGCACTATAAATCCCAGCAACTACAACTCCCAAATGTCAAGGTCTATTTTCCAAAAACTCCACAAGTGTTCACATTTGGGCATATTGAGTATTTGTGCCAAGTTTGGTCCAGATCCATCATTGTTTGAATCCACTGTGCTCTCTGGATGTAGGTGAACTACAACTCCAAAACTCAAGACCAATGCCCAGCAAACCTTTCCAGTATTTTCTGTTGGTCATGGAAGTTCTGTGTGCCAAGTTTGGTTCAATTCCATCGTTGGTGGAGTTCAGAATGCTCTTTAATTGTAGGTGAACTATAAATCCCAGCAACTGTACCTCCCAAATGTCAAGGTCTATTTTCTCCAAACTCCACCAGTGTTCACATTGGGCATATTTAGTATTTGTGCCAAGTTGGTCCAGATCCATCATTGTAAGTCCACAGTGCTGTCTGGATGTAGGTGAACTACAACTCCAAAACTCAGGGTCAATGTCCACCAAACACTTCCAGTATTTTCTGTTGGTCATGGGAGTTCTGTGTGCCAAGTTTGGTTCAATTCCATCGTTAGCGGAATTCAGAATCCTCTGATTGTAGGTGAACTATAAATCCCAGCAACTACAACTCCCAAATGACACCCCAACCCCGCCAGTATTCAAATTTGGGCATATCGGGTATTTGGGTCAAATTTGGGCCAGTGAATAAAAATACATCCTGCATATCAGATATTTACATGACGAGTCATAACAGTAGCAGAATTCCAGTTATGAAGTAGCAATGAAAATAATTTTATGGTTGCGGGTCACCAGAACATGAGGAAATGTATTAAGGGTTCACAGCATTAGGAAGGTTGAGCAACACTGATCTATTTGAATGTGCTGTTTGCTCAGGGCAAGTAAGGAGCAAGTACTCCGCACAGTTATTTGTGTTAATGAGCATATCAGCAAACCAAATCTAAATTGCTACACAAAAAGAACGCAGGAGCTGACCTAGGATGAACCAACTGCTATCTCTCCCATATCTGTTGTGTTTGTGTGTTTATTTTATTTGATCTGCACCCCACTTTGGGTCCTCCCAGGCACCCCTGCCCTCCACTAGACCTCTTTAGAGTTAATCCATTTGAGTGCTAAGTTTGCTCAGGGCAAGTCAGAAGCAAACACTGTTATTAGCAAAGTTATTTGTGTTAATGAACACATCAGCAAAGCAGATCTAAATGGCTACATAAAAATAATGCTAGAGCTAGCACAGACATTATATTCACCATGGGGAATCGGCATTCGAATGGCAAATCCCCTGCTTTTCCTGTCCTGGTCATGGATTGAAACAGGACTGGGAATCTGTGGCCACCCAGACTCAAAACTGATCAGTCAATATGTAGTAGGATCAATACCAAGAGTGGGAAGAGTTGCTGTTGCATCAGACAACATACAAAAAGCCACAAGCTCCTTGGATCTGTTCTGCAATGATCTGAACAGCAGTCAATGGACCAAGTCAAGGAATGAGTTCCAAATAACACAACGCTCTGGTGTGATTGCAACAGCAGATCTCTCACCAGCATTATCCTGGGGGGAAAGGTGCAGTTCAGGTACTACACAAAGAAGAGGCACCTACAGTGTAGAATTAATGCAGTTTGACACTACTATAGCTGCTACGGTTCAATGCTATGGAACAGTGGTTCTCAACCTGGGGTCCCCAGATGTTTTTGGCCTACAACTCCCAGAAATCCCAGCCAGTTTACCAGCTGTTAGGATTTCTGGGAGTAGTAGGCCAAAAAAATCTGGGGACCCCAGGTTGAGAACCACTGCATGGAATCATGTGAGTTGTAGTTTTATAGGTTCTTTACTCTTCTCAGCCAAAGGTGGCGGACATCCATCCAGTCGGTGAAAACAAGACCTGGGGCTGACTGTAGCTCAGATCACGAACTTCTTATTGCCCAATTTAGAATAAAACTAAAGAGATCAGGGAAAATACACAGACCAGTTAGATATGATCTCACTAACATTCCTAGCGAATATACAGTGGAAGTGAAGAACAGATTTGAAGGACTAGATTTAGTAAACAGAGTCCCAGAAGAACTATGGACAGAAGTCCGAGACATTGTTCAGGAGGCGGCAACAAAGTACGTCCCAAAGAAAAAGAAAACCAAGAAGGAAAAATGGTTGTCTGCTGAGACACTGGAAGTAGCCCAAGAAAGGAGGAAAGCAAAAGGAAACAGGGATAAGGGGAGATATGCCCAGTTAAATGCGCAATTCCAGAGGTTAGCCAGAAGAGATAAGGAACTATTTTTAAATAAGCAATGCATGGAAGTGGAAGAAGACAACAGAATAGGAAGGACAAGAGACCTCTTCCAGAAAATTAGAAACATTGGAGGTAAATTTCAGGCAAAAAATGGTATCATAAGAAACAAAGATGGCAGGGACCTAACAGAAGCTGAAGAGATCAAGAGAAGGTGGCGAGACTATACAGAAGATCTGTATAGGAAGGATAATAATATTGAGGATAGTTTTGACGGTGTGGTGAATGAATTAGAACCAGACATCCTGAGGAGTGAGGTTGAATGGGCCTTAAGAAGCATTGCTAACAACAGCAGGAGACGACGGGATCCCAGCTGAACTGTTTAAAATCTGAAAAGATGATGCTGTCAAGGTGATGCATGCCATATGCCAGCAAATATGGAAAACACAAGAATGGCCATCAGACTGGAAAAAATCAACTTATATCCCCATACCAAAAAAGGGAAATGCGAAAGACTGCTCAAACTTCCGTACAGTGGCCCTTATTTCTCATGCCAGTAAGGTAATTCTCAAGATCCTGCAAGGAAGACTCCAGCAATACATGGAGCGAGAGTTGCCAGATGTTCAAGCTGGGTTTAGAAAAGGTAGAGGAACGAGAGACCAGATTGCCAATATCCGCTGGATAATGGAGAAAGGCAGGGAGTTTCAGAAAAACATCTACTTCTGCTTCATTGAGTATTCTAAAGCCTTTGACTGTGTGGATCATAATAAATTGTGGCAAGTTCTTAGTGGGATGGGCATCCCAAGCCACCTTGTCTCTCTCCTGAGGAATCTGTACAAGGACCAAAGTAGCAACAGTAAGAACTGACCATGGAACAACAGACTGGTTCAAGATTGGGAAAGGCGTACGGCAAGGCTGCATCCTCTCACCCAACCTTTTTAACTTGTATGCAGAACACATCATGCGATGTGCGGGGCTGGATGAATGCAAAGCTGGGTG
>NW_026844366.1:329989851-330002225 GCF_025583915.1 Anolis sagrei ordinatus | reverse complement strand
GGGGGTTGGACTGGATGGCCCATGAGGTCTCTTCCAACTCTTTGATTCTATGATTCTATGATTCTAATTTCCCATCTGAAATATACCATCATTGAGACATTGTGTTTCTATTCATGTAGGGATAATAGGGATGCACAAAAATGCCCTTTGGATGGACTGATCCCCAGATCCTTTTGGACAGAATGAGTGATAGAACATCATGAGCCCACATCCCCATAAACCAAGTAAGAGTAACAGTAAATAAAGAACAACACTCAAAAAATAGGAGAATTCCAGACAAGAAACTGTCAGGGCCAGCTAATCACCTCCCAACAAAGGATTCCCCCAGGCAGTAAGAAGCCACACCTTGGAACTACTAGGCCATTAAATCAAGGTGGCCAATTGAAATATTCACACCTACCTGAAACAGACAAGAGTTCTTTCTCCCACCATGGACATTCCACAGATATCTAAACTCATTTTCCTAGTTTCCAACAGACTTCACAAACTCTGAGGATGCCTGCCAGAGATGCAGGTGAAACGTCAGGAGAGAATGCTTCTGGAACATGGCCAAACATCCTGGAAAACTCACAGGATTCTCCCAGGCAGGAATCAGCCAGGCTTTGAAGCTGCAAGGCCATTCAATGCTAATTAAAGTGGTCAGTTACAACATTCATACTTGCCTCCAACAGACAAGAGTTCTTTCTCCCACCCTGGACATTCCACAGATATCTAAGCCCATTTTCCTAGTTTCCAACAGACCTCACATCCTCTGAGGATGCCTGTCATAGATGTAGGTGAAATGTCAGGAGAGAATGCTTCTGGGACATGGCCAAACAGCCCGGAAAACTCACAGGATTCTCCAAGGCAGGAATTAGCCAGGCTTTGAAGCTGCAATGCCATTCAATGCTAATCAAGGTGGTCAGTTGCAACATTCACACTTGCCTCCAACAGACAATAGTTCTTTCTCCCACCCCGGACATTCCACAGATATCTAAACCCATTTTCCTAGTTTCCAACAGACCTCACAACCTCTGAGGATGCCTGTCATAGATGTAGGTGAAATGTCAGGAGATAATGCTTCTGGAACATGGCCCTACAGCCCAGATAACTCAGTGATTCCAGCCATGAAAGCCATGAAAGCCTCCAACAATACAAGTAAGAGTGATCGCAGCCTTGCCCAAACTGGCATCCGCGTCAATGAAGCACTACAGTTCAGACCATCTCCAGCCAACCTCCTGGCTTTTTGAGGATGACAGGAGTTGTGATCCGACACATCCAGTAGGGGAGTGCTAAGTTGGGAAAGGTTGCTCTGTGTCAAAACACAGGGGATCCACCTGCCATCCCATCTGCCCGCTTGAGCATTGCAAATGAGGCTGATTTGTACATGGTGAAGCTTTCACAATGGCACTGATGGAAAATGACCCACTCGAAACGTTATTGCCGAACTCGCTTGCCACATGGCAATGGCATCATACGCGAAGCATGTTCCCTCTCCCGTGCATTCTCTCCTCCACTCTCTGTGTTTGCTGCCTTGTACATTGCTCTAGTTAACTCTGCCAGAGGCATTTAATCGAATCAGCACAAAGAGTCTGTTCAGAGACTACAATGCAGGCATCCTGCAAGCTGGCCAGGAAGTTTCCCCATCCTTCCACTCCTCCCTGCCACATCCTCCTCTCGCTGGCCGGCAGCACGTGCCCACCTGTTCCCCACTCACCAGGGCTCCTTCATTCATACAATTCTCTGAGCCCAGGTCGGACCGAGGCACCAATTGTACGGCTGCCAATCTCTGCTGAACCTGGGTCAGTTTTTGGCATTCAACCATAATTGCAGGGTTTTCAGTAGTGGTGGAAGAGGGCAAGAGACAAAAGGCAACCAAGGCTCGGTTTAGCACATGGTGTGCAGGCAGGGAATGGGGAACCCTTTTGCCCAGGCTCAATGCACTGCAGCAGGGAAGGCACTGAGAATGGGAAGAATCTGCCACTGGGTCAGTCAGGCAAACTGATTTATTTATATTTATTTATATACTCTATTTATATCCAGCCTTTTCTCTACCCCGAAGGCGGCTTTATATATGGAAACTAATCAATGCCATTGGACAACAAACAGTTAGAATACACTGGGTTGCTGTAGGTTTTTTTTGGGCTATATGGCCATGTTCTAGAGGCATTCTGTCCTGACGTTTCACCTGCATCTATGGCAAGCATCTTCAGAGGTAGTGAGGTAGAAAAACGTCAGGCAAAACGTCAGGAGAAAATGCCTCTAGAACATGGCCATATAGCCCGAAAAAACCTACAACAGCCCAGTTAGAATACACTTAAGTTAAAAAATAAATAAAATTAAATGCACATTAAAACATATATAATATTGCATTCACTATTGAAATCATGCCATCCTCAATCATAATCCGGGGCTGTTCCAAAGATCAATTGCACATATTTCAAGGCTATTATTGCACTATATATTAATCTCCAAAGGCTTGACCCCAGAGCCAGGTTCTCACTTGACAAGTCTTCTGAAAATGTGAGAGAAGGCAACCAAGACGGCTGAATTCGTCTTCCAGCAGGAGCCCAAAGCCTGCAGCACAGACCGAGAAGCAGGAGGAGGAAGCCGTGTGTGTAGAAGCAGTGTGTGGAGATAGATGTTAATTGACATGGCTCCCTCAAATATGCAGGACTACTAACCCCATTGTCCACAAGACACACTGGATGGTGTGATGGGGATTGCAGTACAAACACATCTACAGGGTGCCAAGTTGGAGAAAGGATCTGTATCTGTATGTGCACATAGAGCACATGAGATAGAGAAAGAGAGAGAGAGAGAAGGCTAGATTTCCTGGGTGGCACAGATGATATGATTCTCAAATAAGGGTTCTATAATAATAATATTTTTTTCATGTCAGGAGCAACTTGAGAAACTGCAAGTCACATCTGGTGTGGGAAAATTTGGTCATCTGCAAGGAAGTTGCCCAGGGGACGTCCGGCTGTGTTACCATCCTGTGGGAGGCTTATCGCATGTCCCTGCATGAGAAGCTGGAGCTGACAGATGGGAGCTCACCCCGCTCCCCAGATTCGAACCACCAACCTTTCAGTCAGCAGTCCTGCCGGCACAAGGGTTTAACCCATTGCGCTACTGGGGGCTCCATAATAATAATAATAATAATCATCATCATCATCATCTATTCATAATCCACCCCCTCTCTCTGAAGGGACTCAGCTGCCACTCTCAAATAATTTCCTTTTATCATTTAGGTAAGGAGAAGCAATCTAGACTGCTGGCCACTCCTGGTCCCAGCAAGGCAAAGCCTCATTTTGGCCACCTCTGGATTCAAACCTTTGCTCCCCTTCTGCTGCTCCCAACCTACTTGTCCACTCCCAATCCCACCAAATAAAAGCAGAAATACTCACTCGCTTTCCAATTGGATCCTAACTATTTCAGGGGATGTGCCACCTTTGGTGGTAACCACACTCACCAGATGGATTTGGTGAAATCTCAAGGGTTTTTTATGCACACACCTTTCTCTTTACTTTTGGATATACATAAGGATAATTGGGTTGCTGTGAGTTTCCTGAGTTTGATGGTTCCCTATGCAGACTTGTCCAGGCATAAAACAATCAGGGCCAGCTAATCACCTCCCAACAAAGGATTCCCCCAAGCAGCAAGCAGCCAGTCTTTGAAACCTCAAGGCTACTCAGTGTTAATCAATCTGACAAGTGCAACATTCACACTTGTCTCAAGAAGACAGAGTTCTTTCTCCCACCCTGAACATAATTCCACTGATATATAAACCTCAGGCAAGAAGCAGCCATGCTTTGAAGCTGCAAGGCTATTCAGTGCTAATCAAGCTGGCCAAGTGCAACTCTTGTCTGCTTCTAACAGACAAGAGTTCTTTCTACCACCTTGGACATTATGCCACAGATATATAAACCCCACTTGCCTAGTTTCCAAAAGACCTCACAACCTCTGAGGAAGCCTGCCATAGATAGATGTGGGCAAAATATAAGGAGAGAATGCTTTTGGAACATAACCAGACAGCCCAGGAAAATTCACAGCAGCCTAGCGATTCCAGCCATGAAAGCCTTTGACAACACATAAGGATAAGGAACAACCACATTTTAGTGGCTGTCCAAGTTTGCAAAGTCACCAAATCTGAATGCTTGGTGACCAAGAGCCACCTTGGTACCAAATAGCCCTACTTTCATGAGGACCTCTCCATCCTCACAAGGAGCTCATCAACACAGTCTTGGGCCATCTATCTATCCCAGCATTTCTCAACCTGGGGGTCAGGACCCCTGGGAGGGTCATGAGGGAGTGTCAGTCATGGCGTTCTATCTGAGAACGCCCATCTGTTGGTCATGGGCATTCTATCTGAGAAGTTTGGCCCAACATTATGGTTGAGGGGGTTCAGAATTCTCTTTGATTGTAGGTGAACTATAAATCCCAGCAACTACAACTCCCAAATGTAAAGGTCTATTTTCCCCAAACTCCACCAGTGTTCACATTTGGGCATATTGAGTATCTGTGCCAAGTGTGTTCCAGATCCATCATTGTTTGAGTCCACAGTGCTTCCTGGATGCAGGTGAACTACAACTCCGAAACTCAAAGTCAATGCCCACCAAACCCTTCCAATATTTTCTGTTGGTCATGGGAGTTCTGTGTGCCAAGTTTGGTTCAGTTCCATCCTTGGTGGAGTTCAGAATGCTCTTTGATGGTAGGTGAACTATAAATCCCAGCAAATACAACTCCCAAAAGACAATATCAATCCCCCACAACCCCACCAGCATTCAAATTTGGGCATATCAGGTATTTGTGCCAAATTTGGTCCAGTAAATGAAAATACACCCTGCATATCGGATATTTACGTGACAATTCATAATAGTAGCAAAATGACAGTTATGAAGTAGCTAGGAAAATAATTTTATGGTTGGGGGGTCACTAGAACATGAGGAACTGTATCAAGGGGTCGTGGCATTAGGAAGGTTGGGAAACACTGATCTATCTCTATCTCTATTATCAGGAATGAACAAACTGGGAACCTCCAGGTGCTTTGGGTCATCTCTCTATCTCTATCTCTATCTCTATCTCTATCTCTATCTCTATCTCTATCTAACTCAGGCATGGGCAAACTTGGACCCTCCAGGTGCTTTGGACTCCAACTCCCACCATTCCTAACATCCTCATGCCCTTTCCTTTCCCCCCTCAGCCGCTTAAGCGTTTGGTGATCCCTATGTAGACTTGTCCAGACATGAAACAATCAGGGCCAGATAACACCTCCCATCAAAGGATTCCCCAAGGCAGGGAGCAGCCAAGCTTTGAAACTGCAAGGCTCTTCAGTGCCTGAGGCTGTTAGGAATGGTGGGAGTTGGAGTCCAAAGCCCCTGGAGGGTCCAGCTTTGCCCATGCCTGATCTATCTCCTTTGCTTGAGCAAACCCTTTTGGGTGCTCTCCAGAGAAACCCCCATTGCTTTCCCCATCCCTTCCTCTTCTCCTTCCCCTGATATGAAAATCGAAGGGTGGGATTCAGTGATATTACCTCGTGCTGGTCTTGGAAGCCTTGGGACTTTCCTCCGGCGCCTGGAGCAGCAGAAGAAGGAAAGAAGAGTCCTCCTAAAAAGGGATGAGAAGGCTCTGGACGCGATCCAGTGGGTGGACCAGCTGCTTGAGGCGGAGAGAAAGAAAGAGAGAGAGAGAGAGAAAGGGATCCTCTAAACCGGAGAGGAGAGCCAATCAAAACCCCGCGAGCCCTGCGCTTGGATCCTAAGGAAGCTCCGCACGGATCCCAGTTGGGGGAAAGCGAGGCCAGCCTTCCTCATCCTCGCCTAGAAGACCCCAAAGTGTGAAGGCACCATGGCTAGGTCCGGGTCTGCCTCCCTTCGCCCCTTGGAGGCTTTTCGGCTTCTGTTCGGGCTGCTCTCCTTTCTCTCCCAGCCGATCCTTGGCACTCTCTCTGCGCCTCTGCCTGGCTTCTCCTCCTCCTCCTCCTCCGCCTCTTCCTCTCGCTATTGGCCAAAGGGGCCACCAGCAGCCCTTGGCCACCCTCCCTGCAGGCCCGGAGCCCTGGAGCCCCTTTGGCTCCTTTTCCCCATCTTCAGAAGGTCGGCACAATTGCGCCCCAACGCCCTCGTCATGGTTTCTGCCTGGCGGGCTCTTCTTTTCCTCCTCAATCTTCCCAAATCCACTCCCACGAGGAATAGGGAGTTCTCTTCTTGCTCTGGGGAAGAAGAATTGTCGGAGGAAGGGATGTGGGAAAGCCGACACGCGCGTCTCTCCGGCGCGCACTCGCCCCAATGCCTCTGGCGGCTTTTGCGCAAAGACTTTGCCTCCAGTCGGGGCTTCCAATGCCTTCTCCTTTCGGGTCTTCCCTGCCCCTCGTTTCCCGAGGAATGAGCCCGGGAGGGAGGCGGGGAGGCGGGGAAGAAGAAGGAGCCCCGTCCCTCTCCAGGAGTCCTGCGCCGTGGCCGCTTGGCTTCTGCAGTCTGGCAAAGGACTGCCTGCTTTGGGAAGGCAGGCGGAGATCTGGGTGGATCTGGAGCCTAAAGAGACAGGGCACTGAAGTGGGTCCCTCCTCAGGTTGGAGGGAGGGAAGAGAGGGACGAATGGAGCCAATCGAGGGTCTGCCACTAACCCGGGGGCATCTACCCCAGGTATGGGCAAACCCAGGCCCGGGGCCCGGATGTGGCCCCTTGGGATCTTTTCTCAGGTCCTCCCTCTCACTATCCTATCTTCCCATCCTTCCTCCTTCTTTCCCTCATTTCCTTTCTCCCTCTCCCTCCTCTCCTTCCTTCCTCTTTCCTCCCTCCCCTCCTTTCCTCTCTCCCTCCCTCTCCTTCCTTCCTCTTCCTTCCTTCCTTCCTTCCTTCCTTCCTTCCTTCCTTCCTTCCTTCCTTTTTTCCTTCCCTTTTTTCTTCCTTACGTCCTTCCTTCCCTTTTTCCCCCTTCCCATTCCTTCCATCTTTCCTCCCTCCTTTCCTCTTTCTCCTTCCATCCTTCCCTTCTACCTTTTCGTCCTTCGTTCCTTCCTTCTCTCTTCCCTTTCTCCTTCCCTTCTTTCTCTCTATCCTTCCACCTTTTTGCTCCCAATTAGTTCCTTCCCTCTTTCCTCCCTCCTTCCCTCTCTCCCTATTTCTCCTTCCATCCTTCCCTTCTACCCTTTCGTCCTTCCTTCTCTCTTTCCTTTTTCCTTCCCTTCCTTCTCTCTGTCCTTCCACCTTTTTTGCCCTGAATTACTCACTTCCTTCCCTCTTTCCTCCCTCCCTCCTTCCCTTGCTCCCTTTCTCCTTCCATCCTCCCCTTCTACCCTTTTCCCCTTCTCTTCCTTCTCTCTGTTCTTCCACCTTTTTGCCCTGAATTACTCAATTCCTTCCTTCTTTCCTCCCTCCTTCCCTCTCTCCCTCTTTCTCCTTCCATCCTTCCCTTCTACCCTTTCGTCCTTCCTTCTCTCTTTCCTTTCCCCTTCCCTTCTTCTCTCTATCCTTCCACCTTTTTGCCCTGAATTATTCAGTCCCTTCCCTCTTTCCTCCTTCTTTCCCTCTCTCCCTCTTTCTCCTTCCATTCCTCCCTTCTACCCTTTCATCCTTCCTTCTCTCTTTCCTTTTTCCTTCCCTTCCTTCTCTCTGTCCTTCTACCTTTTTGCCCCGAATTGCTCAATTCCTTCCCTCTTTCCACCCTCCTTCCCTTGCTCCCTTTCTCCTTTTATCCTTCCCTTTTCCTTCCTTCTCTCTTTCCTTTCCTTCCTTCTTCTCTCTGTCCTTCCACCTTTTTTGCCCTGAATTACTCACTCCCTTCCCTCTTTCCTCCTTCTTTCCCTCTCTCCCTCTTTCTCCTTCCATTCCTCCCTTCTACCCTTTCATCCTTCTTTCTCTCTTTCCTTTTTCCTTCCCTTCCTTCTCTCTGTCCTTCTACCTTTTTGCCCCGAATTGCTCAATTCCTTCCCTCTTTCCACCCTCCTTCCCTTGCTCCCTTTCTCCTTTTATCCTTTCCTTTTACCCTTTTATCCTTCCTTCTATCTTTCCTTTTTCCTTCATTTCCTTCGCTCTATCCTTCCACCTTTTTGCAGAGTCACTCAATTCCTTCCTTCTTTCCTCCCTCCTTCCCTCTTTCTGCTTCCATCCTTCTCTCTACCCTTCTCTCTTCCACCCTACCCTTTCCTCCTTCCCTTCCTTCTCTCTATCTTTCCAGCTTTTTGCCCTGAATTACTCAATTCCTTCCCTCTTTCCTCCTTCCTTCCCTCGCTCCCTCTTTCTCCTTCTCCCTCCTTCCTCCCTTCTTCCTTTTGCCTTTCCTTCCTTCTCTTCTCTTTCCTCCTTCCTCCTACCCCTTCTTTCCTTTCTCCTTTCTTCCTCCCTTTTTTCTTCTTCCTTCTTCTCTTTTCTTTCTCCTTTCCTCCTGGGGGATGTTTAGCTGGGAGAAGAGACAGTTCAGAGGGAACATGAAAACTATGTTTCAAGATTTCAAAGGGTGTCTCATTGAGGAGGAAAACTGGCTTTCTGCTGCTCTAGAGACCAGGGCACAAGGGAGCAATGGGTTCAAATGGCAGGGAAAGAGATTCAACTGAAAAGATTAGGAAGAACTTCCTGGAATAGGATAGGCTTCCTGGGAGTATGGTGGAGGCTCCTTCTCTGAAGGCTTTTCTGCAGAGTCTATCTACCAGGAGTGCTTTAATTCTGCCTTCCTGCATGGCAGGGGATTAGACTGGACGGCCCTTAGGGGGTCTCTTCCAGCTTAGGATTCTATATCAGGGATAAGTAGGCAATACGGGATCTAATGGATACACTTTTTCTCTCCTGTCTACCATCTCATTCTGACTAAGGCTAACCCTTTTGTGATCCAAACATTTTCTGTTTTCTGTGACCCATCACTTTCTGCCTCCAAAAGAGAAGAGGAAGAGAAGGAAAGAGCAGGGAGGGGTCTTGGGGTAAATCCCCTCCCCCCTGGCCCACCCATCCTGTTCTGACCCACCATGAGGCCCTCAGGTTAGAAAGTTTGCCCATGCCTGATCTACACTGTGGAAGGAATGCAGTTTTCACACCGCTTCAAAGCTAGGAAAGAACTTTTGTTAGAGAAGCTGAAAGATCTTGCAAAACCACAACCTTTGAGGATTCCATAGCATTGAGCCAGGGCGGGTCAAGTGGTGTCAATCTGCATTGATTCCACAGTGTAGATCAGGCCTGGGCTAACTTCCTCCCTCCAGGTGTTTTGGACTTCAACTCTCACCATTCCTAACAGCCTCAGGCCCTTTCCTTTTCCCCTTCAGCCGCTTAAGCATTTGATGATCCCTATGTAGACTTGTCAAGACATGAAACAATCATGGCCAGCTAACACCTCCCAACAAAGGATTCCCCCAGGCAGGAAGCAGCCAAGCTTTGAAGCTGCAAGGCTCTTTAGTGCTAATCAAGCTGGTCAAATGCAGTTGTGTCAAGGTGCATGAATTCCACAGTGTAGATCAGGCCTGGGCCAACTTCGTCCCTCCAGGTTGGCCCAGGCTTAAGCGGCTAAGGGTTAAAGGAAGGGGCCTGAGGCTGTTATGAATGGTGGGAGTTGGAGTCCAAAATGCCTGGAGGGCTAATGTTTTGGCGTCATGATCATTCAAGTGGTATCCAAGTGTTATAACTCTGCAGTGTAGCTGCAGCCTTTGACAGTTTCGAAAGGGGATTAAACTGGGCAGTAATTAGGGGCACAGGACCCCTGGAAAACCATGAATAAGAAATGCACTTTTTAAACCTGAGAGAACAGATAAATGTTTTTATATCCATTTTCCAGCTATTTATAGGACTCCCCTTCCCCATAAATAAATGTCTTCAAAAACAAGAAAAAACTATCATTAGAAACATGAATAAAGCAAGGTAAAGCCAAGTACCATCACTCTACCATTGAAGAAAAATGAAAACAGCGTAAGGAATCAAGGCCAAACTCCTGGAAAATGATACCAAAGTGAAACATTTGTTAGGTCTCTAACACTAAGATTAGAATACTGATCTGTATCTTTTAGTATGTTTTGGAATACACCAGGAATACTGTGACTAATTCTGAGCACCGCAATTGAAAAGAGATATTGACAAGCTGGAGTGTCCAGAGGAGGGCGCCTAAAATGATCAAAAGTCTGAACAATAAGCCCTATAAGGAGCGGCTTAAAGAGCTGGTCATGCTTGGTCTGCAGAAGAGAAGGCTGAGAGGAGACATGATGAGGGCCATGTATACATATGTGAGGGGAATCATAAGGAGTAGGGAGCAAGCTTATTTTCTGCTTCCCTGGAGACTAGGACATGGAACAATGGCTTCAAACTAGAGGAAAGGAGATTCCACCAGAACATGAGGAAGAACTCCTGACTGTGAGAGCTGTTCAGCAGTAGAACTCTCTGCCCCAGAGTGTAGTGGAGGTTCCTTCTTTGGAGGCTTTTAAGCAGGGGCTGGATGGCCATCTGTCGGGGATGCTTTAAAGGTGATTTCCCTGCTTCTTGGCAGAATGGGGTTGGACAGGAAGGCCCACAAGGTCTCTTCCAACTATGATTCTATAGAAGAAATCCAACCTGCTCCCAAATTTCTTGAATGTGCTAGATTATCTCGATTTTGGAAACTAAGTAGGGTTAGGCCCGGTTGGTACATGGATAGGGGACCACCAGGGAATACCAGGAACTGTAAACTAGATAGACAGCTCTCCACATTATCTGAGCATAGAAATTGAGGAATGCCTGCAAATGCAGAAATACTACAAATAAGAAACCACTGGTTTTTATCTTTGCCTAGGAGGACATCTATCTTGAAAAGTCTAGGTCTTCCAGTGTGACTCTGTAGACCATATTAATCAAACTGGCAAATAAACAAATCTGTAAAAGTTAAATCTACAAATGTGGAGGATTGGCTGCATTTCAGAGGAAGGCAATGGCAGAACACCTTGTTTAAGAAAACTCTGAAATTCAAAAGATCTCACAATACTACAACTCCCAGGATCCCACAGTGTTGAGCCATGGCAGTAAAAGTGATGCCAAATATCATTAACCCTACAGCAGTGATTCCCAACCTTTTTTTTTTCTTTTTTGACCAGGAACCACTCTCCAACATCAGTACCAAAAGGGTTACGAATAAATTTTTGGTCAACTTTAGATTTGGCTTGGTTATTTGGGGTGATGATTCAGAAAATTGCATTGGGTAGACCACATCGCCTCTAGTTTCTGATACAGAATGTATGCCATCTAGAAGTCACCATCTGCTTGTCCAAGAAAACCATATTTAATAAGCCTCACCACTATAAAAGGGTTTTGTGAGACCAGTCACTCTTGTTACAACGGTGTAATAATGGTAAGGCCACGGACCATATTTTAATTCTTGTGGGCCACTGGGGTCCATGGACCACAGGTTGGGAACCAATGCTCTGCAGTGCAGAATGATTCAGCCATGGAAGGAATTGAGTAGTCCAGGGATGCTTCATTGTCTGTCTGTCTGTCTGTCTCTCTTTCTCTCTCTCTCTCTCTATAGAGAGAAAGAGAGAGCTCCCTGATACGAAGTCTGAGCTAGTGTGAAATTTTCTTTGCTGTTGAAGAATTTCCGGCTTTGCTAAGCCTCATTATAAAAGACAGACCTTCTATCATGATCAGAAAAGAAAGTTAAATCCTCAAAAGCAATCCTCAGCTGGATGGATTCATTAATGTTAAACTGACAACCGGTGTGAGATAACGAATAGGGGATTAACCCAGTGAATTCACCAATAATGTTCATATCCTATATCAAAATGGGATAAAGCACTCCTTTCTGAAGCCCCCCACTAGTTATTTGCTATGTATATAGTTCAGATTGCTTACTGTATTGTATATATGTGTATTGGTTTGCAATTTTACATTATCTCTTTGTTGTGAGAGGGGTTGCAGACCATGTGATCAGAACTGGGCATGTTCAGGACTCAGACTCCATTTTAGAACACTGTTCAGTTTAGACTTCAGTAGGAACAGAAGTATGCTTTAGACCTCAATGCAGGAACTGTATGCTTAGAGACTATACCAGTGGTTTTCAACCTGTGGGTCCCCAGGTGTTTTGGCATACAACTCCCAGATATCCTAGCCACTTCACCAGCTGTTAGGATTTCTGGGATTTGAAGGTGAAAACATCTGGGGACCCACAGGTTGAGAACCACTGGACTAGACAGAGACTCTAAAAACGGAGATATGCTTTGGATAATGGACTATTGATTCTAAAGAAGATACCTCGTGTTACCTACACTACTTAAAATCCTATTGTAACTGGATTCATATGCAAAGTACCTATATGCTAAGTACATGAAGTTTGTGAGTAAATCAACAATGTTTAAAGAAGTCTGCTTGTTTTTGTCTTCTGAGAGCATGATTTAAAGGCAAATATATTTTATGGGAAAATAGATGTTTTGGGGCAATTAAAAAGAACACTTC
>NW_026844366.1:329951636-329985933 GCF_025583915.1 Anolis sagrei ordinatus | reverse complement strand
ATTCCTGTAGAGTTTGGTCCAGATTCATCATTGTTTGAGTGCACAGTAATCTCTGGATGTAGGTGAACTACAATTCCTAAACCAAAGGACACTGCCAACCAAACCCTTCCAGTATTTTTCTGTTGTTCATGGGAGAACTGTGTGCCAAGTTTGGTTCAATTCCATTGCCGGTGGGGTTCAAAATGCTCTTTGATTGTAGATGAACTATAAATCCCAGAAACTACAACTCCCAAATGACAACATCAATTTTTTGAGTGAAGGACATACATTGGGTTGTTAGGTGTCTTGTATCCAAATTTGGTGTCAATTCGTCCAGTGGTTTTTGAGTTCTGTTAATCCCACAAACAAACATTACATTTTTATTTATATAGACTGTATAGTCAAGAATAAGGCTCCACAGTCACCTACGGACCCTGGAAGACTATCCTACTCGGACAACGAGGGATCACCTAAGTAAGTAAGTACTGTACAGTAGTTGTCTGCATATAAGTACCTGGCTCCCACACACTGTCTGGAGACTGTAACAATCTCCCATAGCAGTTCCTGGACCACTTGTACAGCAGGAATGGTATTGCAGCTTCTGGCCACCAGGGGGAGCATGCTTCCAAACAAAAACTTTGCTAGGTCTTACTTTCGGGGGAGGCCTTATATTTAGCAATTCAGCAAAACCTCTACTACAGTGCTTCTAATCCTTCCTAATGCCAAAACCCCTTAATACAGTTCCTCATGTTGTGGTGACCCCCAACCATAACATTATTTTTATTGCTACTTCATAAGTGAAATTTTGCTAGTGTTATGAATTACTATGTAAATATCCAACATGCAGGATGCATTTTAATTCACTGGACCAAATTTGGCACAAATACCCAATATGCCCAAATTTGTATACTGGCGGGATTGGGGAGGGGGGTTCATTTTGTGATTTGGGACTTATAGTTCACTTACAATCAAAGAGCATTCTGAACTCCAACAGCAATGGAATTGAACCAAATTTGGCACACAGAATTCCCATAACCAACAGAAAAGACTGGAAGGGTTTGGTGGGCATTGACCTTGAGTTTTGGAGTTGTAGTTCACCTGCATCCAGAAAGCACTGGTGACTTAAACAATGATGGATCTGGACCAAAATGTGAACACTGGTGGAGTTTGGGGAAAATAGATCTTGACATTTGGAAGTTGTAGTTACTGGGATACATAGTTCACCTACCATCGAAGAGCATTCCGAACCCCACCAACGATAGAATTGGGCCAAAATACCCACACAACCCCTATGACCAATAGAAAATGTGTTTTCCGATGGTCTTTGGTGACCCCCCCTGACACCCCCCTCACAACTCCCCCAGGGGTCCCGACTTCCAGGTTGAGAAATGCTGTTCTAATAGGTCTTATTTTTGGGAGGAAAGGGTACTAGATCCTGGCTGATCTTAGAAGCTAAGCAAGGTCAGCCCTGGTTGGTGCTTGGACGATGATGATGATGATGATTTATATCCCTCTTTTTTCTCCACAAATGAGACTCAAAGCTGCTTATGTATGGGAGATCAGCAATGAATGCCAGCTCCTGTAGGCTATAATTCAGAAGAAGAAGCTGTCAAAACCATCATTTAGTATTCCTTGGCTAAGAAAACCCTAAATCAGTGGTTCCCAACCTTTGGTCCTCCAGGTGTTTTGGACTTCAACTCCCAAAATCCCAGCTATCTTACCAACTGTTAGGAATTGTGGGAGCTGAAGTCCAAAACACCTGGAGGACCAAAGGTTGGGAACCACTGTCCTAAATAGTGGTTTTCAATCTTTGGTCCTCCAGGTGTTTTGGGCTTCAACTCCCAGAAATCCCAGCTGGTTTACCATATGTTAGGAATTGTGAGAATTGAAGACCAAAACACCTGGAGGACCACAGGTTGAAAACCACTGCCTAGTGAAATTTATGGGATCGACATACGCACAAGTACACTCACATTCACCACGATCTTACACCACAAAAATAATTATAAGTACATAACTATATATCTTCTCCTGAGTCCCCAAACCTACCTTAATAGTCAACAGCCCTACTAAGCAACAGAGGTCTGTTTTGCTGGCAATTGAGACACCGCACTGTCACAACAGTAAACATAAATCTGTTATTGTTGTGATCCTTCAAGTCATTTCCAACTTACGGTGACCCTATCATGAATTATTCATTCATTCAAGCTGAGAGAGAATGATTCACCCAAGGGAAGCCAGTGAGTTTCCATAGCCAAGTAAGCAATCGAACCCTGATCTCCAGAGTTGTATTCCAACACTCAAGCCACTTCATCATACTGGCTCTGTAAACATTAAAAATATGCAGGGATGTGCTCAGCAAGATGCTAGTCATTATTTGCAACTCTTATGATATAATGACAGTTATGAAATTTAAAATAATTTGTTGTCACAATAAGCAGATTCATTGACGTATAGCTTGAAATTTTTCGATCAGATGATAACAGAGGTCCTTAGAGATACTGGTTCCTTCCCTGGACAGGCAGCACCTCACGTGTATAGCCCTGTACAATTGCCCTTACATATCCATGGATTCTGCATTCATGGATTCCATCACCCACAGCTTCAAAATATTATTTTGAAAATCCCAAAAGCAAACCTTGCTATAACCATTTTATAGAAGGGACACCATTTTTCTATGTCACTGTATATAATGGGACTTGAGCACCCATGGATTAGGAGCCCCGATGGTGCAATGGGTTAAACCCTTGTGCCGGCAGGATTGAAGACTGACAGGATGGAGGTTCAAATCTGGGAGAGAGAGGAAGAGCTCCCTCTGTCAGCTCCAGCTCCCCATGCGGGGACATGAGAGAAGCCTCCCACAAGGATGGTAAAACATAAAAACACCCGGGTGTCCCCTGGGCAACGTCCTTGCAGACGGCCAATTCTCTCACACCAGAAGTAACTTGCAGTTTCTCAAGTTGCTCCTGACATACAAAAAAATCCATAATTTGGGTATCCACTGGGGGTCCTGAAACCAAGCCCAAGTGGATACCAAGGTCTCATTGTAAAAGCAAGGAGATGGCTAGGATGTTATAAAAATACAAGTTTCTACTTACTTGGTGGACTATCCAATGTTATAACTTCTTTACCAGATTGACAAGTCTTCAGTATCATAGTTCATTTTTCCAGCATTCTCCAGAACATGCTGAACTGTAATCTTGAGCCTTCAGGGTTGTGTGTCTCCTATTTTTCTGCAACAACGCATTCGAGTGCAGAAATTGATACTTGGCACAACTGCAGCATCATGAGAATCTAAGCTGTCACCATTTACATAATTGAAACAAGTTACAGAATCCAATTTTCTTTTTTAGAGTACACAGTTTGCATAGTCTTGATTGACTCTGAACTAATGGGGTGTCTGTGTGTGTGTGTATGCATATATGTTTGCACACATACAGATGAAACATTTTCACAGCTGGTGTGAACTCAAAGAACTGACTTCAACATCCACTGTGACATTGGAACATGTTGCAAAGTTATAATACGTTTGTATTGATGCGTTTGTTTACTGTTTTGATTGGTTTGGTTTGTTTCAATTGTTTATTATGGCATTGAATGTGTTGGGAATCAGAGCTGTTAGACTCAAAAAATAACCCTCACTTGGGGTGATTCCACCATAAATATAGCAGAGTGATAGGAGCAGTCTTCATAACTAGCAGAAACTTACATGTGGTGAGACAGGATTAGCTTCCATTGAACAGGATGGTACAGGTTTGCAGAGACAGAACTTTAGGTTCAAAATATATTTATTGAAGTAAAAAGAACTCCGCTCTAGATAGAAAAGGGTCTTGGAGCTAACTAGCTTACTAAGCACATCTTCTAAGGAAGGTAAAAGGATAAAATATCAAATCAAATCAAATCATTTATTTCGGTCATTGACCAGCACAGGGATAAAATATCAAAAGTATCCATGCAGCTACCTTTTGTCTGGAGAAAGGCAAAATGTGTCCTTACTGGAAGGGAGGCAAAAGCAGAGGAGAAAGGGTCAAAATGGAGAATGACCACATGGCCAACAAGCCAGGGCAATAAAAATATATTTTAAGAGGAAGTAACCGCATCCCTCACAAAGATTACATTGCTACATTTTCATAGGGGGGGAAGAGATAGTGGCAAGCAAGAAGAGTAAAGATAAAGCCCCTTCTGGGATAAGCATGTATAAGAATGTGGGGGACTGAATCCCTCACGCTAATCCTATATCTAAGTCTAGCTACTCATTGAGGACTGGAGACTTGTGCAGTCCAGGGATGAAATGCAGCAAAATGTTTGCCATCTTTTGTTGGAAACCGCCCCAAGTCCCCCCGGGGAGGTAGAGCGGGTTATAAATAAATTATTATTGTTATTATTATTATTTGAAACACAACAAGATGAGTCCACAGTAAACAAGATCACTCTGCTGGCTATTGTATTGGATAACACATTGGACACTTCCCAAGTGTCTAGGACTGTGTGATGTATTGGCAAATAATGTGTGCAGATCCCAGTAAGGTGGCCTTCTGCAGCCAGTAGATGGTAATTTTGTCAGTGCCGATTGTGTTTAAGTGCAGGCCAAGGTTTTTAGGCACTGCACCCAGTGTGTGAATCACCACTGGGACCACCTCTACTGCCTCTTTGCAGTTCGAGCTTTAAATCCTCATATCGTGTCAGCTTTACCAGTTGTTTCTCTTCAATCCTGCTGTCACCTGGGATTGCAACATCGACGATCCATACTTTGTTTTTTAACACGATCGTGAAGTCAGGAGTATTGTGCTCCAAAACTCTGTCTGTCTGAAGTTGGAAGTCCTGGAGAAGCTTGACGTGTTCATTTTCTGTAACTTTTTCAGGCTTGTGATCCCACCAGTTCTTTGTTGCAGGCAGATAGTATTTGTGGCACAAGGTCCAACGAATCATCTGAGCAATGGTGTTATGCCTCTGCTTGTAGTCTGTCTGTGCAATCTACTTGCAGGAGCTAAGGATGTAATCTATTGTTTCATCTGCTTCCTTATTATTATTATTATTATTATTATTATTATTATTATTATTATTGCAGTAATTTTCTTTCTACACATTTGAGCACAACGCTGTTGGTTTAGGTACTCGTTGAGAGGTTACTTCCAAAGAAAAATAAGAGAGGTTGTGAATTTCTACTTTGACAACATAGGTGCCAAACATCAAGGTTTGACAGGCTATCTTTAGGGCACAGACAATCTGGTACCAGGCATCTGATCTGATGATGGGGCTTCCCTTGAAGCTGATAAATAACAAGCAGTAGGTTTGAAGGGATTCCCCTTGGGCTCGAGTAATCCAGCTCTGAGTGACAGGTTTGCGAGAGGATTAAGCGTTGGCACCTTCAGTCACCAGGAGTTGGGTCTCAAGGGATTCCCCTTCTAGTCAGCCAAATGCAGCTCTCAGCAGCAGGTGGGGAGGGAATCAGAACCAAAGCAGCCGCTCAGAGAGATTTCGACTTGGGCAGAAGCAAATTGGCACCAGGAGTCAGATGGGAAAAGGAACAAAGGGAGTACGTGGCATCATCACAACGATCATCCATTTGCTTGTGGGCGGCACTGTAGGTCAATCTGAGGTTTCTGTCATTGAGACCCTCCTGAACCGTCACGTTTTCGGTTTTAAAGCACAAAAGCCTTGCCCTCATATTTTTGTGTGTATTTTATTATATAGTGTACAGAGACTCTAAAGGGAATTAAAGAGCTAGTATGGTGTAATGGTTTGACGGTTGGACTAAAATTTTGGAGACTAAGGGTACATCTACACTTAGTTTGACACCATTTTAACTGACATGGCTCAGTGACACAGAATGATGGAGATTGTAGTTTAGTAAGAATCACAACTATTTGATAGAGAAGGCTAAATATGTTTTGAAACAGCAGTTCCCATGATTCCAGAACACTGCATAATTGCAGATGAAGTGATGCAAAACTGTATTAATTCTACAATATAGATCAGGCACAGGCAAATTGGGCCCACCAGGTGTTTTGGACTTCAACTCCCATCATTCCTAACAGCCTCAGGCCCTTTCCTTTTACCCCTCAGCCGCTTAAGCGGGAGTGGGAGTTGAAGTGGGAGTGGGAGTTGAAGTCCAAAACACCTGATGGGCCAAAGTTAACCCATGTCTGGTATAGATCACCCTAGGGTTCAAATCCTCCATCAGACGTGAAATCTTTGAGAAGTCACACTCTCTCAGCCTCAGAGGAAGGCAATGGCAAACTCCCGCTAATCAAATCTTGCCATGATAGGATTGTCTTAAGTCTGCCATAATTTAGAAAGGACTTGAAGACATGCAACACCAAAATTTTAGAGACTTGAAGAGGTAGGTGACTTAGCTTGTGCTAAAACCAGTACTGCTGCAAAGCTAAATTAGCAGGAGAGTGTGAAAATCAGTTCAGGTCCACGCCAAAGCACTTTCCTTCCTCCTGAATCATACCTTTTCAAAGCACTCTTTCCTACATTGAGATTCCAGTCAAGCTCTCTGCTTGTATTGTGATTCCAAATGAAAACAAAGCTTCCATTCCTTAATTATAGTCCCATTCATGGCATAAACGGTTGGAATTACTGCAAACCATGTCATATATTTGCTCCTGGCCTCCAATAAACAGACGGGCAGGTGGAATGAGTCAACTAGCAATGCTTCTTCAAACAACATGTTGATTGCTTCTTCATGTCTCATTAATATGACTAGGTGGGTGTTATTCACGAGATCGTATTAACTGGCTGAGTCAAATAACGCTTTGTGTTCAACATAAACCCATCTCCTGATTGCTCAGTTTTTGTTAGCTGGAAGATAACATATTGCTTGGGCACCAAGACACAGCCATGGGACCTGGTGCACACAATAGGGATTACAAGAATAAGGCATGAGCACAAGATTGCACAATAATAATTAGGTGGACTATGGGCATATGGGTATTCAAGTTGTCTGTCAACTTATGGTGACCACATTAATTCCATAAGGTTTTCTTAGGCAAAGAATACTCAGATGTGGTTTTTGTGGGGATTTGTAAAAAGGCACCATGATGCAATAGGTTGACTGGGAAGGACATGTATCAGCACCTGATTGGCTCAGCATGCCAGGAACCAGAATTCTGATTCGCTACTATCTCTAGCTTGCTGCTGAGACAAACGGTTTTAACTGCCAAAGTGCTGACTGGAAACACTCTCCTGTGCTATGCTAATAATATAATATAATATAATATCATATCATATCATATCATATCATATCATATCATATAATATATTGTATATACACATATAACATTTATAATATTATAATGTAATATGATATAATACTAATAATAATATGATAATTATATATTTTATATTACATGTAATATTACTAATAATAATACAATATAATGGTATAGTACAATATAGTAATATATAATACTGATATTGTACTATGCTAATAATATAATGTATTGAGTGTATATATATATATCTTGTAAGAAGCTCTGAGTCCCCTTCGGGGTGAGAAGGGCAGCATATAAACGCTGTAAATAAATAAATAAATAAATAGCCAGGAAGGAAATGGCTGCCAACTCTCTAAAGCCTGATAATTTCTAAGGCATGAAACATATTTTGAAGACTGTTTAAAAAGGATTGTTTATTCCCTCTGTTATCTGTGTGAATTCAGAGAGACTGCTGTATATATTGTTGCCCTGTTTGATCTTTTGAACGGAAGTAAAGATGCTGTTACTTGTTACACAAGCCTGAGTGACATTTTATTATACTGCAGGGTATATTTTGGTTCAGAAACTGTGGTAAAGCTTCTATTTATTTATATCTACAAGATTTGTCATTATTTTTCTTGCAAATGTAATAAATAGCACCTGGTATTCATTGACAGTCTCAGATCTAAGTATCAACTTGGGTTGACCCTGCTTAGCTTCCAAGATCAGATGGGATGTAGCACATTTATATCCCATCCAAGATCAGATGGGATCTAGCTGCATGCCTTCAAGTGGCTTCCAATTTATGGTAATCCTAAAGCAAACCTGCAATATTCTGGAGTCAAGAGTATACAATTCACCCAAGTTCATCCTATGAGTTTCTGTGGTTGAGCAGAGAACTATGCTCTCCAGAGTTGTAGTGTAATGCTCAAACCACTATGCCAGTGGTCATCAAACTGTGGACACCAAGACGTTTTGGCCTTCAACTCCCAGAAATCCTAATAGCTGGTAAACTGTCTGGGATTTCTGGGAGTTGTAGGCCAAAACACCTGGGGACCCACAGGTTGAGAACCACTGCACTATGCCATACTGGCTCCCAACCATTGCTTGAATAATGATGAAAACTATTATATTATATTGAAGATATAATTCTATATCTTTAGGTTCAGAAACATGTCTAGTTCTCAAAAGGAGCATTTAAGATTACTAATATTCTAGGTTATGTTCTCACAATTGCTCATCCTGACTGGAATCACTGCTACACTTGAAAGCACTCTTTATGGCACTGCTCTTGAAATCACTTAATGCAAATGAGTTAACCATCATAACTTCCTGGAATGTCGAAGGAATGAAGAATATGGGCAGAACTAAATATTCACTCAGAAAACGCATACTTTCCAAACTGCCTTTCCTGAGGTAGCTTGATAATGATGGCAGTGGGAAATACCCAACCATTTCCACCTTGTAAATATTGCCTCCACTCCTGCCTATTCCTCCTCCATTCAGGCTTACGACCATTGAGTCAGAAAGCGGAACAGGCTGGATGAATATTTAAACAAGAGAATAGGCATGTCGGTAAAAATATGAAAAGGATCTCTTTCCTTTGCTTAACAATTCTAATTTGCAAAGACTCCAACCCTTGCAATGAACAGAATCAGAGATTCATACAATCATAGAATTGGAAGCGACCTCAAGGGTCATCCAGCCCAACCCTGTTCTCCCATGCAGGAACACACAATCAAAGCACTCTTGACAAATGGCCATCCAGCCTCTCCTTAAAATGATATATATTGTATAAACACAGCCTCCTCCACCCTACAAGGAAGCATATTCCACTGCTAAACAACTCTCTGTGGAGATAAAAAGTAGGGTATAAATAAACATAACAACAACAACAATAACAACAACAAAAACAACAACTACCAGAAAGTGCTTCCTAATGTTTAGGTGGATTTTCCTTTCCTGCAGCTTGAATACTGCGTGAATCAGTTCTACCATTAGCAGCAGCCTCAGTTAATAGGTGTGTGTGTGTAACAAACAGTGAAGTGTTGGAAGACAGAGGCCACATCTATAGACTGGTCCAGGAGGCAGACACATGCACTTGGCAAACCCACTGCAATGCTGTGTTGGTGTTCACACAATCCAGATGGTTTTGCTGGACCATGACCTCCCTTTCTGATACTCCCAGCTAGGCACAGAACTCTGTGGGTTCCTAGGTATCATGGAAATCTTATTCTGCCAACAGCAAAGTTGCCTGCAGAACCAGGACAAAGGACTTGGCCAATCTCCTCACCTTCTTCCTTGTTGTGTGGGCACCTCCACTGATGTTGGAATGGGACGCCTGCAATGGCTAGGAGCTCACATGGAGCTCTGTGGGTGGACTTTGCTTGAAGTGGGGCAAAGTTAGTTTAACCCATGATACTCGCCAAAAGTAGTTGACCATCATGAGGATAGCCTTGAGTCAATTCAGGCTGAGTCCAAGTTTTCTTGGCCATGTGGACTTGCCTTTACATTTGAAATATACTTAGGTTCATATGGGAGGAGGACCTTTGCACATCCTGGGCATTTAGGACTGTAAAAGCTGAGTCCAGCATTTTGAAAAGCGACCTGGGCTTCGTTGTGGCAGCACCAAATTGTCCAAAATGCTGTGTACTAGGACAACTTGTGTCTATCAGACCCTCCTTCCAACTCCAATGGATAGCAGTCACAGAAGACGACAGCAATACTACTACAATGAGCTCAAGGATGGTTGGGAAGCACAATTGATCCCCCACCCTCCAGTATCTGAGCATAGCTTTGCTTTAGGGGCACTGGTGCCATTAAAAATAGTGAATGACGCTTGGACTCAACAGTACAAGTTCAACAAAGGACAAGAGGGATCCTCTCACCTCTGCAGGAGTCTAACATATACCATGCAGCTGTGGACAAGACTACTTAGGGACCACCAAACGCAGCGCCCAAACAAGAATCCAGGAACATGAAAGGCACTGCAGACTAATTCAACCAGAGAAGTTTGCCATAGCAGAGCACCTGATGAACCAACCTGGACACAGCATATTATTTGTGAACACAGACATGCTGGACCATACTAACAACCACCATGTCAGACTACACAGAGAAGCCATTGAAATCCACAAGCATGTGAACAATTTCAACATAAAGGAGAAAACCATGAAAATGAAAAAAATCTGGCTACCAGTATTTAAAAAAAACTCTACAATCAGGCCAGTAAATAAAGAGCAACACCCCTCCCCAGAAAAACCGGGAAATTCCTTACATGAAACAATCAGGGTCATTCTAACACCTCTCAACAAAGGCTTCCCCCAGGCGAATTGCAACATTCACACTTGCCTCAAACAGACAAGAGTTTTTTCTCCCACCCTGGACATTCCACAGATATATAAACCCCACTTGCCTAGTTTCCAACAGACCTCACAACCTCTGAGGATGCCTGCCATAGATATGGGTGAAACATCAGGAGAGAATGCTTTTGGAATACAGCCATACAGCCCGGAAAACTCACAGCAACCCTGCCCAGCTTTGATTGTACAGGAGAAAACAGACATAATACTAGTAAATATTATGGAATGCTGAGTAATACTATAGGTCTAAGATGAATCTGAGTTTCCCAGAAAAAAGGGAAGGTTGTGTATAGTGCTCAGGGCAACATCAGTTTCTACCATGAAGGATACAGGAAAGCAGAACATTCAAATGGCTGAAATTAAAACTTTGTCAATCTAAGGAAGGAAATCAGAAGGTTCTCCCTGTTGATAAAAGGTTAGTTATCCATGAATAATAAAGACACATGCTCTGCACTTTCAGGGTACTTGGAAATGGCTGGCTCAGCAATCACTGTCACGTTGCTCATCCTGATCTCAGCAGCAGATCTTCTTTTTACCCATCAGTGTATAAAAAGATCACAAGAGCTTCAACCAAAGTGGCCACTGGGTGTCACTGAGTCTCTACAGAGAGGCTGCTGAGCAGGCGTTTCTCTGAATGAATAGGGGCATATTTTTTATGGAGACAGCAGATGTTACAGGCCACAGAATCCGTGCCCAGCTTTCCCATTACAAGGCATCTGTGGAATGCCTCTAACAAGGAATCAGCAGCAATTCGCTCTTCTAGCCCTAAGAGCATGGCAGGATTAAAGTGGCTGAGGCCCTGAAGCCATTCCAGAAACAGAGGCTCTCTCAATAATAGAAGGGCTGGCTTCGCACTGCAGGAGATAAAACTTGATGGCTCTACTGAATGGAGATGAGCTCTCCTTGCAGCCAAAACTTGCCAATTTCAGCTCCAAGGGAAAAGGCATCTCTGGGCATCTCTCATGCCTTTGTCCCTCCTGGTGTGGCTAAAGTCAGAGTTGCAGAAGCACAATCCTAACGTGGCACCTATCACCTCGGCCAGCACAGGGTATTTAGGTGGAGATCTGTAGTTTCCCTTGGCTCAGGAGCAGTGTCATGTTTGCATGCCAACCACAGCATGAGACCCTTAGCCATGGATGATTCCAGAGCATATAATAATAATAATCATAATAATAATAATAATAATAATAATTATTATTATTATTATTATTATTATTATTATTATTTATATATTATATATTATATATTACCAGTTCCTGGGAAAATTGAGAGCAAAATTGACAAAGAAAAAACATGGATGTGGGTCACAAATGGAACTTTGAAAACAGAGACAGAGGGGCTGATTCTGGTAGCCCAAGAGCTTCCTAACTAAACCTTCTAGCTTCTTTGATTTGATTCTATTAGTCTATGCTGTAGTTCTTCTACCAAAATGCATGTAAATTGTTCAGCAACACTATATGACCAGAGACACAGGTTTTGCCCAAGTCATTTTGTTGCTGGAGGCAAAAGATAAGAAAATAACTCTTATTTCCCAACAAGTTTCATGCATGAAAACTGACTGGACTGGCAGATGAATCCCACTTCAACATTACCAGTCAGGCTGCATTCTCCATTATGCTGGAGGGCAGAGACCTAGCTTAAGAATGCCAGAGAGGTTGTGGGTGCACTCCGAAGGGAAGGAGAGACATGAATGGCTTGAGAGAAATAGCCATGACCTTCCACTGTGGCCTCCTAGTATCTGCTGTCAGAGGCATTGTCTCATTCTGTCTAATAAACCCAATTCTACAATCCATCTCGATATATTATAATGTTAGTTTAATTCCTGGAAGCCCAGAAAAACATCTATGTTATGAGTGACAGTATTTTATTTATTTCGGGGAATGCGTGGCGGATGAGGCTAATGAGATTTGCAACAGGATTGAGATATTCTTGCTATCCGTGATGCTAAAAATATTATGAACCTGCAGGCATCCTGGTGCTTTACACAGGCATCCTGTTCCTTTATGCAAAGACAACCATCTTCAGCAATGAACTTAGAGTTACATATGTATTCCCACTGTGCATCGCTGTCCATTGAGTGTTGTGGGCTGCATACTGTGCATTGTTATGCATTGTTTATTGATCCCATGGCTGTATAAAGTTGTGTCTTGCATATCAATATGAAATACACATAGGTTCTATAACCTTACAATTTTGCTGCAAGATGCTAGAGTGCAACCAAGGCATAATTCTATGAGAGTAAATTTATGCTATGTCCCTTTGATGTGGTAGCTCTGCCACAGACTTTCTCTTTGCTAATATTTTCAGGAGTACCACAGGAGAGGTGAAATCATGATACAAAACCTTGCAAGGACGATCTTCCCCTGGGCATCTCATTCTCAGTTATATGCACAGAACCTTGCAGGGTTTTGTGTGTATAACTTACTTTGTGCACATCCACAATACCTTGCAGGGTTTCATTCATATAACTGAGAATGAGATGCTCAGGGGAGGATAATAAGGCACAATAAAAACCAGGACTGTTTTATCTCAAGTACTGTGCAGAAGAAGAAAACTTGGAGAAGCTGCTTTTCTTATTCCCTGTGAAGCAAACAGTAGCCCTTAGGAAAAATCCTCAGAATCCTGTATGATCTATTACATTCCATAACTTTACATATGCCAAGCTGTGTTCAAGAGGCACTAAGAAACTTCTTTACTGAATTGCAATGATGTGTAACAGGATACCACCAAGAATAGCCAATGTGCATTGGTACCCAATTGCGTGTCGGGACCCATACAATGTATATTGTGACCCATGGATATTGAAAGGGGCCGTGGTGGCACAAGGGGTTAAACTGTTGAACTGTTGAATCTGCTGGCCTAAAGATTGGCAGTTCAAAGCCATGGGTCGGGGTGAGCTCCCGCTGTTAGCCCTAGCTCCTGCCAACCCAGGGTAAAGATAAAGGTTTCCCCCTGATATTAAGTCCAGTCGTGTCTGACCCTGGGATGTGGTGTTCATCTCAATTTCTAAGCCGAAGAGTCAGTGTTGTCCGTAGACACCTCCAAGGTCATGTGGCCAGCATGACTGCATGGATCGCCAATACCTTCCCGCCAGAGTGGTACCTATTGTTCTACTCACATTTGCATGTTTTCGAACTGCTAGGTTGGCAGAAGCTGGGGCTGACAGTGGAAGCTTACGCCGCTCCCCGGATTCGAATCTGTGATCTTTCGGTCAACAAGTTTAGCATCTCAATGGTTTAACCCACTGTGCCACCGGGGGCTCCCCTGCCAACCTAGCAATTTGAAAATATGCAAATGTGAGTAGATGTCGTACACCGGAGCAGAAACACCTCTGACCTTAAACACCACACCAGTTTGGTAAAATCAGCAAGCAGTTTATTGTAGAAGATATACAGTGAGTCGCCCTAGGGCTGAGAACGGCGGTCTACAAGTGCAGTAAATAAATAAATAAATAAATAGGCAAAGCAATGAAAAATAGCAAAACAGTAAAAGTTCAAAATCCAAAATAGTCCATAAGCTTCAAAGAGAAACAAGATCCAAGAGTACATAGAAATACATGAAATAGGGCATTTGAAACCATGAAACAAAACAGCAGAAAAATCTCATAGGCAAAACTTAGGTTTGGCAAAACTTGATATATGAAACTCAGAGCACTTGAAAGCAAGACTGTGATAAAATAACGTTGATGAAAGGGGAAGCCTTTACCTTTGTTCTGTGTGTTTGTGTGTCATTGTTATTCCACTGTATTAAAGGCATTGAATGTTTGCTTTTCTGTGTATGTTGTAATCCACTCTGAGTCCCCTTGGGGAGATAGAGTGGAATATAAATAAATTATTATTATTATTATTATTATTATTATTATTATTATTATTACTCTCATCATCATCATTTCATTATGTATGAATCCACTTGCACATTGGAGACTCTACTTACTCTGTTCTGCAATAATGTAGCAATAGCCCTCTACTAGATGTGAACACCTTCTAGATGTCAACAACGCAACAAATCCACAGGGTTGTTGTAGGTTTTTTGAACTGTATGGCCATGTTCTAGAAGCATCCTCTCCTGACGTTTCGCCTGCATCTGTGGCAGGCATCCTCAGTGATTGTGAGGATGCCTTCCACAGAGGCAGGCAAAATGTCAGGAGAGAATGCTTCTAGAATATGGCCATACAGCCCAAAAAGACCTACAACAACCCAGTGATTCCGTCCATGAAAACCTTCAACAATATATTCAACAAATCCAATTCCCATATACACAAGTTGACTTATGAAGATGTAAGACCCCAACAGCATCTCAGGCCAGCCTCCCCCAACTGGAATTTTTCAGATGTGTTGGACTACAGTTCCCATAATTCTCAGCTAATGAGACCAATGGCTGTGGTTGCTGGAAATAATGGAAGTCCAACAGACTAGGAATAACTGTTGAAAGTCATGACAGTGTACTGGATTAATAGCCAAACAGGGATTTATGTTAACTTCACATGGTTATCTTCCGAATACACTACTACAACATGCTCTACGTGGGGCTGCCTTTCAAGACTATATGGAAGCTACAAATGGTCCAACGGGTGGCAGCCAGATTGCTCACCGGAGTGGCATACAGGGAGCATACCACCCCCTGTTACGTCAGCTCCATTGGCTGCCAATATGCTATGGATCACAATTTAACGTCCTGGCCCAGCTTATCTATCTGAACATATCTCCCCGTGTGAACCACCACAGAATTTAATAGATAGTCTTGGAACAATGTGCAATGACCATTGGAACTGCCTGGATTACGCTCGTGGATTATGTGTTTAATTCTGAATTGTATTGTTTTTAAATGTTTTAATTGTTTTTAATGTACTTTTAAATTCTATTTAAATATTTATTTATGTCTATGTAAAGGTAAAGGTTGTCCCCTGACATTAAGTCCAGTCATGTCTGACTCTGTGGTGTAGTGCTAATCTCCTTTTCTAAGCTGAAGAGCCGGCGTTGTCCATAGACACCTCCAAGGTCATGTGGCCAGCATGACTGCATGGAGTGCCGTTACTTTTGTGCCGGAGCGGTATCTATTGATCTACTCACATTGCATGTTTTCGAACTGCTAGGTTGGCAGAAGCTAGGGCTGACAGCGGAAGCTCACTCTGTTCCCTGGAATCAAACCTGTGACCTTTCGATCAACAAGCTCAGCAGCTCAGCGTTTTAATCCACTGCGCCACTGGGGCTCCTTTTTTTAAGTGTACATTGTGTTTTAAGGCATCAAATCGGTGGCTGTTTGTAAGGCTGCCTTGAGTCCCCTCCAGGGTGAGAAAGGTGGGCTAGAAATGTCATAAATAAATAAATATATATTTATTGTAGGGATGCATTATTTTGGTGGGCCTAAGACAGTGCCTTTCAACCTTCCTAATGGTGCAACCCCTTAATACACTTTTTCATGTTGTGGTGACCCCCAACCATAAAATTATTTTCATTACATCACAAACACCTTGGGCAATGTGGCATGCACTCCTTGATTATATATTTACTGCACATACTGGTTTTCTGCCAATGAACTCAGGTCAGTTTATAATTTAACACTGCTTTAAAAAAGAAGTTTGCAAAAAGAACGAGCTATCAAAACTAAAGATGAAATGGCAATTTTTTTCTCAGGACACATTATGTGGTCACTTCGGAAACTAATAATGGGAAGACGAGGCATGAGCTGCTGCGGCTGAATTCCCCATAGGACACACAGGAATTTCATTTTCAAGAAACCAAGGTATGAATCCTCTGCCTTTCTTCTCCTTTTTTAAATTTTTTTTCAGAAACAGTGAATTTATTCCTCAGGGCTTAGATGTAGTTTTGTGATTTTTGTATCTCCACTCCACTTGGAGAACATGAATAATTATCTTTCTGAAAGCTGGTGCCCCGCACCCCCCAATTTGTTAGACCAGGCATGGACAGACTTCAGCCCTCCAGGTGCTTTGGACTTCAACTCCCACAATTCCTGGCCTCAGACTCTTTCCTTTCCCCCCTCAGCTGCTTAAGCGGCTGAGGGGGAAAAGGAAGGGGCTTGAAACTGGGAATGGTGGGAGTTGAAGTCCAAAACACCTGGAAGGACGAAGTTTGGCCATGCCTGTGTTAGATAATGCCCTTCAATATACTCAGGCTGCATTAGCAGATATTTTGTCATAAAAGAATAATGGAGGGGGGGGGCAGTTCGTCTGAAGATCTGTCTCTCCTCACATCCTGCTGGCACTGCTAGAGATTACAAAGATTGTAATCCAGTGTTTCTCAACCTTCCTAATGCCGCAATTCATTAATACAGTTCCTCATGTTGTGGTGACCCCCACCCCATAAAATTATTTTTGTGGCTACCTCCTAACTGCAATTTTGCTACTGTTATGAATTGCAATGTAAGTATCTGATATGCAGGATGTATTTTCATTCACTGGACCAAATTTTGCAGAAAAACCAAATACGTCCAAAATTGACTACTGGTGGGGTTGGGGGGAGGGGTTATTTTAACATTTGGGAGTTGTAGTTGCTGGGATTTATAGTTCACCTACAATCAAAGCATTCTGAACTCCACCAACGATGGAATTGAACCAATCCTGGCACACTGAACTCCCATGATCAACAGAAAATACTGGAAGGGTTTGGTGGGCACTGACCTTGAGTTTTGGAGTTGAACGCCAGGTCTGTCAACGGAAAAACGACCTTTATCCAGGATGAGCGGGCAGATCTGGCGTGCATTACGGAGACCTGGCTGGGGGAAGCTGGGGGGGGTGAACCTCACCCAGCTCTGTCCTCCAGGTTTCTCCGTGCAGCATCAACCGAGATCCGGAGGACGGGGAGGCGGAGTCGCAGTGGTCTATAGAGATTCCATCCATCTGACCAGGAGTCCCATCCCGCAAACCACAAATTTTGAATGCGTCCACCTGAGGGTGGGTGACCGGGACAGAACAGGGATTCTGCTAGTGTACCGTCCACCTCGCTGCACTACAGTCTCCCTGCCTGAGCTAGCGGGGGTGGTCTCGAGCCTGGCGTTGGAGTCTCAACGGCTTCTTGTGCTGGGAGACTTCAATATCCATGCCGAGGCGACCCTCACAGGAGCGGCTCAGGACTTCATGTCTGCCATGGCAACCATGGGGCTGTCCCAACAAATATCTGGCCCCACCCACTGTGCTGGACATACATTGGACTTGGGTTTCTGCCAGGGATGGGAGCAGGGTGGCGGTGTGGAGGAGTTGTCCATCTCTCCGTTGCCATGGACTGACCACTTCCTGATCAGATTTAGGCTCACTGCGCCCCCTAACCTCGCAAAGGTGGAGGACCCATTAAGATGGTCCGCCCCAGGAGGCTTATGGATCCGGACGGATTCCTGACGGCTCTTGGGGATTTTCCCGCCACCTCGGTAGGTGACCATGTCGAGGCCTTGGTCGCTCTCTGGAATGGGGAGATGGCCAGGGCAATTGACATGATCGCTCCGGAACGTCCCCTCTCAAGTAGCCGAGCTAAACCAGCTCCTTGGTTTACTGAGGAGCTGGCAGTGATGAAGCGAAGGAAGAGGGAACTAGAGAGCGTGTGGCGTTCGGATCCGAGCGAGTCAAATCGAACACGGTTTGTGTCCTTTTTAAGGGCATATGCCGCGGCAATAAAAGCCGCAAAGAAAACTTTCTTTGCGGCCACTATTGCGTCTGCAAGGAACCGTCCGGCGGAGTTGTTCCGGATTGTCAGAGGTCTTTTAACTCCCGCCACTTCTGGCGGGAGCCCTGACAATTCGGCCACGCGCTGTGAAGCATTTGCTCGGTTCTTTGCAGACAAAGTCGCCTTGATCCGTTCTGAGCTGGACACCATATTAAATGCAGTCTCTGTGGATGTGACACGAGCACCTGCTTGTCCTATTTTGATGGATTCTTTTCAGTTTGTGAAGCCCGAGGATGTGGACAAGATACTTGGAGGAATGAGGCCCACCACGTCCATCCTAGACCCCTGCCCATCCTGGCTTCTGAAGGAGGCCAGAGGGGGATTGGCTGAGTGGGTAACGGTGGTGGTTAATGCCTCCCTTCGGGAAGGCAAGATTCCAGCGAGCTTTGTTGTTGTTCATTCGTTCAGTCGTCTCCGACTCTTCGTGACCTCATGGACCAGCCTACGCCAGAGCTCCCTGTCGGCCGTCACCACCCCCAGCTCCTTCAAGGTCAATCCAGTCACTTCAAGGATGCCATCCATCCATCTTGCCCTTGGTCGGCCCCTCTTCCTTTTTCCTTCCACTTTCCCCAGCATCATTGTCTTCTCCAAGCTTTCCTGTCTTCTCATGATGTGGCCAAAGTACTTCACTTTTGCCTCTAGTATCCTTCCCTCCATGAGCAGTCGGGCTTTATTTCCTGGAGGATGGACTGGTTGGATCTTCTCGCAGTCCAAGGCACTCTCAGCACTTTCCTCCAACACCACAGCTCAAAAGCATCGATCTGCCTTCGCTCAGCCTTCCCTAAGGTCCAGCTCTCACATCCGTAGGTTACTACAGGGAATACCATGGCTTTGACTAGGCGGATCTTTGTTGCCAGTCTGATGTCTCTACTCTTCACTATTTTACCGAGACTGGACATTGCTCTCCTCCCAAGAAGTAAGCGTCTTCTGATTTCCTGGCCACAGTCTGCATCTGCAGTAATCTTTGCACCTAGAAATACAAAGTCTGTCACGGCCTCCACGGTTTCTCCCTCTATTTTCCAGTTGTCAATCATTCTTGTTGCCATAATCTTGGTTTTTTGACGTTTAGCTGCAACCCGGCTTTTGCGCTTTCTTCTTTCACCTTGATTAGAAGGCTCCTCAGCTCCTCCTCGCTTTCGGCCATCAGAGTGGTGTCATCTGCATATCTGAGGTTGTTAATGTTTCTTCCAGCAATTTTCACCCCAGCTTTGCATTCATCCAGCCCCGCACATCGCATTATGTGTTCTGCATACAAGTTAAAAAGGTTGGGTGAGAGTATGCAGCCTTGCCGTACGCCTTTCCCAATCTTGAACCAGTCTGTTGTTCCGTGGTCAGTTCTGACTGTTGCTACTTGGTCCTTTTACAGATTCCTCAGGTGAAGAAACCATCACTGGACCCCACTAAATTGGACAACTTTCGGCCTGTTTCCAATCTCCCCTTTTTGGGCAAAGTCATGGAAAGCGTGGTGGCCTCACAACTCCAGGTATTCTTGAGAGACACGGATTATCTGGATTCGGCACAGTCTGGTTTCAGACCGGGACATGGAACTGAGACGGTCTTGGTCGCCTTAGTGGATTATCTGCGCCGGGAGCTAGACAGGGGGAGTGTGTCCCTGTTGGTGCTCCTGGACCTCTCAGCGGCCTTCGATACCGTCGACCACGGTATCCTTCTGGGACGCCTTGCGGAAATGGGGCTCGGGGGCACTGTTCTACAGTGGCTCCGGTCATTTCTGGAGGGTCGCACCCAGAAGGTGTTATTGGGGGACACCTGTTCAACACCACAGCCTTTGACTTGTGGGGTTCCACAGGGCTCTATACTGTCCCCCATGCTGTTTAACATCTACATGAAGCCGCTGGGTGAGATCATCCGGAGTTTCGGGGTGCGGTGTCATCTGTACGCAGATGATGTCCAACTCTGTCACTCCTTTCCACCTGCTACTAAGGAGGCTGTCGAGGTCCTGAACCGGTGCCTGGCAGCTGTAATGGTCTGGATGAGGGCGAACAAACTGAAATTAAATCCAGACAAGACAGAGGTACTCCTGGTCAGTCGCAAGGCCGAACAGGGTATAGGGTTACAGCCTGTGCTGGACGGGGTCGCACTCCCCTTGAAGGCGCAGGTTCGCAGCTTGGGTGTGATCCTGGATTCATCGTTGAGCCTGGATCCCCAGGTTTCAGCGGTGACCAGGGGAGCATTTGCACAGCTTCGGCTCGTGCGCCAGCTGCGCCCGTACCTCGGGAAGTCTGACTTGGCCACGGTGGTACACGCTCTGGTCACATCCCGCCTTGATTACTGCAACGCTCTCTACGTGGGGCTGCCCTTGCAGACGGCCCGGAAGCTTCAGCTAGTCCAGCGCGCGGCAGCCATGTTACTAACGGGAGCGGGACGCAGGGAGCACACAACGCCCTTGTTGTCCCAGCTCCACTGGCTGCCGATTTGCTACCGGGCCCAATTCAAGGTGCTGGTCTTGGCCTACAAAGCCCTAAACGGTTCCGGCCCAAAATACCTTTCTGACCGCATCTCGGCCTATGAGCCCACGAGGGCCTTGAGATCGTCTGGGGAGGCCCTTCTCTCGATCCCACCTGCCTCACAGGCACGCTTGGCGGGGATGAGAGATAGGGCCTTCTCAGTGGTGGCGCCCCGGCTGTGGAGCACCCTCCCTGTGGACATCAGACAGGCGCCCTCCCTTATGTCCTTTCGCAAGAGCTTAAAGACATGGCTATTCGAGCAGGCGTTCAACTAAGTGCTGTAATAATAACTGACGATGATGAATGGAACGGAATATGGAATACGAGATTGGTTTTGCGATTCTATGACGAGACGACGCGGATGACTTAGAGTAATTATTGTTGTATTATTAATGTTATGTGTATACTGTGTTGTATGAGGGGTTTTTTGTAAACTGTTTTTATATGTTGTACACCGCCGTGAGTCGCTCGAAGGGGCTGAGAATGGCGGTCAACAAATGCAATAAATAAATAAATAAATAGTTCACCTATATCCAGAGAGCACTGCGGACTCAAGCAATGATGGAGCTGGACCAAACTGGCACGAATACTCAATATGCCCAAATACGAACACTGGTGGAGTTTGGGGAAAATAGACCTTGACATTTGGGAGTTGTAGTCACTGGGATTTATAGTTCACCTACAATCAAAGAGCATTCTGAACCCCACCAACGATAGAATTGGCCAAACTTCCCACACAGAACCCCCATGACCAACAGAAAATACTGTGTTTTCCGATGGTATTTGGTGACCCCTCTGACACCCCTCGCGACCCCCCCCCCCCGGGCCTGAGGCCAGGAATTGTGGGAGTTGAAGCTTGAGAAATATTGCTCTACGGCTTAGCTGTAGTTTTGTGATTTTTGTATCTTTACTCCACTTAGTGAGCATTAATAATTAGCTTTCCCCCAAGCCCTCTACCCCCCCCTCGCCCCGCCCGATGTGTTAGATAATAGTCTTCAATATACTCAGATGGCATGAGCAAATGTTTTATCATAATGTGGGGGGGGGGATGATTCTACTTTCCATTGTTCGTCTGAATATCTGTCTCTCCTCACATCCTTCTGCAATGGCTAGAGATTACAAAGGTTGCCATCCAAAACAAGTGGAGGGCACCAGGTTAGAGAGAGCTACACTCGAAACAAAGAACCTTGGCATTATTCACAAAGTGTCTGCATCATGTTTTGTTTAAACTGTATTATGTCTATTCTTTATTGATGAATGAAAAGGTGACAGCAGAAACGCAAAAACAAGTGAACAAGATGGATAACGAAAGACAAATGCCACAAAACTGGTTATGAATTTTGTATCAGAAGAAAACAGATAGTTGGGTTACTGTGAGTATTCCGGGCTGTATGGCCATGTTCCAGAAGCATTCTCTCCTGATGTTTCGCCCACAAATAATTTACCCTCAAATAATGTGCTGTGTCCAGGTTGGTTCATCAAGTGCTCTGCTATGGCTGACTTTTCTGGTTGAATCAGTCTGCAGTGCCTTTCATGTTCCTTCATTCATATTTGGGCTTTGCAGCGTTTGGTGGTCCCTATGTAGACTTGTCCACAGCTGCACATAGGGACCACCAAACATAGGAACATAGGGACCACCAAACGCAGCACTATCTAAACGTGAATCAAGGAACATGAAAGGCACTCCAGAATAATTCAATCAAAGAAGTCACCTGATGAACCAACCTGAACACAGCATATTATCTGAGAACACAGAAATGCTGGACCACTCTAACAACCACCATGTCAGACTACACAGAGAAGCCATTGAAATCCACAAAGATGTGGACAATTTCAATAGAAAGGAGGAAACCATTAAAATGAACAAAATCTGGCTACCAATATTTAAAAAGAAACCTCTAAAATCAAGACAGCAAATAAAGAAAAATACTAAAAAAAAATCAGGGGAATTTCAGGGCATGAAACAATCAGGGCCAGCTAATACCTCCCAACAAATTATTTCCCCAGGCAGGAATCAGCCAGGCTTTGAAGCTAAAAGACCATTAAATACTAAAGTAGGTGGCCAATTGCAACATTCACACTTGCCTCAAGCAGACAAGAGTTCTTTCTCCCACTCTGGACATTCCGCAGATATATAAACTTACTTGCCTAGTTTCTAACAGACCTCACAACCTCTGTGGATGCCTGCCTTAGATGTGGGTGAAACGTCAGGAGAGAATGCTTCTGGAACGTGGCCATACAGCCCAGAAAACTCACAGCAACCCAGTGATTCCAGCCATGAAAGCTTTCAACAACACATTAAACAGAGCGTTGTCATACTAAAGTTAATTGAGTCATTAATTAGGATAAAAGATCATTTCAAAGGTTGCTATGAGATACAAGGGGATGATAAATAATATTTTAATGGACAACATAAGAAAAGGTTTTAGTAAATTAATCATCCAGTTGTTTCTCTACTTTTCGATTTGTACAGCTAACTTCTCCATAAGTGTTATGAGTAAGAAATCCATTACCCTTTCCCATTTTTTGGCAATTAATAGTTTAGATGCAACACAAAAGAAATCTTTCAGATCTTTGTTTTAAAAAAGAGTTACATTCTTCCTACAACATTGTAATAGGCCGCACTTTTGCAGAAACATATTGATTAGAAATTTAGACTTCCTCAAAAACTAATACCCAGAATTGGTGAACATTAGAGCAAAACCACCACATTTGACAATAAAAGCCTTTGCCTTTCTTGCATCTCTAGCAAATATTTGTTGAAATATGACTTAATCTTAATTCAGTGAGGTACCATCTGTTAACTCTTTTAATCATAAGAAACTATTTTAGGGAACTGTTTTATGGAATCATATGGAACTATTTTAAATATATGGAATGAGGTGATATAGGACTCTGTGAACGTAACATACTCCTAAAGTGTCTGTCACCAGAAATTTAACATGCAGATTTGATAAATGTGGATTTGATATTTTTATTTTTTGTTCCATGTCAGGAGTGACTTGAGAAACTGCAAGTCGCTTTTGGTGTGAGAGAATTGTCTGTCTGCAAGGACATTGCCCAGGGGGCGCAAAGATGTTTTTGATTATTTTACCATCCTTGTAGGAGGCTTCTCTCATTTCCCTGCACGGGGAGCCGGAGCTGACAGAGGGAGCTCATCCACACTCTCCCCGGATTTGAACCTGCGACGTGTTGGTCTTCCTGCCAGCACAAGGGTTTAACCCATTGTACCACTGGGGATTCCAGTGGATTTGATGATATGTGTGGATATGAATGGAATTGTATGGAAGAATGACTGAATAATTTTGGAGATACCATTCTAAAATATTAAGGTCTGTAATAGCTAACTACCTGCTTGCTGGAACTGTAATTAAAAGTTGCTAGTGAGAACTGTGATAAGAACTGTGACAGTGATAAGAGAAATGTTTACGATGTTAAGAAGGAAGTCAACAGAAGGCTAACACCAATCAAGAAGAATCGGTATCTGGCCAAGAAACTGAGATGGAGCCAGGACGGAAGACGTCTATCATTAATTTACAACTTTGGGACGACATCAGCAGAATATTCATATGAAAGACTCAATCTAATAATTCTCAAATTGTGACAGACAGACAGAGACGCTGGGTTGTGAGTCCTCACTACCTCTGAGGATGCTTGCCATAGATCCAGGCAAAACATCAGGAGAGAATGCCTCTACACCATGGCTATATAGCCCGAAAAAATCTACAACAACCCAGTGATTCCAGCCATGAAAGCCTTCGACAAGACAGAGACGCTGTTCACCCGCTATGCTCTGGTTCATAGGAAGGACAGAGATGGTGTATGGGAGTGTCAGATATGCTATGGGAAAGCTGGATTCTGTACACTTTGGGGCTTCTCTCTCAAGGGAACAGAAAGGAGCGCATTTTGGAGTCATTTTACGTTTCAGGGAGTCTGGTTCTGCTATATGGAAAACAGAGATCTGTTCCTTGGCATTGTTCTTAGGGAAAGGATGTATTTTGGTGTTTTGAAGTTTTGGCGTTATTGAAGTTTTGGAACTATGTGTTGACAGACTGCAGGAAAGCAGGGCCTGGCCTAAGCAGGTTCTTCTCCAAGGAGGGAGAAAAGGATATGGTAATATTTGGATGCATGAGGATGGATGAATGTTCACATGTGTGTGAATGCTGAGTAAAAATGTAATTCTCCATTGTTCGTTTGATAGCCAGTATAACTGTAAGTTGTTTGTGAATCCAATGTAGTTGCATAGAATCTGTATGTCTGTATGTCCAATCTCATTCTTTGTGTAAAAGTGTAGAAGTTCTGTAAAAGTTCTGATCGACCCTCTCACACTGGAAATTGCAATAAAAAGAATCTGTTTTAAAGTTATAGAAAAGTTATTTAATGACATGTCCTCTACATGTATACAAAAATCTTTTCCACAAACTAGTCTCTATAGGGATACCTAAATCCTTTCCCCAAACTAAATTGATAACAAGCCTAATGCCTCAATATTTTACAGGGATTTCATTAAATCTTTGACATGAGCAAATATAATTTTTATCCACCAATTACCCTTTAGCCACTTTTAAAACAATGTCTACAGCACCCATAACACTAAACATCTGATTCATCTTTTCTTCTTATTCCCCATGTTGGGACACATTCATTATCCCTCTTTTACTTAATTATTTTCCATTAACTGCAGTTCAAGCAATTGATAAAGTTGCCATACAACCCTTTATTTTGAAAAGTCTTATATTTATTATGGAACTCCATGAAAAGTAACAGATATTCCAATGATATCCTTCCAGCCACAAAAATGAATGTCCCTATTCTCCTTTGCCATGTATAAACCCTGCAAATGTTTCTAGGCTTATGCCTTGGATGAGGAATGGAATTATCTGCTTATTAGTCTCCTAACCCATCATGCATTCCCTGCTGGAGGTGCTGAGACAAACAGAACACCAAGTTAAGTTGTTCCTAACACTGAGGTCAGAAGTTTGGGGAGTCTCGACGCTAGTACGAATTTCTGAGCAGCGCACATTAAGAGAAGCTCCTTAGGCATGCCTCGGCGTTTGTAAACAATCTATTTCTGAAAAGATCTGTTCATCAAGAGAAATACCTGGTCTTGTCATAAATCATTCAACAAGCAACAGGGCTTGTGAGAGGAGAGGGAGAAACTAAAACATATTGGCACTGCTTTCTGCAGAAAACATGAGCCACATCTTGATTAGAACACACTAGGGATATTGACTAAAATAATGCATGCACTAGAAGTACTAATGTATAAATCAACCTCATGAATAAGTTGAGGACAAGTTTTGAAGATAAAATTATGAATTTTTATATGACCCATGGATAAGTTGAGTGTCATTTTGCAGAGTGGCAAAAACGCCAGGGCATTCAGTGGAGAGAGTAGAGAGAGTTGATGCTTCTTTAAAGTTCTCATGGGATGAACTAAGCTCTTGCCTTTGACTACTCAGGAGAAACTGTGGTTTCTTTTAAAAAATAAAAGTTAAGGTTCATTACAGATGCTATCCAGTAATGAACCTTAACAGCCCAGTTTTTTTTTTGTTTGGGGGGGGGGGGCTTTTATGTGATTTCAGAATCCACAAGAAGCTAGGGTTCGGGCGCCCAGCATGTCAAGCTTTCCAGAAGGCTGAATGAGATACAGATGGGTAGAAGGAAAAAATAAAGGTTTATTGTCAATGGCTAGAAAGGATGTCAGCAGAGAAAGCACTTCAAAGTACTGACATACCACAATTATGAATGTCCCTTCACAATTATGAGCATACCTATTACATTTGGCAACTATTTGGGATACTCATGCTGATTCCTGATTGGCTTAACAACTGTCCCACTAGGATTCGTTTCTATGTTGCCTGGGGATTCCCTCTGTTTAGTCTCCACCTTGGCAGGGAACTCAAATAAACCATTAATGGGTTATTTGAAGAGTTAGTCCATTTATCTATCCGCCCGCGAGAGGGGCGCAATTGGGCGCAGTTTTGCAATCAATAATGGGTTTAACATCTTGGCTCCTGTGGAGACAAAAGGTGTAAGTCAAAATAAACAATGGGTGCTTTAGGGAAGATGGCTTTTTCAATGGGTGCCACATTATGAGTTTAGCTGAGATCATGGAAGAGGAATCGAGCATGGAAGAGAAAAGGACCCAGGAGTTCTGAGACAAACCAAGCCTTCCACATTTTTTTGTAAACGGGTTATTGTAATTTGGGGCATTGTTTCCTGGAATTCAAGCTTTCCAAAGAAATTCATGAAGGGATACTACAGGGCAGAAATGGCAAAAGTGGGCATGCTGTATGTACCCATGGAACTGCACCTCATAATTTATATTTTGGGGTCTGGGTTTTCAATAACAGGGCAATATAAAAATTACTAAAATTTCTAGACTTATACATGAGCCACATCATCCAGGAAAATATATTGGAAATTTTAGGTTCAAATGACCCTGATCCCTTAAACCAGTGGTTCTCAACCTGTGAGTCCCCAGGTGTTTGGCCTACAATTCCCAGAAATCCCAGCCAATTTACCACCTGTTAGGATTTCTGGGAGTTGAAGATCGAAATATCTGGCGACACACAGATTGAGAACCACTACCTTAAACCTTCAGAACCACAGCTGGTGGTAATAAAGAGCTGTCTTTTTCTTTCATTCCATGGCATCACTCTCTATGGGATATGAAAGATGAGGATGTGGCTTTTGTACTTTTAATACTTGTCCAAAGTTGTATCAACCCTGCAGAATTATGGCAGTTTGACACCACATTTACTGTCATGGCTCAATTCTGGGAGTTTTTGTTTTGTGAGATGTTTACCCTCCTCTGACAGATCAGTGAACAACATACAGCAATGAAAGCATCATCTGTGAAAAGGGAACATAGAAGAGGCATCCCACTATGGAAGAAGGGCCACAATGGGGGCAGACCTCACTACTTTCTATCCAAGTACCAAAAACTATTCACTTTTCCACATAGTCACCAGACAATTGGATACATTTCTGCCAACGATGAACAAGTTTTTTGAAGCTGTCACAGAAGAAGTCGACACTCTGTTTCCACAACCAGCATCTCACAGTTTTCTCAACATCTTCATCAGAATCATAATGATGTCCCCGCAGATCTTCTTTCATTATCGGGAACAGATGGAAGTCAGATGGTACTAAATCTGGACTGTATGATGTTGTACAGTGGTGAGATCCAGTCTCTGAAGTTTCAAGTTTGTGTGCTTTTATTTCAGGCGTCAGCATCCTGGTACCCATCATGCATGGATCTTCAGATAGCCAAGCAAAGCAATAATATAACCCACACATTCTTGTGAAATGCCAATTATGCTTGAAATTTCTCTCTGGGTGATACGAAGATCGTCCTGAATCAATCTGTCAACCTTTTGCTTGCGAAACCCAGTGGTTGCTGTCACAGGACGTCTAACTCTTCATTTTTCATGCAAGTCAGATGTTCCCACCTCAACATCTTTAAACTTACTTGCCCAACGATGCACAGTACTCACATTAACACAATCACCATAACCAGTTTGCATTCTCTGATTAATCTCCTTTGGGGTGACATCTTCTGCTGTGAAGAATTCAATGACTGCACGTTGCTTAAGTCGCATTGATCGACCGTCTGCGCAGGGTTCCATATTTTGGACTTTATCAGCTGTTCAATGCTAAGGTTTCCTGCCAAAATGGAACTGTAGAGGAGAGTCTACTAAACAAGCCAATACCTGCTGCATACCAGTACTGCCACCTGGTGAGGAGTTACGAAGGTGGAGGCATTACTTTTCATTCAACCCTCGTATAACTGGATCAAAAAGGTTTACCTAGATAGGCTCTGCAGTCCCAAATAATTGGAGGTAAACAGACAAGTCTATGGATTTTATAATGGTTCAAATTAAGAAAATATTTCAATATGCTTTTATCCTGGTGAGCATTTCATCTCTTAGCTGGTACTGGTATTGTTTGCTGCATGCTTTCATAACAGGATGAATTGGAATGGAGAAGAGGGTGAGTTATTCATTCACAGGCTTCCCACATTTGTTTTTGAGCATATAGAAGGGTAGGAGGTCATGATTTAAAAAGGGGCCATGACTCTACTGGTGTTTTCATTTTTTAAAAAGAAGTAATTACATAATTTTCCCAGCCTGAATCATCTCCCCTCTAGAGAACAATTTACTTTTTTTAAAAAAATAACAGGAGATTTTATTGTGGATTTTCTGCCTACATTTTGGCTTTTAGAAATCTGAATAAAATATGTGTTGTTAACTGCCAACAAAATAACTTTGACTTATGGTGACCCTATGAATTTATTTATTTATTTATTTATTTATTTATTTACTCCTTTTGTATACCGCAAATATCAGCCAACGGCGACTCTAAGCGGTTTACAGTAAAATGTGCAACATTGAACAATATATATGACAAACAACCACAAACAATACACAAAACGTCATCACGCCTCGAATAGAATCAGATCCAAATCTCATAGTCGTTTTACCATTCCTTGTTCAGTATGCCGTCTTCTGAGTCAGATGTTATTGCATGCTTATCCGAACGCCTGTTCGAAGAGCCACGTCTTAACCCGCCTCCTAAACGCCAATAGCGAGGGGGCCTGCCTGATCTCCACTGGTAGGGCATTCCATAGCCGAGGGGCCACCACCGAGAAGGCCCTGTCCCTCGTCCCCGCCAGCCGCACTTGTGATGCTGGCGGGACCGAGAGCAGGGCCTCCCCGGACGATCTTAGCATCCTCGCCGGTTCGTAGGAGGAGATGCGTTCGGAGAGGTAAGTGGGGCCGGAACCGTGTAGGGCTTTATAGGCTAAAGCCAGCACCTTGAATTGTGCTCGGTAGCAAATTGGCAGCCAGTGGAGCTGGCTCAACAGTGGAGTGGTGTGCTCCCTGAGTGCCGCTCCCGTTAACAACCTGGCTGAGACAGCTCCAAACCACCCTATCACCTATTTACTTACTTAGGTGATCCCTTGTTGTCCGAGTATGATGGCCTTCCAAGTGTAGTGTCTTGGCGGTGGATACATAGGTGACTGTGGAGCCCTATACTTAGAATCATAGAATCATAGAGTTGGAAGAGACCTCATGGGCCATCCAGTCCAACCCCCTGCCAAGAAGCAGGAAAATTGCATTCAAAGCAAAGAACTTGACCCGCTTGTTCTTTCACAATGAGGGTATTGGTTTCCAGGTCGAAGGCGGTCCTGGACAGGGTTGGCTTGATGCATCTCCTTCCTCTTGACACGTTTCTCCCCTTTGCCCTCCATTTATGCCTCTTTAAATTCCATAGCACTGTTGGTCACAGCTGACCTCCAGTTAGAGCACTCAAGGGCCAGGGATTCCCAGTTCTTGCTATCTATGCCATAGTTTTTAAGGTTGGCATTAAGCCTATATTTAAATCTCTTTTCCTGTCCACCAACATTCTGTTTCCCGTTCTTGAGTTGGGAGTATAGTAACTGTTTTGAGAGATAGTGATTGGGCATTGGGACGTGACCAGTCTAGTGGAGTTGATGGCATAAGAGCATCACTTCAATGCTGGTGGTCTTTGCTTCTTCCACCATGTTGACATTTGTCTGCCTGTCTTCCCAAGACATTTGTAGGATTTTTCAGAGGCAATGCTGATGGAATCATTCCAGGAGTTGAGTTGACGTCTGTAGGCAGTCCACATTTCGCAGACATCTAACAGGGTCACCTATAGTCCGGTAACCTATAGTCCTGCTCAAATCTTTCAACTCATCCACTTGAATCTGTCCACAGGGAATGTGGTCTTCCTCCCTCTTCTCTTGCTCTTCTACCAACATGACTTATCTTTCATAGTGAGCCATGTTTTCTTATGATATGGCAACCTTGGTTTAACCATCTTGGCTCTTAGTGAGAGTTCAGGCTTGTTTGCCTCTATGTTCTTGCCTTTTCAGCATCTGTAGAACTCTTCTCCTGAACTGCATTCCAAATGTGTTGATTTTTTTCTCTATTACCCTTTCTTTTTACTATCCAGCTTTCACAATAATACATAAAAACTGGACATTCAATGCTAGGGACAATTCTAACAATTCTATCCAATAACATTTTTATACTCCAGAGTCTTGTCTAGTTCCTTCATAACTGCCTTTAAACGTTCTAGTGTTCTGATTTCTTGATTGTAGTCTCCATTCCGATTAATGGCTGTGTCAAATTAACCATTTAAATAACTTCATCATCCACTTTAAATTTTTCTAAACTATCTGTGGTTATTATTTTTGTTTTCATAATGTTTACCCAGTTTACCTGTCCGAACGGATTCTCCCCTATGAACCATCAAGGTTGTTAAGATCTTCTGGAGGGGCCCTGATCTTGGTCCCACCACCTTCGCAATAGGGACAGGTCCTTCTCGGTGGTGGCCCATCGGCTCTGGAACTCTCTCCCGTTGGAGATTAGATCAGCCCCTTCCCTCCTGACTTTCAGAAAGCTGGTAAAATCTTGGCTTTGGAATATAGCATTTGCAGAATGATGATTGAGTCAATAACGGCTGACCACACTGGCGGATGGTGATGAATTTGTGATTTTACTCTGATGACCTGGCTTTTGTAATTGTATGATCTGTATTTTAATGTATTTTTGTATTAATGTATTATGATGCTATTATGTTTATTCTATGTGTGTATGAATTTTCTGCTGTTAGCCGGCCTGAGTCCCTCTTCAGAGGTCGAGAAGACCGGATTATGAAAGCTCTAAATAAATAAATAAATAAATAAATAAATAAATAAATAAATAAATTCATTTGCAAACCTATCTCTGCACTTTCTTCCTTGACTTTCTTTGGTAATCATCCCACGTCTTTGCTATTTTCTGCTAATATTATGGTGTTATTTGCATATCTTAAATTGTGAATGCTCCTTCCTCCAATTTTTCTGACTCCTTCCTCTCAGTCTAACCCAGTTTTATGAATATGCTGTACAAGATAAAGACATTCCCTGAGTTACAAACATCTAACTTACAAACAATGCTTAGTTAAGAACATGAGTGAGATAACACTCATACTGTACTGGTATGCAGCACGTATTGGCTTGTTTAGTAGACTCTCCTCTACAGTTCCATTTTGGCAGGAAGTAAGAGAAATCTATCCCTGGGAAAGAGTAATAACACTTGAAAGACTTATCCTGAGGAAAAGGAGTCTAGACTGAAGCTTTATCACCAATCCTTATTTCCACAACAAGACAATTTTTTCAGACTCCAATTATCACAAGGACAAAATGTGAGGTGAAATCTTTTGAACATCTATCACCCCTATCACTTTTTTTGCTGACTGTGCCCTATTCAGAAGATGTAACCGCTTGTAATTGTGAATTGTTTGAACTGTTTGTAAATTGGATGTTTGTAATTTCAAGACTGCCTGTCTAGGGTATATTTCAGAGGAAGGAGTTGGCAAAACCATCCAAGTACTTTGCCTAAACCCACCCTATGAAATTATTGGGGTCACCATGAATTAATGGGCAACCTGAAGGCAAGCTAGGGCTCCTTTGACACAGCTGTATGAAATCCACATTGAATTGTGGGCTCAGATAACCCAGTTCAGAGCAGATATTGTGGATTATCTGCCTTGATATTCTGAATTATATGACTGTGCGGAAGTGCCCTTAGGCCCCTTCTACACTGCACTACATCCTAGGATTGGATCCCAGATTATCTGCTTTAAACTGGATTATATGAGTCTCAATGGCCAGGTAATCTGGGATAAGAAGATAATCTGGGATCAGATCCTGGGATATAGGAGCAGTGCGGAAGGGGCCACAGACACACACATGGCTGTCACAACATGAATGGAGCTCTCCCCACATGGTGCCTTTTTGAGCCACACATTATTAAGAATTCATCATAATCCATGCATGAATAAAACATGAGAAAGATAATGCAAAAATGAAAAGGAAGTTGACGGTGGAAATTACAAAAATAAACTCCTGTCCAGCACGATATAATGAGAATAAAATATAAATGGTATTGATTTTCCTAAGATGTGGACAGCTAATTCAAGTCTTTGTCAGTATTCCTTTACAGCTCTGTCCAGAAATTTCAGTAAATCTAAACTATCCTGTGGACATAAATCTTAAGCCAATACTTGAATCAAGGACTCTCCTGCTTCCTGTGTTCCTTGTGATTTTGCTGCTGAGCAGCTGTCTGATTACTGGCTCCCATGCCAGCTTTTTTAAAAAGAAGAAAAAGCTATAAAATAGAAAAGTATTTTGTCATTTGTTTTATGAGCCCGGAAGAGAGTTAACAAGAGGTCAGGAGCTTTGCTTAGATGAGCTGCTGGGCATCGCGAAACAAGGCGTCTATCAGCTTTCAGGAAAGCTTCACGAGCGAACTCCATAAACCCAACAAAGGTAACAAAACAAGTCAGACCAAAGCAGAGATTAGTTTGAAAATGCAGATTTACCAACTGGACAAAGGCATTATCAGACATCCCACTCCTTAAAAAAAAAAGATCTCAACACAAAGTACAATATATATTACTTATTGGGTTGTTGTAGGTTTTTTTGGGCTATATGACCATGTTCTAGAGTCATTTTCTCCTGACGTTTCGCCTGCATCTATGGCAAGATTCTTCAGAGGTAAACTCAGAGGGAGGGGGCTGATCTAATATCCCTGGGGAGGGCGTTCCACAACCGAGAGGCCACCACGCCTGTCACGCCTGTTCATCATGTATGTATGTGATGTACTGCCAGTTCATCACACAAGAGAGAAAAAAATCCACTTTAAATTTGGTTTCTATCCTCCTGCAGAATTCTGGGGTTTGTAGTTTACTGAGGCTGTTAAGGGCTCCTCCCTAAACTACAAACCCCAGAATTCTGCAAGAGGCAGAAACTGGATTTTAAGTGGATTTATTTCTCAAGTGTGATGAGGCCCACCATACTTAATATTTGGGAATGATAAAATAGCTAATAATAATACAGTAATACGGTTTATTTATTTTATTATTTTATTGGATTTACATCCCAACTTTCTCCAAGAATGGAATAATAATAATAATAATAATAATAATAATAATAATGAACATAATAATACATTTGATTGATTGATTGATTGATTGACGATATTTCTATCCCACTTTTCTCATCCTGAAGGATACTCAAGGCGGCTTACAAATTGGCAGCAAAAATATAATTAAGAAGTTTGGTTCTATCTGATGACAATAAAGGGTGTAAGCTATGGTTTCTTGGTCTGTAGATGACCTTTGTGGCATCTTCATCTCTATGATACTTCATCTTGTTGATGGGAAGCTTCCCACCAGAGTGGAAATCATCTGTTAGACTGATGGCAAGTTATTTAACCTCAGCAGTCTGAAAGCTAAAACCAAGGTCACAACAACATCTGTTATAGAACTCCAATATGCTGATTACTGCATAGACCTACAAGCCTCATCTAAACACCTTTGCAGAAGCACATGAGAAGCACATTATAAAAATCCATACAAAAACCATTAATTTGTATTAATTTATTTTCTAGATTTATATTCCACCTTCCTCCCAGATTGGAATAACAATAGAACTCCAATATGCTGATGACAATGCCATCTGTGCATATTTAGAAGACCTACAAGCCACATCTAAACACCTTTGCAGAAGCATATGAGAAGCACATTATAAAAATCCA
>NW_026844366.1:329891719-329950722 GCF_025583915.1 Anolis sagrei ordinatus | reverse complement strand
CTAGATTTATATTGCACCTTTCTCCCAGATTGGAATAACAACAGAACTCCAATATGCTAATGAAAACGTTGTCTGTGCACATTTAGAAGAAGACCTACAAGCCACATCTAAACACCCTTGCAGAAGCATATGAGAAGCACATTATAAAAATCCATACAAAAACCATTAATTTGTATTAATTAATTGATTGGTTGCATTTCTTTTCTAGATTTATATTGCACCTTTCTCCCAGATTGGAATAACAATAAAACTCCAATATGCTGATGACAACGTCATCTGTGCACATTTAGAAGAAGGCCTACAAGCTACATCTAAAAGATTGTTAAGGAAATGGTCTGCAAACACTTAGAAACAAATGCGGTCATCGCTAATAGTCAACATGGATTTATCAAAAACAAGTCATGCCAGACTAATCTGATCTCTTTTTTCGATAGAGTTACAAGCTGGGTAGATGCAGGGAATGCCGTGGATGTGGCGTATCTGGATTTCAGTAAGGCCTTCGACAAGGTCCCCCATGACCTTCTGGCAAGGAAACTAGTCCAATGTGGGCTAGGCAAAACTACGGTGAGGTGGATCTGTAATTGGTTAAATGGACGAACCCAGAGGGTGCTCACCACTGCTTCCTCTTCATCCTGGAAAGAAGTGACAAGCGGAGTGCCGCAGGGTTCCGTCCTGGGCCCGGTCCTGTTCAACATCTTTATTAATGACTTAGATGAAGGGCTAGAAGGCAGGATCATCAAGTTTGCAGACGACACCAAATTGGGAGGGATAGCCAATACTCCAGAGGACAGGAGCAGGATTCAAAACGATCTTGACAGATTAGAGAGATGATGGCCCAAAACTAACCAAATGAAGTTCAACAGGGACAAATGCAAGATACTCCACTTTGGCAGGAAAAACGAAATGCAAAGATACAGAATGGGGGACGCTGGCTCGAGAGCAGTACGTGTGAAAAAGATCTTGGAGTCCTCGTGGACAACAAGTTAAACATGAGCCAACAATGTGATGTGGCAGCAAAAAAAAGCCAATGGGATTTTGGCCTGCATCAATAGGAGCATAGTGTCTAGATCTAGGGAAGTCAAGCTACCCCTCTATTCTGCCCACACCTGGAATATTGTGTCCAATTCTGGGCACCACAATTCAAGAGAGATATTGTGGTTTGGACGATGAGATGATGCGGAATGGCTTTTGTAGTAATGATGATGTTTTTTGATGATGATGTTTTTCGGTTAATGCTGGATTGTGGATTATTTTTATATTGTGTCTTGAATTTTAACCTTGTTCTTTCTATGTTGTACACCGCTGTGAGTCGCCCCCGGGCTGAGAACAGCGGTATATAAGCAAAGTAAATAAATATTGACAAGCTGGAATGTATCCAGAGGAGGGCGACTAAAATGATCAAGGGTCTGGAGAACAAGCCCTATGAGGAGCGGCTTAAGGAGCTGGGCATGTTTAGCCTGAAGAAGAGAAGGGGATATGGGGGTTGGACTGGATGGCTCATGAGGTCTCTTCCAACTCTTTGATTCTATGACTCTATGACTTTATAACACATTTGCAGAAGCATATGAGAAGCACATTATAAAAATCCATACAAAAACCATTAATTTGTATTAATTTCTTTTATAGATTTATATTCCACCTTTCTCCCAGATTAGAATAACAATAGAACTCCAATATGCTGACGACCACATCGTCTATGCACATTTAGAAGAAGACCTACAAGTCACATCTAAACACCTTTGTAGAAGCATATGAGAAGCACATTATAAAAATCCATACAAAAACCATTAATTTGCATTAATTAATTGATTGGTTGCATTTATTTTCTAGATTCATATTCCACCTTTCTCCCAGATTGGAATAACAATAGAACTCCAATATGCTGATGACAATGTCATCTGTGCACATTTAGAAGAAGACCTACAAGCCACATCTAAACACTTTTGAAGAAGCATATGAGAAGCACATCATAAAAATCCATACAAAAACAATCAATTTGTATTAATTAATTGATTAGTTACATTTCTTTTCTAGATTGATATTCCACCTTTCTCCCAGACTGGAATAACAATAGAACTCCAATATGCTGATGACAATGTCGTCTGTGCACATTTAGAAGAAGACCTACAAGTCACATATAAACACTGGGTTGTTGTAGGTTTCTTTGGGCTATATGGCCATGTTCTAAAGGCACATCTAAACACCTTTGCAGAGGCATACGAGAAGCACATTATAAACATCCATACAAAAACAATCAATTTGTATTAATTAAGTAATTAGTTGCATTTATTTTCTAGATTTAGATTCAACCTTTCTCCCAGATTGGAATAACAATAGAACTCCAATATGCTGCTGACAATGTCATCTATGCACATTTAGAAGACCTAAAGACCTAAACACCTTTACAGAAGCATATGAGAAGCACATTATAAAAATCCATACAAAAACCATTAATTTGTACTAATTTATTTTCTAGATTGATATTCCACCTTTCTCCCAGATTGGAATAGCAATACTGAAAATAATAACACAAACTGTTTATTTTCTTTCTTTATTGGGTTGAGATCCCACCTTTCCCCAGAATGCATTAGCAGTAGTAATGACAACAATAATAGTAATAAATATCTGCTTTTTATTGGAGGAGCCTCCCGCCATTCATCCTCTTTCCCCGCCCCTTTTCCATTCTCTCCGCCGCAAGCCACGCCCAGTGGAACCTTCCCTTCTTTCAAACCCCGGCCCCACGGCGCTCCGATTGGCTCCGGGTTCTGGAGCCAGCCACGCCCTTTGCTTCTTCATTGGCGGGGGTGTTTCAGAGAGCCACGCCCCCTTGGAGCCTGATTGGCCGGCGGCGAGCTTGGCGCGCCCCTTTCCCTCCCGCGCTGCTGAGGCGGAGGCCGGGCTGGGCCGAGGGTCCCGGCCGCCTAGCTTCGAACCCTGGCCATGGCTATGGCGGCAGCAGCAGCAACAGGGGGGTCTGCGGGCGGGGCGGCCTCGCTGGTGGGCTCGGGGCCCTCGGGGCCGTCGGGCGCGGGGATGGCGGCTCCCCCGGCGGGTCCTTGCGGGGCGGTCCCGGTGCCCATGAACCTCTTCGCCACCTGGGAGATCGACCGCTCCGCGCCCAGCTGTGTGCCCAGGTGAGGTGTGTGTGTGTACCCCTTTAAGAGGGCATGCATACATTAACGTAGACATCCTCAATGGGCAATAGAGTAGTGTGGGTGCCTGAAATGTGTATACATCCTTAAATGGCAGGTATGGGCAAAGGTTGGCCCTCCAGGTGTTTTGGACTTCAACTCCCACAATTCCTAACAGCCGGTAGGCTGTTAGGAATTGTGGGAGTTGAAGTCCAAAACACCTGGAGGGCCACCATATATGTGTGTGCCCTTAAAAACATTAAAGTACATACATTTAAGGAATATATTGTGTACACAGACTACTATGTCAATTGTATCTACACACCTATATGTGTTAACAGCCTGGCTAGTAGTCTATACACCCTGTGTATGTGTATGCGCCTTTAAATGTGTGTACACCCCTTTAATATGTGTGTACATCCTATATGGTAGTCTGTATACTCTCTCTCTATGGCTAGTAGTCTATACACCATGTGTATGCGCCTTTAAATCTGTGTACACTCTATACAGGTGTATCCCTTTAATGTGTGTGTACATCCTATATGGTAGTCTGTATACTCTCTCTCTATGGCTAGTAGTCTATACACCCTGTGTATGTGTATGCGCCTTTAAATGTGTGTACACTCTATACAGGTGTATCCCTTTAATGTGTGTGTACATCCTATATGGTAGTCTGAATACTCTCTCTCTATGGCTAGTAGTCTATACACCCTGTGTATGTGTATGCGCCATAAAATGTGTGTACACCCCTTTAATATGTGTGTACATCCTATATGGTAGTCTGTATACTCTCTCTCTATGGCTAGTAGTCTATACACCCTGTGTATGTGTATGCGCCTTTAAATGTGTGTACACATATATATAATATAATATATTGTATATACATATAATATTGATAATATTATAATGTAATATAATATAATACTACTAATTATAATATGATATTATAATTATATATTTTATATTAAATGTTACTCTCTCTATATATATTGTATATACATATAATATTGATAATATTATAATCTAATACAACATAATACTACTAATTATGGTATGTTATTATATATTTTATATTGAATGTTACTCTCTCTATATAATATAATATAATATATTGTATATACATATAATATTGATAATATTATAATCTAATCTAATATATTAATAATAATATATTATAATTATATATTTTATATTAAATGTTATATTACTAATATTAGAGTAACAATGTTATAGTACAATGCAATATATAATATTAATATTGTGCTATGGTAATAATAAAATGTATTGTGTTTACTTTTAACTTGTAAACTGCTCTGAGAAAGGCAGGATATCAATGTCGGAAATAAATAAATAAATATACACGTGTACCCCCTTAATGTGTGTACATCCCATACAGTACACTCTATACATGTGTAACCCTTAAATGTGTGTACATACTATATAGTACTGTGCTTCCTATCGGTATGTAATGCATACATATACATTTAAGAGATACATTGTGTTCACAGACTAGTATGCCAATGGTATCTACACACCATACATGTGTACTCCTTAAATGTGTGTGCAGACTGTATGTGTTAACACTCTAACTAGTAGTCTATACATATTTATGTGTATACGTCCTTACATTTGTGTACCCCTTTAAGAGTACATGCTTACATTAAGGTACATACATTGAAGGTATGCAGCATGTGCACAGATTACACCTTCTATAGTAGTATGTACACACCATATATGTGTACCCCTTAAATGTGTGTGCAAACTGTATGTGTTAACACTCTAACTAGTAGTCTATACACCCTATTTATGTGTATACACCCTTACATTTGTGTACACTATGTACATTCGTACCCCTGAAATGTGTACACATCCTATATGGTAGTGTGTACACGCTATACATGTGTACTCCTTTGATGTGTGTACAAACTATATAGTAGTGTGTGCATCCTGTAGGTATTTAAGATATACAGTAGTCTGTGCACATTTAAGCTATACATTGTGTGCACAGGCTATTATGCAAAGAGTATGTACACACCATATATGTGTGCCCCTTAATTGTGCGTGCACACCGTATGTGTAAACACCCAAAGTAGTGGTCTATACACCCTGAATATATTTATGCACCCTTAAATGGATGTGCACTCTATAAATGTGTACCCCTTAAATGTGTGTACATCCTATGTATTAGTGTATACCCTTTATATGTGTGTATCCCTGAAGTGTGCATACATTCTATATATCAGACATGGGCAAATGTTGGCCCTGCAGGTGTTTTGGACTCCAACTCCCACAATTCCTAAACTTTGACCCTTCAGGTGTTTTGGTCTTCAACTCCTACAGTTCCTAACAGCCGCAATGTTTGCCCACACCTATATATTATTCTGTATACCTTATATGTGTGTACCCCTTAAATGTGTGCACACACTACTATATAAAGTTTACATACATTTAAGGTATATACATTTTAAATGTGCATACATAGGTGTGCACACTTTTTATAGTAGTGTGTGCATCCCATATACGTGCACCCCCTCAATGCTCATACTTTGAAGGCATCCCATATCTGTATACACCCTAAATGTAGTCACAATTCTGGTACATACATTTAAGGTGTATATTCAAATCTGTATACACCTTATATAGTAGTATGCACTCACTCTATGTGTGTATCCTCTAAATGTGTGTAAATCCCATATGTGTGCATCAGTTAAATGTGTGTACACCTTATACAGGGGTATGCACCAACATGTGTGAATGCGCAATATAGTATTGTTTATATCCCATATGTGTGTACACTATGTGTGTGTGTATCCTACATGTGTAATGACTACTTGAAGTTTAGTAATTACATTTCCTGTTTTAATAATGTTTTAGTCAGAAGTACTAATTCCATTTTGAATTCCAGTTTCATGTCCAATGTCCAAATGGATGTTGCAAACCTCACTTAAAAGTTTAACTTGTAATTTCGCCACACTTTTCTCCTGTTGGAATCTTTCATCCTGTTTTGTGTATACTGTACCTTATTACTGTATATATATTTTGAGGGGATGCTCTATGCAAACGCATAATGTGATGCAAATGGATACAGTCGGGACATGGGGTGCATCCACACTGTAGGACTAATGCAGTTTTATGCCCCTTTAACTACCATGGCTCAGTGCTATGGAATCATGGGAGCTGTAGTTTGATGAGGAACCAATGCTCTTTGGCAGAGAAGGCTCACTGATGCATCTATTTTCTGTTAATAAATAATAATAAATAACATTACTATGTTATTAAGTATTTTATTTGATGTTATTGTTTTTTTATATGTACCTTTGCTCTTTTGTAATTTGTTTGGGCTTGTTCTCACGTTAGTTGCCCCGAGTCCCTTCGGGGAAATGGTGCCGGGGTATAAATAAAGATTATTTTTATTATTATTTTCTGTATTGTCGAAGGTTTTCATGGCTGGAATCACTAAGTTCTTGTGGGTTTTTTCGGGCTGTATGGCCATGTTCTAGAGGCATTTCTCCTGACGTTTCGCCTGCATCTATGGCAAGCATCCACCTCTGAGGATGCTTTCCATAGATGCAGGCGAAACGTCAGGAGAAATGCCTCTAGAACATGGCCATATAGCCCGATAAAACCCACAAGAACTTATTATTATTTTCTGTTTCCTATGTTTTAATCATATCTTTAAAATGTTATTTAATTTTTCTTAAAACCAGTGTTACATCTGGATGCAATCCATTAGGAGAGCAAGATTAATTATTTAAACAGGCTCCGCCTATTATTTATGTCAAACTCTATTATGTATCTCAAACCCATTATTTAAACCTGGCTTCTTCTTCCTTAACTTTGGAGCAGTGTGCTGTTCCTGGTTCCTCCTTGTCCCAGGAAATGTGCGCTGTTAATGAATGAGCATCAGTCTCAATGATGTGGAAGTTGCTGCTATTGCATAACGGTTTAATTGTTCACACTTTCCCTCATTTGTTCTGTTTTTCCCAGTGTACTCTTTGTTCCCACTCCTTTGTGCCTCATTGATTGATTTGCACCAGGCTCTGATGCTGATGAAGCTGCTACACACTTTCCCCCAACTGGGGACCTTTCTACAACTTCTGGAGGGGAATGCTTACAAATTTTGCTTGATGTGTAGGAGGTATAAAATGTGACCAGTGTATACAGTTATTGGGGGGGGGGGGGGTACATCCATACTGTAATTAATGCATTTTGACACCACTTTAACTGCCATGGCTCATTGCTGTGGAATTCTCAGAGTTTTAATTACTGTGTCCCCTAGGTTTATTCGTGTATTGAATATGATGCAGAATGAAATATATCTTTGAGTGTTGAAATTAAAGAGGTTTTGGTCTATGGGCATAAGGAAACCAACTGCAGCAACTGTGTAAATAAGCATAGTTACCTGTATGAGATCTATTTGTCTTCTGGCATCAAGGTATACCTTACAGTCGGTCCTTCACATTGGTAGGTTTCACTTTTGTGGATTCACTGATTTCACTCCTATGTTTTCTATAGGAATCTTTAGCTCCTCCAGCATAACTCAGTGGTTGACTTTTCCTGGATATCACCCCTTCAGTAATCAAATTTTGACGTATGAGGTATGGGTACCAACTTTGGTCCAGATGACCTCACAACCTTTGAGGATGCTTGCCATAGATGCAGGCGAAACATCAGGAGAGAATGCTTCTAGAACATGGCCATATAGCCCGAAAAACCTGCAACAACCTTGGTCCAAATCTATCAGTGTTTGGGTTCATAGTTTTGGTGTGTGTAGGATGTAGATGAACTACAACTCTCCCAAATCAAGGTGAATTTTCTCCAAAGACCTCCAGTATTTTTTGCTCGTCATGGAGGCTCTGTGTGCTGAATTTGGTGGAATTCTATCTTTGGTGGATTGCTCCTTGATTGCAGGTGAACTATAAATCCCAGTGCCTACAACTCCATAATGTCCAGACCAATTCCCCTCAAAACCCATCAGTATTCAAATTTGGGCATATCGGGTATGCATGCCAAGCTTGGTCCGAATCCATCATTGTTTGGGTTCGGAACAACATGTAGGTGAACTACAAGTCCTATTAATCCCTCCAAAGACCTCCTTTTTGTCATGGCGGTTCTGTGGGCCAAGTTAGTTCCACGTCCATCGCTGGTGGAGTTCGGAGTTCTCTTAGATTGCAGATCAATACCTACAACTCCTATAAATCATGGTGAATTCTCCCCAAACCTTTCTGATATATTCAGTTGCCAATCAATTTCTCTGCTTGCTGTGTGCCATAGAAAAGAATAGGTTATGGTAGAGGCAGTGTGCGGCGTCGTGCAAGTTCCACTCCAATGGAGAGAGTAAGAAACACATAAAATCTAGAATGGAATTGCCTCCGTATGAAAACCTTCACTTGGGTGGTGGGCAGTATGGCATTTGTGGAGGACATTGACAAACTCTTGGTACTTGTTCATGGCACTCATTGTAACCTGCAATGTCATTGGAGGGAGGGCCATTGGTGTCTCCTGAGTAGTGGGAGCTTTAGCTGTTTGTAGGAAGCAGGATCTTGTCTTTATCAGTGGACACACCAGCCACACACACACACGCACACACACATACAGATTTTCACTTTTATTATGTGTATCGATAGATGTAAAACATTTGATCATTCTCCCAAAATATATCAAATTCTTCCAAAACATATCCAAACGTGACTTTGTTTTTTACCAGTCTTCACGGTTCTTGTGGTTACCATTTTGACTTATAGACTGATGCTTTGGTTAACATGCTGGAATTAGCTAGTAAACCTGATGCATCTACTTTTCTCTCAATTTTTCTGTTCATATATGTTCCTTAATGGCTTCTAGGGCAGCTGCTCTTGAACTTGCCTGTTGGGTGTACCCATGGATGTAATAGGATTGGCTAGGGTAGAATCCTACTTTTTCCCTACTCAAACTATGTTTGTTTACATTACAGTACTAGCCGTCCCCTGCCATGCGTTGCTGTGGACCAGTCTGTGTATATGTGTTTTGTGTGTATATATGTGTGTATAAATTTGTGTATATGTGTATCTATGTGGTTTTGTGCATGCGTTGTAATGTAAAATTTGTTTTTTGGCTTTTAAAGTTTTTTTTGCCCCTGCCATAACCGCCCATTGAATGCACTGCAACAGGGTTATAGGCTGTATCTACAAGACAGGGCTGCAGCCAAAGGTGGCGGACATCCATCCAGTCAGTGAAAACAAGACCTGGGGCTGACTGTAGCTCAGATCACGAACTTCTTATTGCCCAATTTAGAATAAAACTAAAGAGATCAGGGAAAATACACAGACCAGTTAGATATGATCTCACTAACATTCCTAGCAAATATACAGTGGAAGTGAAGAACAGATTTGAAGGACTAGATTTAGTAAACAGAGTCCCAGAAGAACTATGGACAGAAGTGCGCGACATTGTTCAGGAGGCGGCAACAAAGTACGTGCCAAAGAAAAAGAAAACCAAGAAGGCAAAATGGTTGTCTGCTGAGACACTGGAAGTAGCCCAAGAAAGGAGGAAAGCAAAAGGAAACAGGGATAAGGGGAGATATGCCCAGTTAAATGCGCAATTCCAGAGGTTAGCCAGAAGAGATAAGGAACTATTTTTAAATAAGCAATGCATGGAAAGTGGAAGAAGACAACAGAATAGAAAGGACAAGAGATCTCTTCCAGAAAATTAGAAACATTGGAGGTAAATTTCAGGCAAAAATTGGCATGGACAAAAACAAAGATGGCAGGGACCTAACAGAAGCTGAAGAGATCAAGAGAAGGTGGCGAGACTATACAGAAGATCTGTATAGGAAGGATAATAATATTGAGGATAGTTATGACGGTGTGGTGAATGAATTAGAACCAGACATCCTGAGGAGTGAGGTTGAATGGGCCTTAAGAAGCATTGCTAACAACAAGGCAGCAGGAGACGACGGGATCCCATCTGAACTGTTTAAAATCTTAAAAGATGATGCTGTCAAGGTGATGCATGCCATTTGCCAGCAAATATGGAAAACACAAGAATGGCCATCAGACTGGAAAAAATAACTTATATCCCCATACCAAAAAAGGGAAATGCGAAAGACTGCTCAAACTTCCGTACAGTGGCCCTTATTTCTCATGCCAGTAAGGTAATGCTCAAGATCCTGCAAGGAAGACTCCAGCAATACATGGAGCGAGAGTTGCCAGATGTTCAAGCTGCGTTTAGAAAAGGCAGAGGAACGAGAGACCAGATTGCCAATATCCGCTGGATAATGGAGAAAGGCAGGGAGTTTCAGAAAAACATCTACTTCTGCTTCATTGACTATTCTAAAGCCTTTGACTGTGTGGATCATAATAGATTGTGGCAAGTTCTTAGTGGGATGGGCATCCCAAGCCACCTTGTCTCTCTCCTGAGGAATCTGTACAAGGACCAAGTAGCAACAGTAAGAACTGACCATGGAACAACAGACTGGTTCAAGATTGGGAAAGGCGTACGGCAAGGCTGCATACTCTCACCCAACCTTTTTAACTTGTATGCAGAACACATCATGCAATGTGCGGGGCTGGATGAATGCAAAGCTGGGGTGAAAATTGCTGGAAGAAACATTAACAACCTCAGATATGCAGATGACACCACTCTGATGGCTGAAATCGAGGAGGAGCTGAGGAGCCTTCTAATCAAGGTGAAAGAAGAAAGCGCAAAAGCTGGGTTGCAGCTAAACATTAAAAAAACCAAGATTATGGCAACAAGAATGATTGACAACTGGAAAATAGAGGGAGAAAATGTGGAGACTGTGACAGACTTTGTATTTCTAGGTGCAAAGATTACTGCAGATGCAGACTGTGGCCAGGAAATCAGAAGACGCTTACTTCTTGGGAGGAGAGCAATGTCCAGTCTCGATAAAATAGTGAAGAGTAGAGACATCAGACTGGCAACAAAGATCCGCCTAGTCAAAGCCATGGTATTCCCTGTAGTCACCTACAGATGTGAGAGCTAGACCTTAGGGAAGGCTGAGCGAAGGAAGATAGATGCTTTTGAACTGTGGTGTTGGAGGAAATTCTGGAATGCCTTGAATTGCAAGAAGATCCAACCAGTCCATACTCCAGGAAATAAAACCCGACTGCTCACTGGAGGGAAGGATATTAAGAGGCAAAGATGAAGTACTTTGGCCACATAATGAGAAGACAGGAAAGCTTAGAGAAGACAATGATGCTGGGGAAAGTGGAAGGAAAAAGGAAGAGGGGCCGACCAAGGGCAAGATGGATGGATGGCATCCTTGAAGTGACTGGACTGACCTTGAGGGAGCTGGGGGTGGCAACGGCCGACAGGGAGCTCTGGCGTGGGCTGGTCCATGAGGTCACGAAGAGTCGGAGACGACTGAACGAATGAACAACAACAAACAAGACAGGGCACAACAAAGCGCTTCTGGCAGCAGATGAGAGGTTTGCATGCATGCCTGAACTCTCAGAAAAGCACACTTTTGCATTCTGCCTCAATGTCTATCTCAGTCTGCCATCGTTAGTAGTGTGACAAAGGCCTTTGGAAGTGTCTTTTGGCTATTACAAGCTTTCCATCCCAAAATATTTTCCTGCTTCTTGGCAGGAGGTTGGACTGGATTGCCCACGAGATCTCTTCCAACTTTATGAATCTATGAATATACTTTCCTGGTATGAGACCGTCACAGAGTGCATTTACACAGTTGAATGAATGCAGTTTGACACCACTTTGATTCCTTGTCTCAGTGTTATGGGATTTATAGTTTGGTGAGGCCCCAGGATTTTTTTTAGCAGAGAAGGCCAACGGTTGAATTAATGCAGTTCGACACTACTTTGATTCCTTTTCTTAGTGTTATGGAATTCTGGGATTTATAGTTTGGTGTGGCCCCAGGATTCTTTAGCAGAGAAGGCCAACGGTTGAATTAATGCTGTTTGACACTACTTTGATTCCTTGTCTCAGTGTTATGGAATCCTGGGATTTATAGTTTGGTGAGGCCCCAGGATTCTTTGGCAGAAAAGGCCAATGGTTGAATTAATGCAGTTTGACACCACTTTGATTCCTTGTCTCAGTGTTTTGGAATCCTGGGATTTATATTTAGGAGTCTTTGGCAGAGAAGGCCAATGGCCTTGTAGAACTACAACTCCTATGATTACGTAGCATTGACCCACTGCAGTTAAAGTGGAGCCAAACTGCATTGATTCAACATTTATAGATTGTCACATGGTGAAGTGTATCTCACATTGTCTCCAGTTAGCGTGGCAATTGGGCATGCTGACTGTGGATGATGGGACTTGTAGGTGACAAAAGTTGAGGGTTCCTGGTTGGAAGATGCCGGCTTAAAGGCATAAATGAATTGCGTGAAGTAGTTCGCCGGAGCTTATTTGTGGGGGGGAAATGGCAGGGAGGAGGGGAGGAGGATTAGCCTCTCAACTGGTAAACAAGTGTTCATGCAAATGGAGAAAAGGGTGGGTTACCAAAGCAGCCTCTGAAAAGGTTTGTGTCTCTATGGGCTCTCTTTCACATTCCATGGCAACTGATGGCAACTGTCTCCAAGCGGAGAAATCATGACTTGGAATCTTGCTTCTATTAGCAATTTGTATTGTTTGTCTGGCTCAACCATTTTGCTTTTCAGTCTTTTTGCTCTGCAACTTCGCTGTTGTTTCAAGTATTTGTATTTTTTTAATTACAGAACTTAAAGCCACAAAGAACACTTAAAAAAAGAGAGAGCAAGAATGCATGTAAGCCTGGCTCTTAGCTACTCTGCTCAGGCTGCTACAGCTTCTTAAAACTTTTTTTTCCCTGGGAAAGATGTGAAGTTTTCCATGTAAACAAGCTTTGCTCAAGTGTTGACACTGGACTGAAGATTTATGGGAAGTGTTTGCTTAGCACGCATTTAATACTTGAATTTGGAAATTACTGCCCAACCTTGATATTTACATTTTATACTTATTTGTTTATATTACTCGTTCTGAAAAATATGTAATAAAATGCCACTGCACTTAGGTTTGAGGATAGGCAGTTGCTACAAGTGTTATCTGGAAAGTAAGGCTACAAGGCACGTAGCTCTCGTAGGGAATTTTGCGGGGGAGTTGCTGTGTAGTGGGAAGCCACTGGAAGCAAACGAGCAGTGTCAGTCGTCAGTACCTCATCGACTGGTGTTGTGATAAAAGTTAGAGATTAACATCCTCGTTCTGTTTCCCTTCTGTCTGTCTCTTTCATGACAATGTTCGCCCACACACCACTCATGCAACACAAGAGTCGTTGACTTCATTTGGTTGGGATGTTTTAAGCCGTCCCTCTCACAGCTCTGATCTTAAACCCAGTAACTATCATCTCTTTAAAAACCTGGGTGGAAAACACTTTTCTGATGACGAAGAGGTGAAAACCAAAGTGACGAACTGGCTGAAAAAGGCGGTGGGAGACTTCTATGACACAGGCATCAAAAAACTCATCACAGGGATGACAAAATGTATTGAACCAAATGGTGATTATGTGGAAAAATAATGTAATACCTATGTTATAATCCATGTAAGTTTTATGAAAATATATTAACTCTTTGTATTTTAAAAAAATATTGTAACCTTACTTTCCAGATATCTCTCGAATATTAAAAAATATATTTTCATCATAAATCTTATTGTCCATTTCAGAATGCCTTCAGAAGTTATCTTCAGAAGTTATCAAATCAGAGAGTTGGAAGGGAGCATAAAGGCTATCCAGTCCAACCTCCAGCCCTGCAGGAATACATAATCAAATCACCCCTGACAGATAACCATCCAGCTTTTGCTTAAACTTCTAGAGAAGGAGACTCCACCAAGCTCTGAAGGTGCATATTCCACTGCTGATCAGCTCTTACGGTCAAGGTGTTTTTTTGTAATGTCTGCGGAGTCTTTTTTCCTGCATTTTGAATCCACTGCTCTTTGTCCTAGTCTCCAGAGCAGCAGAAAACAAGCTTTCCCCCTCCTCAATGTGATACCTTTTCAAATATTTAAACATGGCTTTTCTATCCCATCTTAGACTTTTTTTTCTTCCAAGCTAAGCAGACCCAGCTTCATAGGGCTTGGCCTCCAAACTGTTGATCATTTTGGTTGCCCTTCTTTGCACACATTCTAGCTTGTCAATATCTTTCTTGAATTGTGGTACCCAAACCTGAACACAGTATTCCAGGTGAGGTCTATGACTTGCCTCGATCTCAGCACCATACTCTTATTGATGCAGCCTAGAGGGATATAGTGTCGGGATTGAATGAAATCACACTGTCTTGTTTATTTGTTCAGTCTCTTCTGACTCTTCGTGACCTCATGGACCAGCCCATGCCAGAGCTCCCTGTTGGCAGTCACCACCCCCAGCTCCTTCAAGGTCAATCCAGTAACTTCAAGGATGCCATCCATCCATTTTGCCCTTGGTCGGCCCCTCTTTCTTTTTCCTTCCATTTTCCCCAGCATCATTGTCTTCTCTAAGCTTGCCTGTCTTTTCATGATGTGGCCAAAGCACTTCATCTTTGCCTCTACTATCCTTCCCTCCAATGAGCAGTCGGGCTTTATTTCCTGAAGTATGGACTGGTTGGGTCTTGTCACAGTCCAAGGCACTCGCAGAGCTTTCCTGCAATACCACAGTTCAAAAGTATTTATCTTCCTTCGCTCAACCTTCCCTATGATCCAGCTCTCACATCCGTAGGTGATTATGGGGAATACCATTGCTTTAACAATGCAGATCTTCATTGCCAGTGTGATGTCTCTACTCTTCACTATTTATCGAGATTGGTCATTGCTCTCCTCCCAAGAAGTAAGCGTCTCCTTATTTATTTATTTACAGTATTTATATACCGCCTTTCTCACCCCTGGGGGGACTCTAAGCAGGGGGGACTCAAAGCGGATTTCCTGGCTTAGGTTTGCATCTGTAGTAATCTTTGCACCTAGAAATACAAAGTCTGTCAGCCGCCTCCGCGTTTTCTCCCTGTATTTGCCAGTTATCAATCAGTCTGGTTGCCATGATCTTGGGTTTTTTGATGTTTAACTGCAACCCAGCTTTTGCACTTTCTTCTTTCACCTTGATTAGAAGGCTCCTTGGCTCCTCCTCGCTTTCAGCCATCAGAGTGGTGTCATCTGCATACCTGAGGTTGCTAATGTTTCTTCCAGCAATTTTTACCCCAGCCTTGCATTCATCAAGCCCCGCACATCGCATGATGGGTTCTGCATACAAGTTGAATAGGTTGGGTGAGAGTATACAACCCTGCCGTACGCATTTCCCAATCTTGAACCAGTCTGTTTTTCCATGGTCAGTTCTTACTGTTGCTACTTGGTCCTTATACACATTCCTCAGGAGAGAGACAAGGTGATTTGGTATGCCCATACCACCAAGAACTTGCCACAGTTTATTATGATTCACACAGTCAAAGGCTCTAGAATAGTCAATAAAACAGAAATAGATGTTTTTCTGAAACTCCCTGCCTTTCTCCATTATCCAGCAGATATTGGCAATTGGGTCTCTCGTTCCTCTGCCTTTTCTAAACCCAGCTTGTATATCTGGGAACACAATAGTTCTACTTTATTCTGCTTTTGTTAGACATCACCTGGAATACTATGCCCAGTTCTGCAGAGGTTTTGCCTTTAAACAACTATGGATATCAAGTCCAGTTTTGAACTTTCTTTTTTTTTTTGGCCTCTCTTGATGGTTAGTGTGAATTATAGAGTTTCTTGTAGTCACAGAATTGTTCCCTGAATCTCCTTAGTTACTTACTCCTTTAAGCCAAGGAGGAGAACAACAAATTTTAGTGTTACTGGTGAGAATAGCTTTGCTCAGCAAAAATATTTATACTGTAGTTCCTACTTTACATGTTCAAGTTGTTTGTGGCAGTGAAATCTCTATTTTGACAACAGTGGTGTGTATGTGTGGAGCCGTAGGACAGGTTTGATAATGGGAACTAAGTCCTCGTGCTGGCTGTCTTTTTGGAACATTTTCTTGGGTCATGATGAGTGCAGGAACTGGCCCTCTGCAGAGAAGATTGAGGGTATTGTTTACTGTCAGCTTGGTGCCCACGTAGCTGTCTTCCTCAAATGTGTCCTTTATGTTGTCATTGTTGACTGCCAGCATTGGAGGGAAAGCAGCTCCTAATCGCATGTGGGAACAGTTTCCTTTTTATGTTAGTTGGCTGAGGAGTCTTTGGCACTTGCTTCCCTGGGCATTCCTGGCCAATCTTTTGCAGTCAAATCTCTCCTTTTTTGGTTTTTGTTTTAGCAGGTGCCACCCCAGTTTTTGGAATGAGCACAAACTGTGATACTTGAGATCTGATATGTTGAAATGCTTTAGGTTGCTTAGGAACAGAAGAGATAGAAGACCAAGAAAGAGTAGGAAGCATCACTTTTCCAAGAAGGAACAATCTCTGCAGTTCCCGATGTAGGAACAAAAGGTGTCTGTTGGTCATTGCCGGTCTTACATTGCCTGGTGAGACACATCAAGGAAGCATCGCAGATGGGTTTACACACATTTTCATAGGCCATGTATGTTAATTTTTGCAACCTTTCCTCAAGTCTTGCTTCTTTTCCCCACGTAGAAATCATATGTTTGGATCTTTGTTTGAAAGTTGTACAGCGGAACTCAAAAGAGGAAGGATCTATATTAGGAATGAAGTTGGGGGTGGAAGTAAATGCTCATGTACTTTTCCTATCTGCCCTGAGATTCCCTTGAGAAAAACATAGGCAAGAAGTAGACCTGTACTCTAATGTGACATAGACCCTGACAAGTGCCCATCCTTTCTGTAGGGATAGTATCTGCAGGGCTCTTTTCCTTCTACAGCAGTGGTTCCCAACATTTCTTTGACCAGAGACCACTTTCCAACATTAGTACCAAAATGATTACGAATCAGTTTTTGGTCAGCTTCAGATTTGGTTTGGTTATTGGGGTGCTGATTCAGAAACTTGCATTGGATAGACCACATCAGCTCTAGCTTCTGATACAGAACATATGCCATCATCTGATCACCCACAGAAAACTATATTTAATAATCTAGAGCTGTCGACCTATTTTTGTTTTAGCAGGTGCCACCCAGTGTTTGGAATTAGCACAAACTGTGATTGTGCTGGCACAGCTGTGCCAGGAGATTTGAATTTCTTTTTCTTGCACTGTTAGTTTGCATGAAACTACTTGGGTCATGCATTTTGCAATTGGGTAGCTTCCCCCAGGTTGCAGTCATAGGTCCAGCAACCTATCAATCATTGTTAGAGCCTTTAGATCTGCCCCTTTCCCCAGAGGGAAAAGGGGACTTTTGGTTCAGTCTCACAGTTTAGAGCCTTGCAGTAGGACGTGTGGGCTCTTCTCTGCCCCACCTGTAAAAAGCTTCGCTTTTTACAACTCTGCCGGGGTTAAAGATATAAATCTACAGCCAGCCTTTGCTGGGAAAAAGGAAAACCTCTACAGCTTTGCTGGGGAGGAAAGTTACAGATCCACAGCTTTGCTAAAGGAATACAGCCAGCCTTTGCTGGGCAAAAGAAATGGTTCCTACAGCCTTCGTGGAGAAACCAAAAGGACACCAGCTTGGCAGATCTGCAACAACCATTGCCTGGTAAGGGACCACTCGGGCTATCCATAACGCAGCTTGGAGTCGGGAGTTGGGGCTTCACGCCAGCAGGGTTAAGAAAGATTGCCCAAGGAGGGGTCTGAAGGTTTCCCTAAAGAAGATAGGAACAGTTCATCAAGCAGTTGCCTGTTCCTTGTCAGCAGATCGAGAAAGCTACCAGTTTTCAAGATTATATGGCAATTTATTCATTTGTTCGAAGATTTAAGCCTTAATAAAGAACCTTGTTGGACTTATTTTGAGCCTCTACAGAACTTTGTGTTGGGAAATCTATGGGACCCTTTAGCTGAGGCACCCCGGGGTCCCCTTGGGCATACAGAAAGCACGTCCTATAAACAGACATTGCCACAGGCCCAGCGCGACAGCACAGTGATACTTGAGTTGGGAACCACTGTTCTAAAGTCATCCACAGATGTTCCACCGTGTCCCCTTTCTTGTTATGTGCCTTCTAATTGGTTCTTAACCCTGCCAACCCTTTCATATGGTTTTATTAGCAATATATATTCAGAGGAGACTTGCTGTTACTCTCTTTTCAGGTTGAGGGTGATTTGCCCAATATTATTCAGTGAGTTTCCATGCCTGAATCGGTATTATGAACCTTGTTCTTGTGGAGTCCTGTTCTAACACCCTCCAATCACTGCACCACATCTAGTCTAGAGATGGTCAAATGAATCTTGGAGTGGATGACTATTTGTGCAAATCCAGCAATCTAAAACCTCTTGCTGTTACTGTAATTTGCTGTGGAAAATGATAATGTTCTGACCCTTCCTGTCCCTGACTTTCCCATCTCTTTCCATTCAGGTTATGGTTAGGTTCCCACCTTTGCTTTTGTCAGTAGATGCTTTAGTTGAGGGGTGTTGCTGCAGCACTTTCTTTCTCTTAGCAACAGGAAAGAGTGGTGTCTATGTTGCTCTGAGCCTAAATAGCAGCCACTTTAAAGAAGCAAAATATAGCATTTGCTTTTTCTGTCTTGCTAAGACAGAGGCTGTGTTGGCTGGGGAACTTTGGGAGCTGTAATCCAGATCCCCTCCCCAAACTGGTAGGAGATAGACAAGAGACTATCAGGTTTTATTTTTCCCTATTGAAGTTCCCATCATTTGTGAAGACATTTCTATCCACTTGAGAATAAAAAGCTGTCTTGGCTTCAAAGGATCATTCTGGACCTCTAGTTCACATGTTAATCATATTATAGATATCCATGGTAAACTATACTGAATGTAACTTCCTTCCCTACTTTTGAGTGAGTTTGAGAGAGATCAGAAGCTTCAATGGTACAACAGCAGGATTTGTAATGAAGTTTGAAACTTTATGAGAAGTTTAAGCTCGTCTGAAGATCTCAAATTGGGCTGGTAAGAGGCAAGTGGCTGGCAGTTCAGCATTGTTTATACATAGAAAGTTGTGATGAGACCATATCTCAGGGGAAAAGCACATGCTTTGATAGTAGAAAGTTACAAATTCAGTCCCCACCATCCCTTAATGGGGCTGGGAAAGACCTATTAATGTAGATCAGTGTTTCTCAACCTGGGGGTCGGGACCTCTGTGGGGGTCGCGAGGGAGTGTCAGAGGGGTCACCAAATATCATCAGAAAAAACAGTATTTTCTGTTGGTCATGGGAGTTCTGTGTGGGAAGTTTGGCCCAATTCTATGGTTGGTGGGTTTCAGAATGCTCTTGGATTATAGGTGAACTATAAATCTCAGCAACCTCAACTCCCAAGTGTCAAGTCTATTTTCCTCAAACTCCACCAGTCTTCATATTTGGGCATATTGAGTATTCATGCCAAGTTTGGTCCAGATCCATCACTGTTTGAGCACACAGTGCTCTTTGATGTAGGCAAACTACAACTCCAAAATTCAAGGTCAATGCCCACCAAATCCTACCAATATTTTCTGCTGGTCATGGGAGTTCTTAAGCGGCTGAGGAGGAAAAGGAAGGGGACTGAGGCCAGCAATTGTGTGAGTCCAAAACACCTGGAGGGATGGCCAAAGTTTGCCCATGCCAGATATAGAGCCTTAGTGGGTACATAAGTGGGATCCAAGGGCCACACCATGCCCCGTCCTGGCATAGCATGTGTTGTTAATGGCCATAAATGACTTAAAAACTGTCAGATAAGAATATAACACTGCCGTAAGTAGCAAAACTTGCCGACTCGGATGTTGAAAAACAGAAGTTAAGCCCTCAGGCCCTTTTAATAATGTTATTTGGTAGGATGGACTGTTTAAGATATGAGAGGGTATTATATTAACTAGACTCCATTGTCTCATAATAGCCTTTTATTTTTTAAGCTTACTGTTTTTAGATAGGCAGAGAAAGTGTAATCTGGAAGATTGAAACCTATATAGAGAGCTTTCTTTTTTTACGCCAAAGGGATCAGCCACTCCGCAGAACATAAACGAGTAACCTGGTGCTCTCTGATTAATGTTTCTTAGAGCATGTAAAAGTTTCCCTTGACATTAAGTCTAGTCGTGTCTGATTGTGGGGGTTGGTTCACATCTCTATTTCGAAGCCAAAGAGCCGGCGTTGTCCATAGATACCTTCAAGGTCATGTGGCCAGCATGACTGCATGGAGAGGCATTACCTTCCCGCAGAAGCGGTGTCTGTTGATCTACTCACATTTGCATGTTTTCGAACTGCTAAGTTGGCAGAAGCTGGGGTTAACTGTGGGAGCTCCTCGTACTCACCCTATTGGGACCGCCAACCTTTCAGTCAGCAAGTTCAGCAGCTCAGCGGTTTAACCCGCTGCACCACTGGGGGGCCTTTACATTGCTCATAAATGCCAGAAAACATGGGTAAAGGATTATGCAAGGTGGAGTCCAAAGCATTTGATCAGCACCTGGTTGTCCACCTTTGTGTAGGTATTTTTTCTTAAATAGAACACTATCTAGCCTTATCTTTTAGACTTAACATCTTTTCCCAAGACCAAAATCCTCGTCAGTGGATATCTCTAATCCCTACAAAGCAATCCGTTAATTTTTAATATGCTATGTTTCAAGCAATGTGTAGTTTCTTTGCAGAAATACCTTTACGATTTAAAATACGAGATGTGAAGAGGAGCTTTTTAGGACCATGAAAGTGAATAAAATTTGGCTACTAGTATTTTTTAAAAAACTGTAAAATCATAACAGTAAATAAAGATGATCACTCAGAAAACAGAGGAATTCCAGACAGGAAACAATCAGAGCCAGCTAACACCCCAGGCATCAACCAGCTAGGCTTTGAAGCTGCAAGACTATCCAAAGCTAATCAAGCTAGTCAGTTGCAACATTCACACTTGCTTTAAATAGACAAGGGTTCTTTCTCCCTCCCTGGACATTCCACAGATATATAAACCCCACTTACCTAGTTTCCTCTGAGGATACTTGCCATAGATGTGGTCAGAATGTCAGGAGGGAATGCTTCTGGAACCTGGCCATACAGCCCAGAAAACTCACAGCAACCCAGTGATTCCGGCCATGAAAGCCTTTGACAGCATATTAAAACCCAAAGTCCTGCTGCATCTTAAAGACTAATAGATTTATGCCATCCGTTTATTATTATTATTGGATGCACCAATTGTTATCTCATTTGGCAGATTGTTGTATACACTCATTTTTGCCAACTGAGATGTCAGTTCAGGAATTTGTATTCCATGAGAGGTTTTACTATAACTTAATTTCTTAGTCTTTCAGGTACCATGATATTCTTGGTTATTTTTGCTGCAACATACTGAAATGGCTGAAGAAATTGTTATGGTGGGAACAGAAGAACCAAAGAGGCACTGGAATGTTTTTGGAAATGTATATTCGATCACAAAATTACCTTCCATCCCAAGTTAGTCTAATGATGAAGACAGTAATTCTGGAATCAAATAATGGTGCCTTAATTTTGTTGTAACTCATTGTTTACTTATTATGTTCCTGTTTGTGTTTCATCAATCCAGCTGTGAGGGTCATCTTCCATATCAATGGCTCATTTTCTCTTTGTAAAAAAGGTAAAGGTTTCCCCTTGACATTAAGTGTAGTTGAGTACGACTTGTGGGGGGGAGTGGTGCTCATCTCAATTTCTAAGCCAAAGAGCCGGCATTGTCCATAGACGCCTCCTAGGTCATGTGGCCAGCATGACTGCATGGAGTGTCAATATCTTCCTGCCAAAGCGATAACTTTTGATCTACTCACATTTGCATGTTTTTGAACTGCTAGGTTGGCAGAAGCTGGGGCTATCAACGAGGCTCACCCCGTCCCGCTGAATTGAACCGCTGACCTTCTGGTTAGCAAGTTCTGCAGCTTAGCGGTTTAACCCGCTGCACCATCCCAGACCCTTTCTAGAAAAACAGATATTTGGACTAGAATCAGATAATAAGTTGGAAGAGACTACAAGGGCTATTAGTCCAACACTCCACTATGCAGGAACAATCAAAGCACGCCTGACAGATGACCATCTAGCCTGAGGAGAAGGAGATCTCACCACACACCAAGACAACCTTTCACTCAACTTCCCAGAATCAAAACATTAATTTCCCCCAGTTCTGCTCCCTTCACCTCACACATACATAATAGGAAGGAAATACTTATTTTTGGTATTCGGAAATTAATTTGATTGCATAACTGTGTGCGATGGTTGTGACCTATATGATTCATCCAGCGTGGTTACAACATTCCCACATAATCCCTAGTGTAAAATTGCCCCCTTGGGAAAGCGGCTCTCAATACTTCACGCAGGGTGTGTGTGTGTGTGTGAAGGGGGCTTGTGTCTCTTTGCAAGTTGTACGTGGAGTTTCCAGAGGTGCATTTTCAGGCTGCCAGTCCTTTGAATGCACATGTCACTCCGCTCAGTGGGGCTTGCTTTTGAGTGGATGCATATGCTATTAAATTCTTTTGGTCTTCCACAGCTTTGCATTTAACAATTTGCGTCACAACCAGATGTTAAAAAGGAATTTGTTACAAGCGAGTGAGTAGACCGTCAGAGAAGTAATGGCCCTCTGAGTCTTTTCCCTGCTATCCCGCTTGGTAAAAGGAAATCTTTGTGCCTTGCTTGCTAAGCAGTTTGAGCTGATTCTTTTTCAGACATGTGGGTCAGAGTGTGGGTCATCAGAGAAAGAGCAAAAGCAAAGTTTTTTACTGGTTGCTACTCAGGATTTTTCCTTCCCAGGTCTAAGTATATCTTGGTTTGCCCTGATGATTGGGAAAGAAGTTGGGAGCTAGGTAGGGGGTCCATCTCCAAATAGTAAGACTACTAAGAGGCAGGGATCTGGCATTTTCACACACAGCTTATTTGCTGTTTTTTAATTGCAAGCTGGACATTTTCATGGCTTGCTAGTTGTTGTTATTATGGTTGCCATTGTTGTTGTGTGCCTTCAGTTCATTTCTGACTCTTAAAACAAATACTTCATGGGACTTTCTTGAGAACGTTTGTAAAACATAACACTTAGTCCCACATTCGTTATTCATGCTACTTCTTTTATGTCAATTCTGTATTGCTACTCTCCCAAACACCAGATTCCACAGACAAGTCTTGACTTTTTTCCTGAAAAACAGGAGGGAGGAGGCCGATCTAATATTGTTGAGGGAGTTCCACAGCCAAAGGGCCACCACTGAGAAGGCCTTGTCTCTCGTCCTCATCAGTCGCGCCTGCAAAGAAGGTGGGACCAAGAGCAAGGCCTCCTTGGCAGATCTTAATGCTTGAGCTGATTCATGGGGGAAATATGTTCAGACAGGTAAGCTGAGCAAGAACCATTTAGGGCTTTATAGGCTAAAGCCAGGACTTTGAATTGTCCTTGGTAACAAACTGGTAGCAACCAGCAGAGTTGACGTAACAGGGTGTTGAATGCTACCTGTACGCCACTCCGGTAAGCAATCTGCCTGCCATACGTTGGACCAATTGGAGTTTCCAAACAGTCTTCAAAGGCCATGGAGAAGAGAGAGAAGATGGAGGAGAAAGAGAATTCTCATTTTCCTTCTCCATTTCTTTCTCTTCCTCCTCCTCCATTTCATCCATCTTCTTTTTCTCCTTTTCTCCTCCGAATTCTCCTTCTCTTTTTCTTCCTTCACCTCTTTCTCATTTCTCTTTCTCCTCCATCTCATTCTCTTTCTCCTCCTTTTCTTCCTCTTTCTTCTCTTTTTCCCGCTTCTTTTTCTCTGTCTTTTCAAACTCCGTCAGAGTTTGCCCCTTGCCTTCTTCTGATGGTGAGAAAGTCCAAGTGTGTTTCTGTGGTCAAACAAGGATTCAAACTCTGCTCTCCCAAGTCATGGTTCAACACTCAGACCAGCTAGTCCATGCTGGTTTGTTGTTGTGTGTCCTCAAGTCATCAGGAGGTGCCTCCTTCTACTCGAGGGCTGAATTCCATTTCTGAGATGTCCTCAGGGGCCGCATTCCACCAGTGGGCCAGGCAAGTAGATGGGACCAAAAATATAGATTGCATGATTTTTTTTTATTGATGGTAACTATGCCTAAGAAGAGACATTTCAGATGATGTGCGCCTGAGTATCAAATAAATGGTGGCATGGGGAAGACTGAGTATCGCCATTCGTAGAAGAGGACTAGATTGGGGCTCATGTGGACCAGAATTGATCCAAAGGCCTGAGGTTCCTCACCCTGCTTTGAAGAGTGGACATTCAAAACAAATTTTAGAATCATAGAGTTGGAAGAGCTCTCGTCATCCATCCAGCCCAACCCCTTGCCAAGAAGCAGGAAAATCGCATTCAAAGCACCCCCAACAGATGGCCATCCAGCCTCTATATAAAAGCCTCCAAAGAAGGAACCTCCACCACACTCCGGGGAAGAGAGTTCCTCTGCTCAACCGCTCTCACAGTCAGGAAGTTCTTCCTAATATTTAGGCTGTATCTCCTTTCCTGTAGTTTGAAGCCATTGTTCTGCGTCCTAGTCTCCAGGGGAGCAGAAAACAAGCTCCCTCCCTCCTCCCTATGACTTCCCCTCATGTATTCATACATGGCTATCATGTCTCCTCTTCACCTTCTCTTTTGCAGGCAAAACATGCCCAGCTCTTTCAGCCTCTCCTCATAGTACTTGTTCTTCAGACCCTTGATCATTTTAGTCACCCTCCTCTGGACACATTCCAGCTTGTCAACATCTCTCTTCAATTGCGGTGCCCAGAATTGGACACAGTATTCCAGATGTGGTCTAACCAAGGCAGAATAGAGGGGTAGCATTGTTTCCCTGGATCTAGTCACTAGACACCTATTTATTCAAGGCAATATCCCTTTTTTTTGCCGCCGCATGACATTGTTGACTCCCCTCATGTTTAACTTGTTGTCCATGAGGACTCCAAGATCTTTTTCATACATACTACTGTTGAGCCAGGCACCCCCAATTCTGTATCTTTGTAGTTCATTTTTTCTGCTTTAAAGACTATAGAATATTTTTAGGAAGATAAAGGGTTTCCCTATTAAGTCCAGCCTGGCTCTGGGGTTTGGTGCTCATCTCCATTTCTAAGTCGAAGAGCTGGCGTTGTCTGTAGACACCTCCAACGTCATGTGGCCGGCATGACTGCATGGAACGTTGATACCTTCCCGCTATTTATCTAGTCACATTTTCATGTTTTCGAACTGCTAGTTTGGCAGAAGCTGGGGTTGACAGCGGAAGCTCATGCCGCTCCCGGATTCAAACCTGCAACCTTTCGGTCAACAAGTTTAGCAGTTCAGCGGTTTAACCCATTACACCACTGGGGGCTCCCAGGATATTTTTACGATCAGCCAAACACTTACGTGAGGGACTTTGGGCAGTAGTTATGGAAAGATAGAGAGAAATCTTTGCTATTTTTGTATTATTTTTTCTTTGTAATAATATTTGCATCATTTTTCTTAATGAGATCTCCATAATAGCATAATTCATAAGTTCAAGAGTTTGACCCTGTTTTCTATTCTAAACAGTCTTTTGAAAAATGACATGCTGACTTCTATTTCATCTGTGATTTTATTTGTATGGGGCAGCAAAAGGAACCAACATTGACAGGGACTGCATGTTGGGAAGGGCAGAAAAATAATACATGACTTATCCAACTGTGTGCCTGTTTAGTAGTTTTTTTCCCCTCTTTCTCCAGCGCTTCCAACAAGTTTGTGTGGCACCTAAGTGTTAATGTGTTGGAAGGGACTCCTGGCAAAAAAGGCAGCCTTTTCCTGGTGAAAGGAAAAACACTTCTCAAGTGGAGCTTGCTGATAATGTAGAGCAATGAAGTAGGCCATGTTGTGTCTCTTAGGGGACAAGACAGCTGCAGCAGGAAAAGGGAACTCTTAACTCAGTCCCAGTTGCAGGGAGAGTCCGGCTTCTTTCTAGCTTTGCAGTTTAGTTGACGGAGATTTCATGTCAGCACTTAATCCACTTGCTTTAATCGTCCAAACTATTGCTTCTCTACCTGCTTGTTGAACAAATGCCTGTCTATTTTCCCTCAAAGCAGGTGTGATTATCTTGATTTATCCTGCATGATTTTGGGTGGGTCAGAATTTGGAACCAGTCATTTATTCATAATTCTCATTAAGGCCAGAGGTGACAAAAGTGTGGCCCTGGGATTGTTCATGGCACTCTTCCCAAGCTTTTTAAAATAATCTTTCCCTTTTAAATTGGGAAAGGAAAATACTATAAGTAAATCAACACTCAAGGAGCTCAATTCACCTTTTAAATAGGTTGCAGAGGTGTTTACCATTAAAATAAAAATCCTCAAAAGTCAGCAATGGACTATGTGTGGCTGTGAAAGCCGGGCAGTAAAATAGAGGCTGATAAGAAAATCAACTCATTTGAGATGTGATGCTGGAGGGAGGGTTCTGTGATACTGTGAGTTGCTAAAAGAGCAAATACATGAGTCTTAGAACAAATCAGACCTAACTCTCCTTTGAGGCAAAGATGTCTAAACTGAGGTTGTTGTTCTTTGGCTATATTATGAGAAGACATGATTCCATAAAAAGACAATAGTACTTGGTAAGGTAGAAGGCTGTAGAAAAAAGAGAAAGGCGACATTTCTGATGGATGGACTCAATCAGGGAAGCAGATCTGAGCAGGACTGTTTAGGATAGGGAGACTTAGAGGTCTTTTAATTCATAAGGTATCATATTCTGGAATCAAATTGAAGGAAGCTAACAACAACAAATCAATTCAAAGGTAATTACTTACCTCTATGGCAGTGGTTCTCAACCTGTGGGTCCCCAGATGTTTTGGCCTTCAACTCGCAGAAATCCTAACAACTGTTAAAACTGGCTGGGATTTCTGGGAGTTGTAGGCCAAAACACCTGGGGACCACAGGTTGAGAACCACTGCTCTATGGGCTTGTAAGCCGCCCCGAGTCCCTTTGGGCAGATGGAGGCAGGGTACAAAAATTAAGTTGTTGTTGTTGTTATTATAACCAAAAACCCATATTGGTGCAGTGGGTTAAACCCTTGTACCAGTAGGACTGCTGACCGAAAGGTTGGCTGTTTGAATCCAGGGAGTGGGGTGAGCTCCCATCTGTCAGCTCCAACTTCTCAAGCGGGGACATGAGAGAAGCCTCCCAGAGGATGGTAAAAAACATCCGAGCATCCCCTGGGCAACGTCCTTACGGATGGCCCATTCTCTCACACCAGAAGCTGCTTGCAGTTTCTCAAGTCGATCCTGACACAATATGAAAAAAATTGAAAAACCCAAAATTTTAATGATTACATTAGTAATTATTTGCTGCATGTTCATTTCAAAGCGCAGAATGTGATGGAGGCTTCTTAATTGCATAAGAAATACCCCCCCCCCCCATTATTGATATCCTCAGTTGAGCTTTTGCATCAAAACTGCAGCTAACCTAATATTATTGTTTGATACATAACAAGATTAGTACACAGCAAACAAGATCACTCTGCTGGCTTTTGTATTTGATCACACGTCGGACACTTCCCATGTGTCTAGGACTGTGTCAGTGGTGATAATTTTGTCAGCGCCGATTGTTTTTAAGTGCAGGCCAAGGCCTTTAACATTATTATTATTATTATTATTATTATTATTATTATTGTATTGTCGAAGGCTTTCATGGCTGGAATCACTAGGTTCTTGTGGGTTTTTTCGGGCTATAGAGCCATGTTCTAGAGGCATTTCTCCTGACGTTTCGCCTGCATCTATGGCAAGCATCCTCAGAGGTTGAGAAGGTCTGTTGGAAGTAGGAAAAATGGGTTTATATATCTGTGGAATGGCTGGGGTGGGGCAAGGAGCTCTTCCCTGCTGCAGCTAGGTGTGAATGTTTAGCTGATCACCTTCATTAGCATTTGAAGGCCTGCCTGAGCCTGGGAAAATCTGTTGCTGGGAGGTGTTAATCTGTGCCTGGTTTTTTCCTCTCTGTTGTTTAGCTGTTATAATTTTAGAGTTTTTTAATACTGGTAGCCAGATTTTGTTCATTTTCATGGTCTCTTCCTTTCTGTTGAAATTGTACACATGCTTGTGGATTTCAATGGCTTCTCTGTGTAGTCTGACATGGTGGTTGTTGGTGTGGTCCAGCATTTCTGTGTTCTCAAATAATATGCTGTGTCCAGGCTGGTTCATCAGGTGCTCTGCTATGGCTGACTTCTCTGGTTGAAGTAGTCTGCAGTGCCTTTCATGTTCCTTGATGCGTTTGGTGGCTGCGTTTGGTGGTCCCTATGTAGACTTGTCCACACCTGCATGGTATACGGTAGACTCCTGCAGAGGTGAGAATGCTACGTTCAGCAAAGGACAAGAGGGATCCTCTCACCTCTGCAGGAGTCTACCGTGTACCATGCAGCTGTGGACAAGTTTACATAGGGACCACCAAACGCAGCGCCCAAACACGAATCAAGGAACATGAAAGGCACTGCAGACTACTTCAACCAGAGAAGTCAGCCATAGCAGAGCACCTGATGAACCAGCCTGGACACAGCATATTATTTGAGAACACAGAAATGCTGGACCACACCAACAACCACCATGTCAGACTACTAGAACATGGCTCTATAGCCCGAAAAAACCCACAAGAACCTATTATTATTATTATTATTATTATGGTTATTTATAACCTACTTTTTCTCTCCACAAGGAGACTCAAAGCAGCTATTAGGTGGAAGTTCCTTTCTTGGATCAAATGCAGGAGGCATCCTTCTAGTCCAGTCGTACACTGCCCAAAAAATGCCCTGTTTGGTCTTTTGCTTTATTTTAAAACAAGGGAGAGGAAGGAAGCCGTGTCTAGTTTCATGCTTGCCTTGATGTTCGACAACTTTTCAAAAACCTCAGGAGTGGAGCTGAAGAAGGCTTCAGGGAGGATTTTGTGTGTGTGTTTTAAAAGAAAATTCTGAGGTGTAGCTGGTGGGAAAGTAGACGCAGGGTGTGAAAGCCTAATTCGTGTAATCTCCCACCCAGGGGCCGGGAGAGTTTGGGAGGAGCTGCTTTGGAAAAGGTCAGTTAGATCATCCACTCTGGGCTTGAGCAGGGTGTGTGCCTGTTGTGTATTAATCATATATTCTGGCCATGAAATGTAAGTTTCACCAAAAAGGATGAACTTGTCAGACCTCTGTTGTGTCTGGAGCTGGAAAGAGAGCTGCTTTTCCTTCTTTGCAACCATTTGATTGAAGAACAGATCTTCCACACTCATTGGACTGATTTGGTACAGGGAAATCCTCGTCTCCCTAGATCTGATCTTGGAAGTGTCAAATTTTGGGATGAGATTACTGCTGGTTATGCCGAGAGGGGGATACTTAATTTTGTTGAGTTCTGTTCTCATCTGGGTGTTAAGAAAGGCACCCCAATATTTTTCTATGAGTTTTGATTACTGTGTCTTCAGTGGGTTATTCAACTTTTGAAGGAGCCAGTGTGGGATAATAATTTTAGTATTGGACCACAATTCAGTTGCCCGCTTGGTCATGAAAATCCACTGGGTGACAATTAAGTCCAGAGCAACCCATGATAGGTTCACCATAACATTGGAAATTCCTTTAAAGGTGCACAACAACAACAGCGATGTAACCCGTGGCTTTAGAGTTGTACACAGACCGCTTAGTAAAAAATTGACCCCAAACCTGGCTCGGATTTATCCACAGGGCATTGTGATTACTATATCTTAATTATTATCAGAAAAGGACTCATCCATTTGCCTGAGTAGAGTGGCAAAAGGCAAGAGTTTAGTTCATTCTGAGAGGACTTAAGAGAAGCATCTACTCTCTTTGCCTCAGGATCACTCCTGGCTTTTTGAGATGCCCGGTGGGGAAAGGGCAGTTTCCACACCAAAGCAGCACTCGCACTTTGCCCTTTTCATGGAATGGCACTTGACCCACCCACAGTCATATCAAATTCCATAATTTTGGTCCCAGAACCTGCCCATAAATTGTATAAGTTATCAATATGTACATGAGTATATATGGTAATTTCAAAAGTTCACTACAAAGTGAGGCTGCGTCTTGGTTTTGGTGTGGCACTTGTGTTTTGTTATTCCACCCAGCAGGAAGATTTGGCCAAATAAATCTGTTGAATGATTAAAAAAATGTTCACTACAAAGCATTGGTTTGGACGTTTGGCAAGAGTGATCTCTTCTTCCTTTTCTCATTATGGGAGGGAGAGAGAAGAGTTGGAGAGAAGGTGGTAGAAGAAGGAGAGTTGCACTGTTACTGCAACTGTGTTTTTTGCTTATTGTAATGTTATTTTGTTATTGTATTCATATGTTTATTTTTTTCCTTTTGATGATGTTGCTTGTTGTTCATGTTTTCGTTTAATTTTGATGTAATATGTTGTTCGGGCTTGGCCCCATGTAAGCCGCTCCGAGTCCTCATCAGGGAGATGGTGGTGGGGTATAAATAAAGATGATGATGATGATGATGATGATTAAAATAACAGGGTGGCTCTCATCCCATAGCTTCTGACTTTGGTCTTTTCTGTAACTAGCATGTGACCTCTCACAGTGAAAAGGTTCCATACTCTTAGATTAAAAGGAATGTGGAGAAGGTCCAAGAATATGAGGACCAGTTTTCAGCCCAGTGGAATAGTTGAAAAGAAAATATATGTTGAGATGGTCACTTCCAATTTGTTTTGGTTTTTTTTTGGGGGGGGGGACAATGACAAAATAAGATGCAAGAGGATAATACAGTTATTTTTAACAGAATGTTGAAGCTGCTAGAGATATCGAGAGCACAAGAGAGTGGGAAAGAAAGAGAGAAGAAAGAAAAGGTGGATGGATCATTAGAGATAGACAGACAGATAGATAGATAAGACATCGGATGAAATAGGAGGGATTTGGGGGAAGCAGAAGCAACATCAAGATCTGCTTGTAGACTGTCATTTGTATAAAAAAAGAGGCAAAAAGACTATTTCCATCCAATTGCCAAATTCTAGTTCAGATAAATTGAGGAGGTATATAGCAAGAAGGTGGGTAGGGCAAAACACAAAATAATGGGGTGACGAAAGCATGTTTTAGTCCAGTGGTTCCCAACTTGTGATCCTTAAGCCACCAGTGGTCTGCAAGAACAAAAATATGGTCAACGGCCACAGCATTACTACACCGTTGCCTCAAAACCATGTGGCAACAAGAGCGACTGGTCTTGCAAAACCCTCTTTTAGTGCTGAGGCAATGCGGATGTTGGGAGGGCAGAGACTGACTACCCACAAAAGACTACTACTATCGGATCAGCTCTAGATTATTAAATATGGTTTTCTGTGGGTGAGCAGATGTCAACTACTTGGATGGCATATGTTCTGTATCAGAGACTAGAGGTGATGTGGTCTATCCAATGCAATTTTCTGAATCAGCACCCCAAATAACCAAACCGAATCTAAAGTGGACCAATAACTGATTTTGTAACCCTTTTGGTATTAATGTTGGAGAGTGGTCCCTGGTCAAGTGGTCCCTCATCATAAAAAAGGTTGTGAACCACTGTTTTAGTCAAAAGCTAACTTCTAGAAATGAAGCCTTAGGAGATGCATTTAACATTTTTTAGCTGAGGAAAAATGGTACATAGGAGACACCAAACAATGTTGTTGAGGCAAAGGAACATGGAAATCTGGAGAACTCCAGAAGGGCTGCATGGGGATACTTGGATGGCCGGATTTAACCTCTGGACCTTCACTTCCTTATCCTATTTTGAAAGGTCCACTTACAGAATAATTGGATTTTGGTTTGCAGACCGACTGGGGAGTTTGCTCAAAATCCTACATGGAGTTTCGAAGTTCAGCCTTTAATATTAAAACTGCCAAGTGAGTTTAGCTTTTTAATTTTGCTGCTGAGATTTAATTTGTCATAGAAGAGACACATTAGAGAGAGGCTCTCTGGCTGATAGATGCCTGGATTTCTTGGTTTGGACAAGTGTAATTTGAAGCAAGTAGAATATAAAAACTGAAAAATTGAAGGCATTGGTTAGTGTCTCCAGGCATCTACAATCATTACAAGAGCCAAGCAGAAGAAGTGTAGAATCTGGCACTAGTATCAAGTATAGCCTGCTTTAACCTAGCTGAATCTGAATGTGTAGGTGGATTGTAGCTCCCATCAGCCCCATACAAAGTCAAAAGGAAGCATCAAATCTTTATTAGATCCTGTAAGATCTTTTTTCATCCCAGTTAGTGTGATCTCTTCCCTGTGTTGTGCAGGATGGAACAGTGAAGATGTCAGGATTTACTGTTCACTCTGGTTGCTATTGTGACTTGAAATCGTATCCACAAAAGGAATGAGAAAGGATTATTTGAATCCATCCTCCAGAGTGTTAGGAAGAACAAATCAGGAGAGATTTATGTGGGAAGGCTTCTGGCGCTTGCAATCTCTGTTGCCTTTTCTATTATTCCCAGGCCTATCAGCAGGAACCCGGTATTTAGAATAAAAATAATTTTGAGGAATTAATTTGTTATGAGTATCACCACTTTCTAGAGCCCAGAGAAGTTAATTTTTTACACTAATTCTTCCAATAAGAATGATGCGTCATGGTGGCTAAGAGAGTTATAGTCTAAAAACGTATATTTTCCTAGCTCTGACTTCTGCACCAAGATCCCATTTGCCTAAGCTTTGAGTTTAGGGCAATAATGGTGAGAAAAAACAATTGTAGTACCATATTTACAGATTCTGTATTCTGTAGATTCAACCGTACAGCTTGAAAGTATTTTTAAAAACTGAAAAAACAAACCTTGGATTTGTTGTTTTATATAAGGTACACTATTTGTATAGACATAGAATATAAAACTATGTGTGTTATATTATATTCGTGGTAGTGCAGTGGTTTAAACCGCTAGCTGCAGGAAATCTGCTGACCAAGAATTAGCAGTTCAAAGTTGTGAGTTGGGGTGAGCTCCTGGCTGTCTGTCCTCGTTTCTGCCTACCTAGCAGTTTGAAAGAATGTAATGCGAGTAGATCAATAGGTACCTCCTTGACGGGGAGGTAAAAGGGCGCCCCATGATCGGAGAAGTCAATGGACAACAGCCCCCTTGGCATGGAAAAATGGAATAATGGCACCTCCCCATGGCTGGAGTTGAGCATTGCCTCCAGACACCAGAGATGGAAGGCGAAGGCCTTTATCTCTCTCTGTGTATTGTATGTTGTTGCTTACTGTGTAAAAAGTCATTTAATATTTGCCGTATATATGTAAAACTGTAATTTGCTCATATTGCTATAGTTTTTAGTTTATAGCACATATTGCTATAGTTTTTCAGTGAATATCTCATTGAGTCTCAACCAATTCAACATAGTTTGTGGCAGCTACAAAAACAGAGTTTCTGGAGAATAACAACTACTTTCAAAGTACTGTAAGTACCACACAATTAAACAGGAAAGAACATTTCGAACCAGGAACATTTTTTTTCAAATTTTGTTACATAGTGATAATAGAACTATAGAATAGTATAGAATAAATATGTGATCAGAGGGAGGGAGGAGGGGTGGGCAACAAGGGTGGCTTTAATATTTTTTAAAAAAAGTTAAAATGTCATTTTTTATTTAAAAAAGAATGTATGTATGAGAACATATGTCAACAGACTATTGAATGAAAGTGAATTGTAACATATAACATGTTTACAACTGTTAAGGCTGTTATGTATAATACATTGATACTCTGTAAAACTGTGTGAAATATATATAGATATAGAGATATATACACACACACCAAGAAAATGAAATCCTACATAGTGATAATAGGACTTGAGCATCCATGGGTTTTGGAATCAATGAGGAATCCTAGAACCAAACTCCAGCAGATCGAGTTAAACTGCCGAGTAGTGGAACTTGCTGACTGAAAGATTGGTGGTTTGAATCCATGGAGTGGGGTGAGCTCCCGTCATTATCCCCAGCTTCTGCCAACTCAGCAGTTTGAAAACATGCAAATGTAAGTAGATCAATAGGTACTGCTCTCGCGGGAAGGTAACAGTGCTTCGTGCAATCATGCTGGCCACATGACCTAGGAGGTGTCTAAGGACAATGCCTGTTCTTTGGTTTAGAAATGGAAATGAGCACCACCCCTAAGAGTCGGGCACGACTACACTGAATGTTGAGGGAAAACCTTTACTTCATAGTGATCACTCTGTAGATCAGGATCTACTTTCTGCCAACTTTCCTTCTTCTTGGTGGGGGTTGGACTGGATGCCCCATGAGGTGTCTTCCATCTCTAGGATTCTATGATTCTGTACTTCTATGAACTCCTGCTATACATTTCCCCAGCGCCTAAAATCATCTGCCTTGCTTTGTTGTAGTGATTTGAGTGCCTGTCTTCACAGCTGTAAATATTACTGGCTAATATTGAACCAGTTGATTTCTCTCTGCTTGAACTGCCTAAAAGAGATGGGGCCTAAATAAAGACCTTCGAAGTGTGACGTAGACTCAAGTATACTATCTTAAGTTCCTTGGAGAAAAGTAGGGAACCAATATAAATAGATAATATTAGAGGCTGCAAGTCCTTAGCTGTCTGGTGTAGGGGACCAGAAACTATTTTTCCTAATATGCTGGGAACCAGCGTTTGTGCCTATTGCCTGCAATTGTTTTTTTTCTAGAAATTGACATTTCCCAGCAGACAAAGACTCAAGGACCAACATTCTGCTCATTTCTCATGATACTGGTGTGTACTGATGCTCTCTTTCAATAGGCATGCTAAGGCACTGTTGTGTTTGTGTGGAGAGCAGCGAAATAAGAGTTATGCCAGATCTAAAGCTTCAACTGCAAAAGTGGCATTGAAATCATAAAAGCAACTTGTGAAATTGATTGGTAATTTAAGCAAAGCTAGATGCAATAAACAAGGATAGTAAAAAACTTTAAAAGTTTTGTGGAAGTTTGTTTCAGCATTAAAAGGAAGAAAATGAACTGTCTTTAATTACAGAGTTGCTATTACACCTTTCATAAAAGTGCATGACAGTTTTAATTAATGGCTGTGAAATTAATCTCTCAGGGTTATAGAGTTTTGCAGGAGGTAAAAGGCTGAATGTAATGTGAGGAAGAGGTACTGTTAAAGCAGCCATTTCTTTGAAGGCTTCGGCACTGAGCGTGTGAAAATTATTCTTGCCGCTTGATGAAGCAATAAATAAGTTACATCACCTGTCTTCTAGCTAGCACCTTTGAGGACTACAGCTTCCATTAACCTGAACTGTCTGAGGATAATGGCAGGTGTAGTCCAAAACATCTGGAGGGTTTGGTTCCAGTTTAGGAAGGGTTGAGCTACAGCAGTGGTTCCCAACCATTTTTTGACCAGGGACCACTCTCCAACATTAGTACTAAAAGGGTTACAAATCAGTTTTTGGTCAACTTTAAATTTGGTTGGGTTATTTGGGGTGCTGATTCAGAAAACTGCATTGGATAGACCTCATCAGCTCTAGTTTCTGATACAGAACACATGCTGCCCAGTAGTTACCATCTGCTCACCCAGAGGGATTGGGAACCACTTGGCTACACGATGGATATGATGATGGGGTATGTGTATGTAGTCTAAGAGACCAGGAGAGTACCATTGCCCCACAGTCATTCAGACCTTCTCTTTTGACCCTAAAAGATCTGATTACACTTTAGAGCAGGCTTGGGCAAACCTCGATCCTCCAGACATTTTAGGCTTCAACTTCCACAATTCCTAACAGCTGGTCTGTTAGGAATTGTGGGAGTTGAGGTCCAAAATGTGGAGGGCCGATGTTTGCCCATACCTACTTTAAGGGCTGTGACTCCTTTCACTGCATCCTCCTGGCTTCTATAGGAGCGACATCTGACTGTGAACATCTGGAGTGCTGTTGACCTCCTTAGGAGATTTCCTTTGGGGATATCATCTCTGAGGGATCAGAGGGAGATATGTGGTCTTCTGTGGTCTCTGATGCCAGATGCAGCCCTTGGACAGCTTCAGGCTCCTCATCATAATCCACAACAAAAGAAACCTCCCTGCAGTTGGTTTATCTTCTCAGAAGCCACAGAGAACTGTGTTGCACCCAGACCTTGGCTTTTTGATGACTCTTGTCTCTTCTTGTTTAGCAAAGTGTGGCTGGAATCCTTCTGGATATTATTTTGTTCCTAGATTTGCTCCTTTCCTAGGTCTGTGGCTGTCTTTGCAGTTTCTTTCTAGCATAGCCCTTTGCTGCATACCAGAGTCCAGATGTTTTGAAAATAATTTCTTCCTCCATGTTTTTAATTATATTAATTAAAGTTAGTTTAAAATGCTTGCATTCTGGGTCCCTGCAGCTTTCATTGCCTAGTAGCGGAAATCTCTTCAAGCTTGTTAAGAACCTCTGGGTCATGATTTGTGCTGCTGTCCTGCCTACACAAGGCATACATCTTTTGTCCTTTCTTGCTGATGAGAGATAGCCAGAATGTCTGTTAGATACTGTAGCTGTGCTTTTACCTTGATGGGCAGATGTAAACATTATTGTTTGCTGATTCCGCCCCCCGTGCTGCAAAAATGGTCACCTACAGATATTTGTATCTCACATTGCTGTTAAAAGCACAAGAGCAGGCCTGAGTGGTTTTATTTTTTCCTGTTAGTTGGCAGTCCCAGGCCATTTGCTTTGAATCATTTATTAGTGACTGCTCTTTATGGAAATGTTGAACATCATCTGCCATCACCATTTCTCTTGGCCTTAAAAGCTTCAGGCATTAACTCAACAGGTGTGATTATTTACTTCTGAATTTTAAATGCATTGAGGAGATTACCTGTTGAAGCTCTGCCTGCCCAGCAGTTCTTAATGGCAAGGAACATTGGCTACTTAAAAGGAGCCTATAGGTTTTGTCTTTGTTAGTAGCTGGACATTATTTGTGTTTTGTCATGTTACTTCTTCAGTGATTGGCCGGGGGGGGGGGGGGGGGGGGGGGGGGGGGGGGGAAGGACTGGGGCCTTCCATTTTGCTGCGTTTTGGAACAAGTAAAATAGAAGTCTCCTGTTGTACAGCTTTCAAAGAGAGAAAAGAAACATTCCCCAAAATCTCAGCAATGTTCTTGTAATTGCAAGACTATTTTCCTTTTAGGAGTATATACAGCCCCTATCTCCACTGGGATATGTTCCTAAAATTACCAGAGAAAGATGAAACAAAGGAAAAAGTGATTTCAGATGATATTCTATTTTTTTTTACCAATTGTGCAAAAATGTATTTTTTTAAAATTTTTATATTCATATGGGTTTTTAATATTCTGATGTATTGTGTCGTCATTTTATTTATTTGTTTGTTTATTTATTTATTTATTTATTTATTTATTTATTTATTTATTTATTTATAGACCGGTCTATCTGAAAGGGAACTCAGTGCGGTTTCCAGCACATATGGCAAACATTCAGTGTCAACCAAGAGACGTATTAGCCAATTACATCAAAACAAGACACATCAAACAACATATGTATAGATATGTTTTTATCAACCTTTTGAAGGTGAAGAGAGGGGGGGCAGTTTTTCATTTTTTTGGGAGAGAATTCCAGAGGCTGAGAGCCATCACGGAGAAGACCCCTCTCTCATTCCCACCAGCAGTGCTTGAGACGGGGGTGGGATCGAGAGCAGGATCCCCTCCACAGATCGCAGTGCTTGAGCTGGTTTGTAAACGGAGATACGGTTCTATAAATAGTTTGGGCCAGAACTTCTTACAGTGGTTCTCAACCTGGGGTCCCCAGATGTTTTTGGCCTTCAACTCCCAGAAATCCTAACAGCTGGTAAACTAGCTGGGATTTCTGGGAGTTGTAGGCCAAAAACATCTGGGGACCCCAGGTTGAGAACCACTGGCTTAGGGCTTCATAAGTAATGACCAGCACTTTGTATTTAGCCCAGAAGCAGATTGGCAGCCAGTGGAGCTGCTGCAGCACAGGAGTAGTCCTCTTATGATATGGCATTCCGGTTAGAGTCATGTCATTGTTAGCTGCCTTGAGTCCCTATGGGGAGAAAGGCGGGATAAAGTAAGTAAATAAATAAAAAAATATTTTTATACTGGTCCTGCGGATGACATGGATGGTGAAACTGTGGCTACTAGTGCCACCAACATGGGGGATGTACAGTATATTGCTGGTAAGCTTGGTTTGTAGAAGACTGTTCTCAAAGATTTGTGACCAGATATCGGTTATGATCAAAGTTCCTAACACCATTGCACCTAGGAGGTTACTAATGTCTTCCATCATTCCCTCATCCTTTGTACAAATGAGTTATGTACTATAGGTTGTGTATGTATGTGCCTACATGTTGCCTGCTGACAGACTGTGAATTTCATAGGTAGTTTATTTAAAGCTTAGACCAATGGTTCTCAACCTGTGGGTCACCAGATGTTTTGGCCTTCAACTCCCAGAAATCCTAATAGCTGGTAAACTGGTTGGGATTTCTGGAAGTTGTAGACCAAAATACCTGGGGACCCACAGGTTGAGAACTGGCTTAGACCATAGGTCTTTCACATACAGGACAAACAAATAAATACATAAAAAGCAGATTATCGGATGCAATACAAAATCCCAGAAAATTAACAATCCTGAAAAATGTCTGGAATTAAGAGGAGGCCCTCATATAGGCTAGAGGTATAGAGGTGGGAATGCTTCCTAGATTTATTACTCACAGCAACTGTTGCATATTTAACATTCATATGCCTAAACGCCATTGTTAGTACAAAGTAGAGTACAGCCGTTGATGTAGTTGAATTTATCTGTGTGTTGACTCATCATGGAACAATTGATTGAATGTGCTTACTTTAGTAGGGAATCACCAAAAGGATCACAGTGTTGGAGAAGTCCCCAAGGACAATGCAATCCAATCTTCTAAAATACAGGAGACATAGTCAAAATTTAAAAACTTCCTGTGAAGGAGACTCTAAGGCAGCATATTCCTCTATCAAACAGCTCTTGCAATTAAGAACATCTTCCTAATATTCAAGTGGAATCCCTTTTCATGAGTTTTAATCAATTGCTGCATGCTTTTAGTCTCTAGAGCAGCAGAAAAGAAGCTTGCTCTATCTTCATTATGACATCCTTTCAAATATTTAAGCACTGCTATCATGTCCTCTCTTAACCTTCTCTTCTCCAGGCTAAACATTCCCAGCTCTCTAACCTGCTTTAGTTTTTTTTTTAAAGCCAGATCTTTCCCATAAGGTTTGAGATCCAAGACTTTATGCAGTCCCATTTCCTGGGTGCAAACAATTGTACATTGAGATTTTTCAATATTATCTCCTGTTTTCTCACTGTCTTTCCACCATTTTTATTTCTTGATGTCATGTTAGGAACAACCTGTTGTACTCCAAAGCAGAATCACCTCTGACTTCAAACACCACACCAGCTGGGTAAAATCAGCAAGCAGTTTATTTAGGAATATATGTAGCCAAAGCAGTAAAAAGTAATCCACAGTAAAAGGTAATCCAACTGATACAAAGGAAGACAGGAACAAAGAGTCCAAGGAAATCTATGCAACTAAACACTTGAATCCATGAACAATATAGGAGCATATCCCATAGGCAAAACATGAGCTAGGCAGACCTTGGTACATGAAACTTGATGTTATTCCGACATTGCCTCAACTGAAGCAATCGCCTCTCATAAAGCATTTATAAACTCTTCCCTTACTCCAAAACTGCTAGGAATGAATTCTTTTTTTCTTAGTTTTGGTTTACTATCTATCTTCTGTTGAAACCAAGCTGAGCATCTTAATTGCTGCATGAACGGCCTCTGTTCATTTCCTGTTCAAGGTCTTGCTCCCATCATTAGCTCCTGCACCTGGTACCTCAAAATCAACTTCATTCTTGGATAACTGACCAGGGAACTATGGCGAAAGGCCTTTCCAAAGCCTGCGACCTTGAGAATCCTCTTGCAGCAACTCAGGCCTCCTTGGCCTCTCCTTTAAACTCCATTCAGGCCCAAGTGATCCCTCTTCCCCAAAACCACCAGACCCTGGCCCAAGTACTGAATCAACATCCCAATTCCCTTCATGAACATCAACATGAACATCATCCCCATTCTTATCATGTATATCAACATGAACATTAGACATATTCACAGGCTTAACAGGTTGATACACAACACAACCCAGATGCTGAAATGATCTCAGCCGTGATTATTCCAGGATAACCAACATACTGTGATACCAAAGTTATGTTTCATGGTACCACTTCTGTTTGCACAGAAAGCTGTACTGAGCGTTTGGCGAAACGGTATGTGCTGCAGAGAGTTTACATTATTAGCTTGGAATCAGAATAGCTGACTAGAAAGCACAGTTAATTATGGGTTTCAGAAGCAGGCATATAACTATGTCGCTTCTACACTTAGATGCCTAGCTTTATATGTGCAGTGCTCTGTCATACACAATTAAACGAACTGCAAGTTATATTTGCACATGACTGCAAAATAAGTACTTTGTATTATGAAAATTAGAGCTGACTCCTCTCTTTCTATCTCTCTGGAATGCCTACTGTGAGGGCAATCCTGGCCAGTAGATAGGTTTTAGAAACCACATTTACAGAATGATCTTATCTTGTAAGAATATGAATTAATATTTTATGAATTTACTTTATTTAGTGCGTTTATGCCCTGCCCTCCGGCCAAAAGACGTCTCCCAGGGTCGTTTACAAATTGTTAATTTGACGGTTCCCTGCCTTCAGGTTTACAGTGTAATGTATGTCATCATTTAGGAGAGACAAAAATTCTTGCCAACCATATTGATTAAGACTGGGTTCCTATATCCAGCATTTTGAGAACAAAATCCATTAAACATGGTGGGATATACTAGCGAGTAGAATTGTATTCCCATATGCACTGAAGAACTAATGCAGTTTGGCACCACTTTAACTTCCATGGCTTAATGCTATGGATTCATCAGAGATTTTGTTTTACAAGCCTCTGCCAAAGAGTGTCGGCGTCTCAGAGAACTACAAATTACAAGATTCCATAGCACTGAGCTATGGCAGTTAAAGTGATGTCAAATTGCATTATTTCTACAGTGTAGATATACCTCCAATCTCAATGGTATTCCAATCTATCTATCTATCTATCTATCTATCTATCTATCTATCTATCTATCTATCTATCTATATAATAAAAGTCAGTGTTTGTATGCGGCGGGAGGGAGGGCGGTGTATGTGGCAGCTTTCTGATTGGCTGCCACTTTCACAGGCCACTGTGACCAGCATGGCTGATGGACCTGGACCAAACTTGGCACACATAACCCCCATGACCCTCTTTACATCCTGGTGAGCTTTGGGAGAGGACAGACAACAGATGATGGGATTTGTAGTACTTTCAAAACCGTTGGTTCCCACAGACTACTGTGGCCCACAACAAAGACCGATAAAGACCAAACTTGGCACACAGAGCCCCCATGACCCACTGCAGTTTGGAGGAGGGTGGACCGTGGATAATGGGACTTGAAGTACCTTCACTCACTTCCCGAGAACGCTGTGACCCTCACCCAATGACTGATCAAGACCAAACTTGGCACACAGAGCCCCCGGGACCCACTCTACATACTGGTGCAGTTTCGAGGATGGACCACAGATGATGGGATTTGTAGTACTTTCCCACCCTTTGGTTCCCATAGACCAATGCGGGCCCCCAACAAAGTCCAATACAGACCAAACTTGGCACACAGAGCCCCCGGGACCCACTCTACATCTGGGTGGGGTTTGTGGGTCAATGGACCAGGGATGATGGGACTTGCAGTAGCTTCACTCACTTCCTAAGACCATTGCGACCCACACCTATGACTCATCAAGACCTAACTTGGCACCATGAGCCCCCATGACTCATTCTGTACATTTTGGTGCGGTTCAGAGGATGGACCATGGAGTTATACTTCACCTGTACCCACTGAACCCAGCCAACATTGAATCTCGACTAAACTTTGAGCACACACAAACAATGCCTTTCTGAAATAACTCGGGCAGCGCTGAGTCCCCAAGCTAGTGCATAATAAAGCTTCATGTAATAATTATCTAACTTGATCTCTGTTTTCCCTTAAAAATTTGAAGAACATTGTTTATTTCCAGCATGCTTTTCCAGATATATATTGCTTTCCCTTCATTATTGCCAATGGCTGCATTTGGGCATACCGATAAGCTAGGAATCCTGGTTGAGGATAAGTGATATATAATCTATTGACTTTTTCTACTTATGGAAGTGTTTAAAAAACTGGACATAGATAACTTTAGTGCCAAGTCTGCACCTGGTTTATTGCTGCCACATCAGCACAGTTGGTAACCAACACTAAATCAGGGTTTGTTCGTGGCTGATGAAACCTGCTTGTCTGGGACACACAATCTAAGTTTATTTCCTTACTTGTATCATTTATAACCTGCTGTAAAATCAGGAAAGGGACCCAGATTATAAATTAAAAGGCTTCAGCATAAACAAAAGAAGTCAAAGACAGCCTATGCCCTCATGTTTATAACCCCCAAAAAAGACAAAGCGAAGAAGGATATGTGGCTGGGAGGCCGAAACAAGAATACGCACAAGCGTACAATATTATAAGGTGCCTCATCTTGGTGGAATGACAGATGGAAAAAGGTAAAATGTGATGGATTTGGCATTTCAACAAGACATGGGAAACTTGCATTTAATAGCTCAAAATGATGTTGGTGGTCCTATTGGGCTATGAAATGCTAAGCTCTTCGTGATTTTCCTTTTTTGTCCACTTATATGACTTGGTGCATAGAGGTTACATGTGCTAGCACACACGTGGTTATCAGAAAAAAATCATATAGCAGCCTGTAGTTGGTTGAATAAGCTTGTAGTGCTAGCTTATTATTTGTTTTGCAAATGTTCTTTTCCAAGTACCGTATGTACACGAATATAGGGAGACCCGAATATAAACCGAGGCACCTAATTTTACAAAATTGGGAAGACATATTGACTTGAGTATAAGCCAAGGGTGGAAAATACAGCAGCTACTGGTAAATTTCAAAATAAAAATATATAGCAATAAAATTACATTAATTGAGGCATCAGTAGGATAAATGTTTTTTTAATATTTACATAAAACTGTAATTTAAGATAAGACTGTCCAACTCTGATTAAACTGTTATTTTAACCTTATTCAATATGAATGTGCTTATGTATCCTTCCAATAATAATAGAGTAAAATAATACATGTAATATTAATAATAGAGTAAAATAATAAATGTAATAATAAATAGAATAAATGTAAAAATAATAATATAATAAAATCATGTAAATATAATAATAATAAATAGAGAATAATAATAATACTTTTACTTAGGTGATCCCTTTTTGGATAAGTAATAATAATAATATTTATTTATTTGACCAGTCATATGACCATTTCAAAATGTTGGACGAGTAAGATAGTCTTTCATTATCAGTATTCTTGTGGATCCGTAGGTGACTGTGGAGCCTAATAATAATAATAATAATAATAATAATAATAATAATAATAATAATAATAATAGAGTAAAATAATAAATAACATTGACTCGAGTATAAGCTGGGGGGGGGGATTTTTCAGCCTTAAAAAGGACTGGAAAACTTGGTTAATACTTGAGTATATATGGTAAATTGTCAAGCACAAGTAACCTGGCATGAATAAAATGTCAGTTAGAACCTCACCCTCACCTCACTACCTCTGAGGATGCTTGCCATAGATGCAGGCGAAACGTCAGGAGAAATGCCTCCAGAACATGGCCATATAGCCCGAAAAAAACCTACAACAACCCAGTGATTCTGGCCATGAAAGCCTTCGACAATACATTGTCAGTTAGAACATTGGTTCCCAAACTGTGTTCCATTGAAGCCTAGGTTTCTGAGAAGTATTGTAGGGGTTCCTCAAAAAATCTTTACAGTCTTCAAAAATCTCTTTTTAACGACTATGCCAGAATGAGACAATCTTATTAAAATTAAACGTACTCCTTCTTTAAAAATGAAATTTGAATCTGTGTCACTGAATGACTTTTGGGCATGACTGATAGATATGTAGCCAGAAAGGCTATCCAAGGAATGCTCCCCCCTTCATGTCCACCTATCAATGCAAATCAGGCTTCTCAGCTTAGTCTTCTATCAAAAACAAATGTAGGAGTAAGTTGGATGCTACCCTGGATTTGGATGTAAAGCCAATTTCAAAACTATTTTAAGTACAAAAATAAAACAACTTCATTCAACACATTAGGTCCAATATTTTCTTACATCCAAATAATGGTTTGTGGTTATGTACAGTATTTTCGTACCAAAATAAAAAGTTTGTGGTTACATTTAAAATCTTTTCCCCCAAAACCTATTACATTATACAAAACACCCAGACAACAAGGGTAGATGAAAGAAGGAAGAACATTTTGAGTTCATAATGCTTAGGGAAAGAGTTAGGGTTAGGAAAGCAAAGTCTTCTGTGACCGAAAAAGTTTGGGAACTGCTGCATTAGAGTGTTACGTTTGATCAACAATGGCTTGATATTCCCCTTTTCTCTTTTTGGCAGTGTCTTTTGACAAGTTTAGCAGGTGAAGCTTTTCCTAGCACGGCAGCAGGTGACCATAACAGCTTTCCCCTGATGAATTTCCTATGGCCAGATGCTTTGACGCTTAAACCGACAGTTTCAGAAAGGTGACAAACGTAACCGGGGTTCCTGTTTGAAGTGGTTTCCGTTCAACAGAGATGAAGCACACACCTGTGTGCCGAATAAGATACTGGAATGATTTCTCTTCTCTTGGGGCTCTTTATTCTGACAAAGCAGTAGCTCTAGATTTTTATCAGAGCGTTGCCTTGAACAAGGTAGCTGGAATGCACTCTGGGAGAGCGTTGATTGATTGATTTCCAGAGTGTGATTTTTATGGGCCATTTTGAAACTATTACTCTGGTTTGTAACTCCAACTGGCGGTGGGTAAGGCGAGGTCACTCTTCGTTGTACAATCAATTGCCTTTTTGGTAATTGATTTTTTTTGTGGTGGTAGTGGTGGTGGGGGGGGGAGGTTGTCTTTGTTTCAGATGGAATATAAATCGGGCAATAAGATGTCTGTGAAATGATTACTGGATTGCGCTGTGCTCTGTAAAAGTGTCTGGACTCTATTTTACTTTATAAACTGATCCCCAGTCGAGGCAGCGCAATCGGCTGTGGCAGAAAAACCAGCCAAGTCTGGGGCTACCATTAAAAGAATTGGATTTTTTTTTATTTTGCACAAGTTTATGTACACCGTAGCCCACAGAATGGATCAAATGAAGGTGACCTGAGTCCCCAAAGGTTCATGGTCAGTAACATTTGTTAGACTTTGAAGTACCAGAAAGCTTTAGAATGATAAAAGAGCTCTACTTTCCACAACGATTCAACTTTTGGTATTACTTTTAGCCCTCCATATTCGCTGGGGTTAGGGGCACAAGACCCCAGTGAAAGTTATAAAACGCAGATATGAGGGTTATCCGGAAAGTAAGGTTACAAGGCACGTAGCTCTCGCGGGAAATGTTTTTGGGGAAAGATGGTATCACTGCTGTGTAGGGGAAGCCAGTGGAAGCAAACGAGTAGTGTCAGTCATCAGTAGCTCATCAACTGGTGAAGTTTAGAGATGAGCATCCTCATTCCGTTTCCCTCCAAGAGTTAAGTTCACCCTATAATACACTACCTAAATGCTAAGGGCATGAACTTCTCTGCGTTTCATCACTGAATAGTTTCAGTTTATGGAGAGGGCATAATGTTAAGACAGCATGTGACAAAATGGGTATGGAACATATTGTGAGACCATGAAGAAACTTTGCATAGCCATCCAAAACAAATGTCGTGGGATACTGACGGTGGGAGTCTGTCTCCTTCATGACAATGCGCGTCCGCTCACTGCTCATGCAACTCAAGAGTTGTTGATTTCAATTGGTTGGGATGTTTTAAGTTACTCCTCTCACAGCCCCAATCTCGCACCCAGTGACTATCATCTGTTTACTAAATTGAAGGAACACCTTGGTGGAAAACACTTTTCCGACAGCAAGGAGGTGAAAATCGAAGTGACAAACAGGCTGAAAAAGGCGGAGGGAAACTTCTATGACACAGACATCAAAAATTTGTCCCACAAATGACAAAATATATTGAACTGAATGGTGATTGTGTGGAAAAAAATGATGCAATACCTATGCTATAATCCATGTAAGTATTATTAAAATATATTCATTCTTTGTATTTTTTAAAAAAATATTGTAACCTTACTTTCTGGATAACCCTCGTAAATTACTATTTTTAACCTGAGAGAACACCTCTTTTAGGAATCTCTAGTCTTCCAGTGTGACTGTATGGTTGACGTCCAATGGATACTCACTGTAGAATCACTCTGGAGGACCTAGAAATCCTTACAGAGGTGTTCTTTCTAGAAAGTTCTCGTATCTCCAGTATGATGGGAACAAATTGACCATAGAGTCATAGAAAGTTGGAAGAGATCATAAAGCCCATCCAGTTCAACCCCCTGCCATGCAGGAAATGCACAATCAAAGCATCCCTGACAGATGGCCACCCAGCTTCTGTTTAAAAGCCTCCCCAAAAAAGAGCTTCCACCACATTCTGAGACAGAGAGTTCAATTGCTGGATGGCTCTCACAATCAGAAAGTTCTTCCTAATGCTCAGGTGAAATTTCCTTTCATGCAATTTGAGTCACTTTGGAGATTACTGGAGAGAAGATTTTATTAAAATCCATGAATCATTAAATCCACAAAAATCAAAACAACAGATGTTGAGAGACAACTATACTGCCACTCTTTTTTCTGGTTCAGACATAAATGTTTTGGGAAGCATTTCAGATTTCCAGTGGAGATCTAGGATGCTTCCAAGCAAAGGACTCTGAACCTGGTGCCTGGTGGCATTGAATTTTTGGGGTGAGAGAGAGAGTGAATATGCTCTGTAATTTGGTCCAAACTTTAAACGACATTCCCTTTCTGATGAATGCTGGATAGCTTTTTGAAAGTTTGGACTAACATCCAGAGTGGATCGATCACACCACTACATGGCATAGCACAACTTATCAAAATATAGTCAAAGGCTTTTATGGCTGGAATCACTGGGTTGTAGGTTTTTTCGGGCTATATGGTCATGTTCTAGAGGCATTCTTTTCTGACGTTTCGCCTGCATCTATGGCAAGCATCCTCAGAGGTTGTGACCACACAACCTCTGAGGATGCTTGTCATAGATGCAGGCAAAACGTCAGGAGAGAATGCCTCTAGAGCATGGCCATATAGCCCGAAAAAAACCTACAACAACCCACTTATCAAAATAATTGAATGCTCTTTTGCAGTTTTTTCCTTAATAGATGTTTATGAAAGGAAATGTCAGAAGAGGGCATAGGAAAACAAAGAAAGGGTAGAGGTGGGAATTTCATTATTTGGTCAGCTCTACCTGTCTTATGGAAGCAAATTTACTCTATACCTTCCTTTTTAGCTTCATAGTTATTTTTTCCCCCATCTTTGTCCACACCAGTCCCCCAGGAAGATTTTGGAATATCTGAGTTTGTGTCTACATATACAATGAGATATCTTAGAGATGGCACAAAATTAATTTATATTTCACATACACTTTCTGCACATAGCCTAAAAGGAATTTTATACACAATATTTTTAATAATTTTGTGCATGAAAGAAAGTGTGTTTATATGAACCATCAGAAAGCAAAGGTGTCTGTATCTCAGTCAGCCTTGTAGACAATTAGAGATTATTTTGGATTTCAGAATTCCAGATAAGGGATGTTTGATCTGTATAAACTTGACGGATTTCCATTTCAAAGGGTTAGACTAGGATGCTATCAGAGATGGAAGAGGGTTCTACTACATTGTCATCAAAACATTTTTTTCAAAAAAATCACTTAGGTCTAAGACGAAACCAAAAGAATATTGGGTTGCTGTGAGTTTTCCTGACTGTATGGCCATGTTCCAGAAGCATTCTCTCTTGACGTTTCGCCCATATTTATGGTAGGCATCCTCAGATGTTGTTGGAAACTAGGCAAGTGGGGTTTATACGTATCTGTGGAATAATGTTCAGGTTGGGAGAAAGAACTCTTGCCTGTTTGAGGCAAGTGTGAATGTTGCAGTTGGCCAGCTTGATTAGCATTGAATAGTTTTTCAGCTTCAACTGCCTGGAGGAATCCTTTGTTGGGAGGTGTTAGCTAGCTTCATTGTTTCCTTTCTGGAATTTCCTTGTTTTCTGAGTGTTGTTGTTTATTTACTGTTATGATTTTCAAGGGTTTTTTTTTTAATACTGGTAGTCAGATTTTGTTCATTTTCCTGGTTTCCTCCATTCTGTTGAAACTGTCCACATGCTTGTGGATTTCAGTGGCTTCTCTGTGTAGACTGATATGTTAGTTGTTAGAGTGCTCCATCATTTCTGTGTTCTCAAATAATCTGCTGGGTCCAGGTTGGTTGATCAAGTGCTCTGCTATGGCTGACTTCTCTGGTTGAAGTAGTCTGCAGTGCCTTTCATGTTCCTTGATTCATGTTTAGACAATGAAGTGTTTGGTGGTCCCTATGCAGACTTGTCCACAGCTGCATGGTATACCGTAGACTCCTGCAGAGGTGAGAGGATCCCCCCTGCCCTTTGCTGAACGTAGCATTTGTTGGATTTTCTTAGTGGTTCTGTAGAAAGTTTGTAGGTTGTGTTTCCTCATCAGTTTCCCTATGCGGTCCGTGGTTCCCTTGATATATGGCAAGAACACTTTCCCTCTGGGTAGATCTTTGTCTTTGCTCTCATGGCTTGATCTTGATCTTGCAGCTCTTCAGATGTCTGTAGTGGAGTATCCATTGGTCTGTCGAGCCCATTTATATTGTTTTGAGGCAAAAGAAATTGGGTTTTTATCATTAATTTGTATTCAGAAGTACAGAAGTACCAAAATACAAACAAACAGGAACAGTTACAGAAAAAAAGTGTTACAGAAAGCAAGGACAATATCCCTCCATTAAAACAAAAACATGTTTTTATTGATATATAAAATAAAACTAGACTACAACAACTAATGGAACTATAACTAAAACAATAATCCTTACTTATACAAACATATACTGTTACACAAATACTAAACATATAACAAGAAGATCTAGTCTACTTGTTGCCTGTTGATTTTTACTATTTTCTGCTTCCTTGAAATAATATTTCTCCACCTTCATATAATTTCTAACACTCTTCTAAATTCAAAAAATATAGTTGAAGGTTGTTTCCCATCTTTGCTTTAGGAAAATGATAAATGTGTCCCAGTCTTTCTTAAAATTGGTCAAGAATTTCTCCTTGATCACCGTCGTCAGTTTGTCCATCTTAGCTAATTCTCACAGAGGTTTTTAAATTTTGATGGGGAGTTTAAAAAATGTAACAGTGCCTCACCGTATAAGAATACGAAATTATATTTATATCTTGCCTTCCTCAGGCAAACCCAAATTGACATACATGGCTCATCTTCTCCCTTCCCATTTTAACCTCAAAACAACCCTGCATTCCAAGCGTTCCATTACTGTTCAAATAACTGGAGTTTAGTAGCACTGATCCTATGACAATGTCCATATATTTAAAGCAGGGTCTATTTGTGTGGCAGAATAGACTTAACGTCATGGAGAATCAAACAGCTTGTGTACTGAAATTGTGTCACGTGTCATTGATTTTTGGTTACTGGTCTTTGACTATTCCAAGGGACTTTGTAGGATCTTTGAGACTAACTGAAAGAAGTTGTGGCATAATCTTTTTTGGACTATATGTGCAGCTACACTGTAGAATTATTGCAGTTTGATACCACTTTATCCTGGGAGTTGTGGCTTTGTGAGGCATCACTACTGTTTGACAGAGAAGACTGAAGAATGGTAAATTACAACTCCCATGTTTCCATCACCAGGGCAGTTAAAATGGTGTCAAATTGCATTAATTCTATGACTAGGCATGTGGACGGAGTCTACACAAGCTTATGCTGCAACTTCATGCTTCAAGCTACAACTTCTTTCTGTGAATCTCAAAAGTGCTATGAGATCCTTATGCATATTAATGCCAGACTAACATGGCCATGTCTTTGAATTGGTCTTTGAGTGTAGCTCTAGGCGAAGCCATCAAACGTTGGGCTAAAATTGGATATCGGTGGAAAACGACATTTGTGTGTGCCGAGAACTATCGCTAAGATTGGTTTCTAATGAGTTTCTGATTGCAAGAAAGTGAGATTAGTTGATTACCTCAATTATAGGTGAAGCTGTTAGCTGTATTTCATCATGTTTGCATAACGTTTTCTATTATAGGATTCCCTCCCTCCCTCTTCTGCAGTTAATTTTGCTGGTTGTATATTCCTAGTGGCCTTTTAAAAATGTCACTACAGAAAATAGGATGGCTGTCTTTAAAGAATGACTTCAGGGGGAAACATTTTGTTTGCAGTTTTAAGAGTGGAATATTTTTATTCTGACAGCGTTTTTGACAGGTGATTTAAGGTTAGGCAAGAGTTTGGTGAAACATCTGAATGCATGGCTGGAAGTGAACAGGCAGTTCTTCCAATTCCACTATGATTGATGTTTCTGGAGTTACGATAGTCAAAGATATGACACATTTCTTCACATTGGCCCGTCACAGTCTGTTAAAGCAGAGTCGTTTCTGTTGGTGGGTGAAAATGGCAGCAGTCGGAAGTTCTATCTCTGCAGATCTCTCATGTTCCCATCTTATTGAAGCAAGAAAACTTAATGATGCTAACCCATGTGATATGTATTCATTTTTGCCAATAGACGCAAGACATCCTTGAATGTTAACTTTTAGCTTTCAGAGACATTTCAGAGGGCTCATTTGTACATAATATTAGCAATTAAAGAGCCAATGTGGTATAGTGGTTTGAGTTCTGGACCATGACTCCGAAGACGATTCACTACTCAGACATGGAAACACATTGAGTGATTCTGGGCAAGTCATACACTATTGATATCCAGAAAACCCTGTGGCGTTAGGATTATCCTTTTCTGAAAATGACTTGTACTCACACAACAACAATACAGTGATTAGGAAGTACCTGTGACTTGGCATGAAAGTGTGGCTTTGGCTCATGGATCTTTGTTCCGTTGTGTACAGTTGTGTTCATGAACATGAGCCTTCCATGGGGAAGATGGTGTCTGGAGCTCAAGTAAGAAGAGCCTTGCTAAATCAACCCAAAGGTCTGTCTAGTCCAGTCTTTTTTCATGTAATGGACCTAAGAGATGTATTTCAAGCTACATCTAATATGTTGAGTCTCAGGGCCCTTCCACATAGCCATATAACCCAGAACATCAAGGCAGAAAATCCCACAATATTTGCTTTGAACTAGATTATCTGAGTCCACACTGCCATATATTCTAGTTCAAAGCAGATAATGTGGTATTTTATTCAACTGTGTGGAAGGAGCCTGAGTGGCCTCCTGAAGAAGACCTTAAGAGTAGCCATAGGTCAAAACATCAGGCATTTTAGTTAGTAAACAATGCAGCTTTTGAGCATCTTGAGACAAGCTTCTTGTGTTTGACTCTTCCCCAGTTTTGGCCTTCTCTTGTCACTCAAGGGACAACCATTTGCAGATTTGGAAGCCCACCTTAAGTAGATGTGTAAAGGGTACGGCCCTATCCTGTTAGGCCAACGTCTCTATCGGGTCTCTATCGGGTTCCCTCTGTTGTGAAAGCTTAAAATGAAAACCAAAGGACTTCTGATGGGGAGGAAGGAGCAAGCTTGTTTTCTGCTGCCCTGGAAACTAGGACGCGAAGCAATGGCTTAAAACTACAGGAAAGGAGATTCCACCTGAACATTAGGAAGAACCTTCTGACTGTGAGAGCTGTTCAGCAGTGGAACTCTCTTCCTCGGAGTGTGCTGGAGGCTGCTTCTATGAAGGCTTTTAAACAGAGACTGGATGGCCATCGGTTGGGGTGCTTTCAACGCTATTGTCCTACTTCTTGGCAGGGGGTTGGTTTGGATGGCCCACGAGGTCTCTTTCAACACAATGATTCTATGATAGATGACATGAGGACATTTTCTTTTCATTTTTACCTGCTTGTAATTTTAGAAGGATTTTTTAAAAAATGTTCCCAGACATTCCCCAGGTAACCAGGCAGGTCTTCCCCAGTTGGGTATAAAGTCCCACAGCTTTTGCCCACACACTCCTTTATGGGGAGAGTGACAGTGTCGGTGGTTTATATGAGTTCAGTATGTTTGACTTCAGACACGCAATGGAAGCTATTGCTGGCAGACTGTCATGAAAAATAGGGAGTCGAATCCTCACCATCGTTGAATGGGGAACTGGAGATTTATTTGTTTGTTTGTTTAATACATTTATACCTTCCCAGGGTGGCTCATAAGATATGAAGTCTGACAGCTCTTGCCCTCAGGCTTACATTCTGGATTTAAGACATAGCACACAAGGAAAAAAGGATGGTACAGGAGGAAGGTGGGAAACAACTTCAGTACTTGTGATGAACCTGCTTGCTGGAAATGGTCCCAGCAGCCAGCTGGAATAGCTGCGGAAAGCTGACAGTTGAGGGAGAATGGCAAAGGTATTTTCCTTTGCTGTTTGCTCTCCTATCACTCACAACAGTTGGATGATAACATGTCTTCCCACATTACTGTCAAGCAAACAGCTGTTCTTTTCTTCTGCCTTCCCATCCCCACCTCTGCAAAGTGAAAGGCTCTGGACCTTTAGATGTATTTGTCTAGTAACCTACTAGTCTCTAGAGTGAGCTCAGAGCTGTAGGGAAGAAAAAATCTTATGTAATTGTAGTTGTAAGCTGCTTTCTTGACAAGGAGCTGACGCCAGGCATGATGGAGATCTGTCTGGCTGTTGTGTATGGGTATGTATTCATTTAATTTATATCCCCCTCCCCCTTTCTCCTTGTACAGGGGCAAAGGTGGCGTATAAGCACTGGACACAGCCAAAAAGTTACTTGCACAAAGGTTTGAAAAAACCGCACACGATCGAAATATAGCACAAACTCATCAAAAGTTCTCCCTGTTTCATAATTTATAAGGCAAAGGCCTGGCTGAGTAAAAAGGTCTTTGCTTGCCAACGGAAGGAAAGAAAAAAGAGGCTTACTGACATTTCCAAGGAGAGGAATTCCACATCCTGATAGTTGCCACAGAGAAGGCTGTCTCTCACGTCATCCTCAGTGATGCCTGGGATGGTGGTGGTACTGAGAAGAAACCTTCCCCTGAAGACCCTGAAACTCAGCAGATTCACACTGGGAATTTTTCAAAAGGCCACCTTACTGGGATCTGCACACATTATTCGCCGATACATCACACAGTCCTAGACACTTGGGAAGTGTCTGGCGTGTGATCCAGTACAACAGCCAGCAAAGTGATCTTGTCTGCTGTGGACTCATCTTGTTGTGTTTCAAATACTACTACTACTACTACTACTACTACTACTAATAATAATAATCTTTTGTTTCTATTTTTTTTTAGACTTTCTTCTTCAGTTTCTTTGTTCTTTAATCAAAAAAATTAAATTCAAGTATTGTCGAAGGCTTTCATGGCTGGAATCACTGGGTTGTTGTAGGTTTTTTCGGACTATATGACCATGTTCTAGAGGCATTCTCTCCTGACGTTTTGCCTGCATCTATGGCAAGCATCCTCAGAGGTAGTGAGGTCCTCAGAGGTAGTGAGGACCTCACTACCTCTGAGGATGCTTGTCATAGATGCAGGCGAAACGTCAGGAGAGAATGCCTCTAGAACATGGCCATATAGCTTGAAAAAAAACCTACAACAACTCAGTAAATTCAAGTAATTGAAAAAGGAAAACATAATAGGAAAAAGGAAAACCCTTCTTCCTAAAGCTTATTAGCATTTTCTTTGTTTACTGCTTTCCAATTTGGGAAAGTGACGTTCAAAAGCACATAAGTGATTTCAGCAAGCCTGAAAGCTGCTATTATGTTTACTTCTCCACCCCCCACCCCCAGGGAATTGTGAATGGTCCTATAAAGTTGTGTACCTTTACCATATTAGCTCCTTGGCACACCTTGCTGTTTGTGTGGCTGAGTCATTTAGCAATTGGTGCGACATCATGGTTCGGTTTGCACTTTAGAGCTGACAAAACACCATTTCAAGCAATTTTCTCCACCAGAGAAAGGGCACGCTGCTTGTTGAGTCACACAAATTAGTGCCAACTCATTCATTTTGCTACATTTCCTTTTCATGTCCAAAGTTGGAAGAGGAATTAACCCTTCTGAAAGTCAAACATGAAGGGCGATAGATTTAAAATCCAAGTCCTTTTAAATAGCCCAGTGAACATAATATAGGAGCCATAGAGTTACAGAAGTGGAAGCCAAAAACAAAAGTTAAAAGTTAAAATGTGGCTTTGTTGAGGAGGGAAAGGGAAGTGGTCCAGGAAAAGAAAAATTGTAGGGTGCCCAATGTTTTTTGGATTTAAAACCTTTTTCTGGAGAAATTTCATTGCCTCGGGGCAAGATCTTAAATCAAAACTTTTAAAGCTCCCAGCACGTCAAAGACTTTTTATTCGGCCATTTTTCTTGTGACCTCAGCTTGAAAGACTTACCTCTTTTCTATTTTCTTTTTTGGTTCCCCAAAACCTTTAAAAACCAAAATCCATCAGAAAGAAATGCTGATAGTAACTTTGATTCGAATCTGTAGCTATTTAGTATGTACATTCATTAAGTTTGGTGTTCGATTTACTGTTTTTGTTTTTGCAAATCCTATAGGTGTTTTTAAAGCTCAGTGACTGGGACATATATATCTCCATAGTGGTTTGGTTTCTTTGTGTATTAGGGGAAAGATCTTTTATTCTTGCTGCAAATTCCCCTTGGCTGTGTTAAGCTGCCAGAAGAGCATCCACAGTAGCTTTCACGCTGGATTAAATGCAAACTTTACCTTTGGTGGATGTGTTTCCCGTGTTGGTTTGGTGCCAAATCCCAGTGTAACATAATGAAGCATATTCTGCACATTTCAAAAATTCTTCATGATGCGGGGTTTGCATGCAGAACTGAAACATGACCGTTTATGGAGGGGAGAGCCTCTATGTCAGTCTGTTCAACCAAAAGCAACAAAAGTTTGTGGCACAAGTGTTATCCTCAATTGCCAGTTATATATTACTCACCTTAAATGGTCCCATTCTGAAGAACTTTAACAGGTGGGAGAATCAATTGGGTAATGAATGGTGCTGAGACCTCAATGAGGCTTGAACACTCCATATTCCCAGACTGGCAAGAAAAGAAATGCAATCACCACTCCAGAAGGCCCTTCATACTGCTATATTTGTGTAATGACACAATTATAGCACTATGATTCCACTTCAATTGCCATAGCAACATCCTATGAATGCCTAGAGCAGTTGTTCTCAACCTTCCTAAGCCGTGACCCCTTAATATAATTCCTCATGTTGTGGTGACCCCCAACCATAACATTTTTGTTGCTACTTCATAACTGTATTTTTTCTACTGTTATGAATCATAATGTAAATATCTGATATGCAGGATGTATTCGCATTCACTGGAACAAATTTGGCACAAATACCCCATACGCCCAAATTTGAATACTGGTGGGGTTGCGGAGGATTGATTTTGTCATTTGGGAGTTGTAGTTGCTGAGATATATAGTTAACCTACAATCAAACAGCATTCTGAACTCCACCAAGGATGGAATTGAACCAATCTTGGCACACAGAACTCCCATGAACAACAGAAAATACTGGAAAGCATTGACCTTGACTTTTGGAGTTGTAGTTCACCTATATCCAGAGAGCACTGTGGACTCAAACAATGATGGATCTGGGCCAAACTTGGCACGAATACTCAATATGCCCAAATATGAACACTGGTAGAGTTTGGGGGAAATAGAGCTTGACATTTGGGAGTTGTAGTTGCTGGGATTTATAGTTCATCTACAATCAAAGAGTATTCTGAACCCCCCCCCAGTGTTTTCTGATGGTCTTTGGCGACCTCTCTGACACCCCTCATGACCCCTCCTTCGGGGTCCCGACCCATAGGTTGCGAAATACTGTCCTAGACTTTATAGTTTGGTGAAGAAACAAAATCTGTATGGCCCCATAGGTTCCTAGATCGGAAAACAGTCCTATCAACTTACTGCAGTTTCCACAATTGTATGATACTGCTAGATTGCAACAGGAAAGAAACTCACTTAAAAAAATTTGGACTGTAAATCAAGATTGGAAGTCGTGCAAGCATCCAGATTTTCCAGCATTCCACACCAGTGACTATGCAGACTGGGAACTGTAATACATTGCAATCTCACTCTATTGAACTGTGTGTAAATATTTTTCACCCCTGCTCTGTCATAGAAATAATCTACTCGATTAGTTTAGTTTTCTCCCAAATGTTCATTTGGGATGATAGTTCTCTTACCAGTGCCAGGATGCTTAAATTATTATGAAAATGACTTTGTAAATGTTTCCTGTAATGATTTTAGTAAGCATTTAAGCTTTAACGTAATAGTCACATATTTAGCTTTTTTTTGCATTTGCCTCACTCTCGCAATCTCCCTTTTCTCTCTATCTCTGTATATATGTATATCTACACACATACACCATTTCCAGAACCTGCATTAGATAACATTTATGTACCTGTTGAAATGAGATCCATTTATATCCAGGCTGTAATAAATGTGATCATTGTTGGGCTGTCAGGCATATCTGTTTTTTTATTGTTGTTTTTTTAATGTGTGGCATTGCTTTTTTATTGTTGCGTCAACATCACTTAATTTCCTATTTGAGAAATGGAAAACGGCGAGAAAGTAATGGGAGGGATGCTCTTGCTGTTGTTGGGGGAACGTTAAGAGAAGTGGTGGTTCTCTGGAAGTTTTTCCTTGATTTGAGTCTGCTGGGAAGAGTCCGATAGCCATGCAGTGGATGGCTTTCACGGTGTTCAACCTTATTTCTCAGAATGCATTTCTTATTTCTTATTATGTTTTGGAATATTATTGGCTTTACAAATTATAATAATACTTACATTGTTGAAAAATTAATAAATATATTTTTAAAATGCCAAGAGCCTTTTCTAGTTTTCACTCTGATAACTCAATTCTAATAGTTCAGTTTAGGATTATTATTATTATTATTATTATTATTATTATTATTATTATTTACTGCGGCAATGGTGATTATCTAGTAACAAGATAATAAGATAATTTTCCATACTGTATTGTCTCAGTCCGTTGCTAATTCAGTTAGCCAAAACCCCTTTGGAAGGCATGGTTAGTATGTTGTCTCCAGTTTATTGACATTGTACTGTCTTGTTCTATTCCATCCTGTGCAAGTTAGCTGGCGGTGGGTGACTGGCAGCTGAAGGAACCTGGCAGTACTGAACCTGGAGCCCATTCCCTCTGCAGAATTATGACACTTCACTTTAACTGCCACGTTTCTATGCAATAGAAACTTGGGATTGGCAGTTTAGTGAAGGACATTTAGGATTTTAAATTGATGAAATCCAGTGCCTCACCATATTGCAAATCCTAGAACAAAGGCATGATGGTGTAAATGGGACTATGGCACTATAATTCCATAGTATGAATGATTTCCAGTAAACTGGCTCAATATGTTGCCACAAAGTGTGATATTGTTGCACTTTATATGGGATGTTTGGAATTAACAGAGAACGCTTTCACAGGATACAATAAAGTGCTGTGATTTTACTTGGAGCATCTCGACAGATCCTGGGATTTGCAATGTGTTGTTGTTGTGTTTTCAAGTCATTTTTGAATGATGGCAATCCTAAGGCCACATAGTTTTCCGGAGCCGAGAGAATGTGACTTGCCCAGGGTCACCCAAATTTCATGCCTGATTCGAACCCTGTCATAGCCTCCAAAAGTCATAGCCTACCAATTTGCTGCTTAAAATATTTTTTTTCCTTGGGGTGCATCTACATTTTAGAATTACCGTATTTTCTGTCATATAAGATGACTGGGCATATAAGACGACCCCCAACTTTTCCAGTTATATAGTTTGGGATATACTTGCCATATAAGACTAACCCTCTTCCAACGCACACCAAATAAAAAATTAAAAAGCATCAAATTTGATTTCAATGTAATTTTCCTATTACTGTACCTCCTTCACTGCCTCTCAGATCTTGCACATGCGCACCTGTGCTGCTTCACTGCAGTCTTCAGGAGGGAGATCTGAGAGGCAGAGGAGGAGGTATGGTAATAGGATACAAGGGCGGGCCAGACAGGTAAAAGAGGTGTGTTTTTCTGGGCCCAGAGCCACTCTATCTTTTTTTTCCATACCCCGGACGCCTGCAGTTTGCTCCGCCCTTCACTTACACCTTCCCAGTAAAGTGCCCCCTCACCTCATCATCAGGACTGCATTAAATCCATGAATCCTGATGAATGGATTTTCCTCTACCATATCAGATAAATATACAAATATATAAGCTTCTCTGCTCTAGAAATTATTTAACTGGATCCATAAAAGTGCCTGTGTGTATGTGAACAATTGGAGAAATATAATATATGGCTGAGCAGGGGGAAGGAGTTAACAGTTGAGGTCAAACGGCGATAAGTAAGCAAACAACACAATCCTGTGACAATTCTATGTTAAAGCAACTATTCACAACAGTGATAATTGGTGATTTATGCATTATGTATGGATTTACGGCATTTGCATGCCACCCAGTAAGAACATTCTCTGGGCGGTTCATGATAATAAAATATTTAAATACAAATCAGAACCATAAAATGGAAATAAAAAATAACACTATAAAAATCAGCAGTGTAAAATAAAATTGATTCAGCAGCAATTTTACAGCACAAAGGGTATTTAACCCTTCTGTATCCAGATGAGGCATTTTAAGTCTCATTACGTTTTCTAGCAAAATCCATGCAGAACTGGACCTATAATATAAGCATTCAGCAGCATGCTTGTTGGACAAGCTGTGGACAATACCTGAAGTTTTAGCTGCTTTATTGATTTTTTAAGCAAAGAGAAATAGCTAGGGGGGGAAAAATCTTCCCAAACAAATTTCTCAGTTTTTGCTGACTGAAGAATTAGATTGTTTTTTTTAAAAAAAAATACTCTCATTCTGGTGTTGGTGATTACTAATCAGTCTATCAATTATTGATATAACCTGCTGTAGTGCTTCAAAGGAGAGATATCATAGAATCATAGA
>NW_026844366.1:329841497-329884247 GCF_025583915.1 Anolis sagrei ordinatus | reverse complement strand
ATAAAAAATACTGAAAAAAACGGTATTTAAGTGTTTATAAATACGGTTACAATATTTATAACAGTATTTATAAATATGGCCTCTGGCCTCTCATCCCCAGACCATGGCCCTGAAACTGAATCAACATCCCCATTCCCTTCAGGAACATCTACGTGGACATCATCCCCATTCCCATTATAAAAATCAACTTGTACATGAACATCATTCCCATTCCCATCATCCAAATCAGAATGATCATCAGACACAATCAAAGGCTGAACAGGTTGACATACAACAATACTCATGTATTGAGCAAGAAATTTTAATTTTAAAAAGTCAGACCCCAAACTGGAATTGACTCATCCACAAGTCAATTTTTAACGGTAATAAAAAAAGGAACTAACCACTTCTCTGATCGGGAAAAGGTAAGAACGTAGTCTCGTACCTTAGTCTCGTACCTTAGACAATACTTAGTCAAGGAGAACCTAAATAAGCAAAAGCACCTGCTACTCTTTCTGCTGGGATGCCACTTATGGCCTTTTTGAATACTTGGGCAGGGAAAGATCAGTGATGACCAGGAGCTTCCAACCCCTGAGTCAGCACTGACACGTTCCTCTCTCTATGAAATGACCCCCGACTTATCCACCGTTGATATCAAAATCCATAATTTTACCCCCAAATTGCACATGAGGTCAGTTTGTAAATTACTATACAGGCAGTTCTCAAGTTACAAACAAGATTTGTTCTATAGGTTTGTTCTTAAGTTGAATTTGTTTGTAGGTCGGAACATTTTTAAGTGTAACTCCAGCCAAAGCTAGATAGATAGACAGATAGAAAGAAGCTTTAGATAGCATAGTAAAGGTAAAGGTAGTCTCCTGACATTAAGTCCAGTCATGTCTGACTCTGGGGTGTGGTGCTCATCTCAATTTCTAAGCCGAAGAGCCAGCGTTATCCGTAGACACCTCCAAGGTCATGTGGCCGGCATGACTGCATGGAGAAGGGTTAATACCCCTGTGGTGTTTGTTTTGCTGTCTCTGCTCCTGTTCAGAAGATTTTGCCTTACTCTCTGTCCCTGGGAGAATTGGAATTAGAAAAATTTGGCTTGTTGTGGAATCAAGCTTCAGTTGAGACCCCTTTCCCCTATGATGAAAACTTTTTCAGGAGTGAGTTTTCCATCTGAGGGGTAGGTTTCTCTCACTTCCTGTTGTTGTCCAACATAGCATCATAGAATCATAGAATCAAAGAGTTGGAAGAGACCTCATGGGCCATCCAGTCCAACCCCCTGCCAAGAAGCAGGAATATTGCATTCAAATCACCCCTGACAGAGGGCCATCCAGCCTCTGTTTAAAAGCTTCCAAAGAAGGAGCCTCCACCACACTCCGGGGCAGAGAGTTCCACTGCTGAACGGCTCTCACAGTCAGGAAGTTCTTCCTCATGTTCAGATGGAATCTCCTTTCTTGTAGTTCAAAGCCATTGTTCCCGTCCTAATCTCCAGGGCAGCAGAAAACAAGGCTTTCCCTCCTCCCTATGACTTCCCTCACATATTTATACATGGCTATCATATCCCCTCTCAGCCTTCTCACCCCTGTTCTTAACTATGAGTCGATTATAACTTGGGGACTGCCTACATACGATAAACATGACTGTGTGCTCAAGCTTTGGCAATTTCTGCCAGAGAGATCAGGAATAATGATCCTGTTATCGTTTTGCACAAGCAGCAGAAGATCATTAGTATTGGATGCATGTGGTCAGGTAGCTAAGGCCTTTCGAGTTTTAGCCTCAGAGGAAAGTTGAAGATCAACGAGGTCAAACAGGTGGAGGTCAATACTCAGAAGGGTCACAAGGCTGGATGTAAGTGAGAAGTTTGCCAGCCTTTTCCCTGACAGCTGGAGACTAAAGCCCTTATCTGGGTCGTGTGAGGCGCATGCTTAAGTGGCGATAACGGGATGTTCAGAGAGGTTAAGCTCAAGCTCCTGCATGCAAATGCGGGCTCGGAGAACTACCAGGGCGAGGAGGTGCACCAATCCCTTGCCAAGTGCTTCGGCTTTGCACTCTCTCTTTCATTCTCTTGGCCTAGTTCTTAATTATCCTTTCTCTTTATGATCTTTTGCAACATTGCTTGAACTTTCCGTACATGGGTGGTGCACACATACTGCCTGCCTCCTGCACATTGGAGAAGAAAGCGCTTGGCTTCTGGCATTTCAATTCTCTTTCTTGCTTTGCCTCTAGAATTGGAGCAGGATGAGAAATTGGACGGGATGCACAGTAGGGTGGGAACCGGCATCTTGTGAGGAGCTGACAAATGTACGCTCGCTTCCCGGGGAGCACAGATGGGAAGTGGTGTTTGAAAGCACTTACTCACTGGGGTTAATTTAGCACAAGCTTGAGAATTTGCAACCACCAGCTTCTGGCGGAGAGTCTTGTTACACTGACAGTTTCTTCACTCTCCAGGATAAGTTTCCTTGGCAGATGGGGATCTTTGCCTCCACTCCTTTGTCCCAGAGTCCTACCCCCAAGGACGCGTCTTGAAATATAAGGTGGAGCGGCTTTGGTCTTCTGTGCTTGCGTCCTGAAAATTTGTCAGTAGTGGAGCACTTTGTTTTGTGCTGAGAGAGCTGGTTTTATTTGCAGCATTCGTATAGATCCGGGCAAATAATACAAATTTAATATGTCTGGGGTCCCTGTGTGTCTGTGAAAATGAACAGAAAGCTTTCTTATACAATTGTTTGTGCATTCTGTATGCTGCCTGCGCCAAATGGGATAATGGAAGAGTTTTGTCTCTATTTCACAATGACACACCTGGGTCTGAACATTTTTTGCTTACTCTGCTTCATTCCCTGACTCAAACAAAGGCATTCTTCCCATGGTTTTAAAACCACAGCTTACTCTGCTTCATTCCCTGACTCAAACAAAGGCAATCCTCTCATGCTTTAAAACCACTGGTTTTCAGTACAGATTGAGTATCTCTTATCCAAAGTGCTTGGGACCAGAAATATTTTGGATTTTGATTTTGGAATTTGCATATACATTCAAAATAATCTGAAGGTAATTTGTAATAATTTTGTGCATGAAACAAAGTTGAACCAGAAAAAGAGATGTCACTATCTTATGCCCCATCTACACTGACTATTTAATGCAGCTCAAAGCTATCTTCAAACTGCGGTGACTAGACAACTACTGCCCACAAAAGAGTGTGAAAGAAAGCCCTTTTATGTACATCAATGTTCTGAGGTTTGTGTAATCACTAGTCTTGTGCATTTGTACAGAATCAATATCCATTTTGGTTTGTTTCATTTGTATGGCCCCATTTTTGTTTTTTGAGCGCTGCTTCTGAAAATTGGGCCTTTCTGAATGAGCTGTTTTGCTCTTTCATCCAAATGAACAAACATTTTTGGATCATTGGCCAACATGGATGGCCTTCCCAGGTTTTCCTTCCCCTCAGTTTTAGGACTAGAGGGGTGAAAATCATCACACATGGAGGGCACATCGACCACTCGTAGTCCATCAAGTTTTCTAACATTTGGGTCATTCGTCGATTTTTAGGGATTTTTTCTTTCTATAAATAAAATCTCTTTAAAACATCCCCTCTTTCCTTTCCTCTTGATCTGCAGAAGAGCCTTGAGGTTAAAGGCAGGTCTGATTCTGAGAGGTTTTCCTCTGGATATGTAGACGAGCCCTGAGGTTAAAGGCAGGGCTTAAGATACCACTGATTCTGAGATGTTTTCCTCTGGATCTGCAGAGGAGACCTATAGCCTAGTGATGTCACTGTTTTCTTGGGCTCAGATTGATCCAAACAACTCCTCTTCCTCTGACACATGCAGAAGGACTCCCTGGGCCATATGAGGAAAGCCATGTGGCCCGAAAACCAAACAAAGAAACTGAAACCATGCAACTTTCTCTTTTGTTTCGCTTTTTGTTTCATCCTAAAATGGCTCTGTTGATTCATGCCATCCAAATGAATGATATGAAACGAATACCCGAAGGAAACAAATGGAACAAATACTGCGCCCACCTCTAGTAATCACCCTGTGGGACTAAAAATTGTTCCAGGATTTCCTGTGTAACTCTCTGTACAGCTAAATCACTTTCTTCAAAACCAGTTTGAAACTGCATTATATTGTCCATGTAGACAGGGCCTAGGCACCCATGTAGATAATTCTGGCTTTTGCATTTCAGATTTCATAATTCTGGATAAGAGATGTTCAATCAGTCTTGGGAAGCCTGGAATTTCAACCTGTTCCAGCTCAGAAGAAGGTTGATAGTTGTGATCCAAAAAAATAACATTACCAAAGCACTGCTGTTATTTTTGTTAGTGGAAAAGATTCCCTGGTAAAGCTGTTCCCTAATTTATCATATTTTTTAAAAATAGAACTGCCCTCTCTCCCCAAGGATAGACACAGGCAGACCAAAAGCTTGGACGAGAATGGTCTCCCAAGTGTGTAGCACCCTAATATTAGGCCCTGAGGGTTAATTTTAATTTTTAAAACCATATCCCAGAGTAACCTTAGCTTGAGGCATGAGTGACATTTTGAACAGCAGTTTCTTAGCTTCTAAAAAGGGAATCCTTGTGGTGTCTGCCAGGAGCAGACGGGATCCTTGGAAGTCATGCTGACCAACTCAGCCCGGCAGCTGTGCCCTGCCTTGAGCAGCCAGCTCCTGAATTGCATGTAAACATGAAATATATGCTGTTTGGTTTTTTCCAGATTGGAAGGGAGGGAGATACCTTAGGCTTGAAATGCAAATTCAGAAGAATGGCTGGCCAAGCAAGGGCACCTTGGCAGGAAAACATAGGATGGCTTGTGCTTTCCAAGATCCCTCCCACAGTTTCTGGCAAGGCTTCAGGGTGGATGGATCAGAATTTGGGAGAGGCTGAGAGGAGTGCGTGGAATGATGATCAAGCTCATATTTGCTCAGCTAGTACTTGCTGAGTTTCAGCATTGCGTGCACACCATTCTGAGTTCTCCTCCTGACAGAGAGGAATAATAATAATATCATTTATCTTCTTCTCTCTCCAGGACTGAGAACCCAGAGTAGCTTGCAAAATATGAAAATCAATATAGATTAAAATACAGGTTGTGCATCCGTTATCTGAAATTCAAAATGTTCCTAAATTTGAAATTGTCCATGTGGGTGTCTGAAATAGTGACACTTTTGCATTCTGATGATTCAGTTTACACAAACTTCGTTTCATGCTCAAAATTATTTAAAAATATGAAGAATTTATTTTCGATTTAGTAAGCTTCCTTGTGATATTCTCACAAAGAAGCTAGTAAAATGTGGGCTAGACAATGCAACTGTTAATGAGTTGGGGAACCAAACCCAAAGGGTGCAGACCAGTGACTCCTCTTCATCCTGGAAAGAAGTGACCAGTGAGATGCCACAGATCTGTCCTCTGCCCAGTGCTATAGACTACTGCAATGCGATCTATGTGGGGTTGCCTTTGAAGATGGCTCAGAAGCTTCAAATGGTCCAACGGGTGGCAGCCAGGTTGCTCACCAGAGTGGCATACAGAGAACATACAACCCCTCTGCTACGTCAGCTCCACTGGCTACCAGTCTGTTACCAAGCACAATTCAAAGTTCTGGCTTTAACCTATAAGGCCCTAAACAGTTCTGGCCCAGCTTACCTGTCTGAACAGATCTCTCCCTATGAACTATCTCAGAGGTTAAAATCGTCTGGGGAGGACCTGCTCTTGGTCCCGCCTCTTTCGCAGGTGCGACTGGTGGGGACGAGAGACAGAGCCTTCACAGTGGTGGCCCCTTGGCTGTGGTATATTAGATCAGCCCCCCTCCCTCCTGACCTTCCATAAGAAAGCAAAAACGTGGCTTTTTGATCAAGCCTTTGAAGATCCTGTGCAATAGTTAAAATTGGAATTATGTACAATGACTATTGGAATGGCCCAGACTATGACTTTGGATAACATGGTTAACTGTGAAGGCGTTGTTTTATATGTTTAAATGTTTTAATGTATTTTATAATTCTATTTAAATGTTTATTATAACTGTACATTGTTTGAGAAGGCATAAATAGTTGCCAAAGTGTAAGCCGCCTTGAGTCCCCTCCGAGATGGAAAAAGGCGAGTTAGAGAAGTTGTAAATACATTTATTTATCATATCACGAGCAAACCAAGGGTACAGTTGTAATGTATTTAAAAAAAACACAAGGTTTAAAAACTTGACATTATATTAAATGTCCTTTGACCAGTAGCAGGCCACTTGGAGTGCCTCTGGTGTTGCTATGAGAAGGTCTCCATTGTGTATGGGGCAGGGCTCAGATGCATTGTAATAGGTGGTTTGTGGTTTGCTCTTCTCTACACTCACATGTCGTGGACTCCACTTTGTGGTCCCATTTCTTAAGGTTGGCTCTGCATCTCCTGGTGCCAGAGCACAGCTTGTTCAGTGCCTTCCAAGTCACCCAGTCTTCTTTGTGCCCAGGAGGAAGTCTCTCATGTAAATAAATAAATACGTGCTATTTAACAACTTTATCAATGACTTGAATGATGGAATATAGAGGACATTCTTATCAAATTTGCAAATGTCTCCAAATTGGAAGGGATATCTAATATCGCAGAAGACAGGATGAGAATCTAAAATGAGCTTAACAGATTGGGGAGCTGGACCAGAACTAACAAAATGAATATCAGCAGTTCTACACTTACGATGGGAAAAGAAAAGACACGAGGTGAACAGAAGGAATGGGGATGGTGGGGAATTCTGGGCTAAAAGCGCAGTATCCGGAAAAGCAAAGTAACTTTGAGAGTCTAAGAGAAATGGAGAAAGGAAGAGAGTCTGAAGAGAGAAACATAGGTTGCGATGGCAAAAGGGTCAGCTCCCCAGTCTGGAGATCTCCCGGTAGTCAAAAGAAGAAACTATGATTATGATACTAACAAAGTCATCTCTCATTTTGGGTTTTTGTGCATGAATTAAACCAAGTAAAAAGAAAGAAAGGTAGCATTAGTCTTTGTATTGCTTTGTTGTTATGTGCCTTCAAGCCAACTCCTTCTTTCCTATCGTAGGGTTTCCTTGGCAAGATTTATTCAGAGGAGACATTGCCTTCTTCTAGGTCAGTGGTTCTCAACCTGGGGTCCCCAGATGTTTTTGGCCTACAACTCCCAGAAATCCCAGCCAGTTTACCAGCTGTTAGGATTTCTGGGAGTTGAAGGCCAAAAACATCTGGGGACCCCAGGTTGAGAACCACTGTTCTAGGCTGAGAAAGTGTGGCTTGCCCAGGGACACCCAATGTGTTTTCATGTCGGTCAGGTTCCAACCCTGGTCCCCCGCATCCTAGTCCATCACTCAGACCATTACGCCATGCTGGCTCTCTTACAGTTTCCGATTTCTAATACAACGAGAGCAATACAAAGGAATACAATGTGACATAAAATCACATTGTAAAGGGAGACAACTTGGCTCACACGGTCCTGAAAGCATTCTCCGACAATTGTGTTATTGTGTAGAGCACAGAAAGAGGTTGTAAACAGAAAGAATACCGTGAAATATTCATTGCCTTGTGGCCTCAGAGAAGCAATTGCATTGTCAAAAAACATAACAGCACAGTAAAACAAAGGGGCTTGTTGGAATATATCCTGGTGTCAGACTTTCTTGTTCCATCTTTTGGCATGTATACATAACATTAACATCTTGAGGACTACTTTTTCCTTGAAGGAGCCTACAAGATGCCTTGATTATATTCTATTTGGAGTACTATAGCACACTCTATGGGAAACTCTCTTTGGACACTGTTCAGAAACTTCCCCAGTTTCAAAATGCTACAGCTGGAAACAGTTTTACCTGTTATCAGTTTGTTTTTGGTCACAGTTTAAAGTGCTTCTTATTAACTGTTAATTCCTGTATGGCTTAACGATCTGCAAAAGACTGTATCTCCCCATATGAAGCTTCCAGAGTTCTAAGATGCATTCAAACTTTTGGTTAGGATATTTTATTTGTCTTCAAATATGTTTGATTGCAATTTTTTTTAGAAATTTTATTGTGGAATTTATTGATTGTCTTTCTTTTGGAGCTGCCTTGGGTCCCATTCTGTGAGAAATGTCTGTCAGCTCCAGTGTCCCATGCAGAGACTTGAGAGAAGCCTCCCACAGGATGGAAACATGTCCGGGTGTCCCCTGGGCAACATCCTTGCACACGGCTAAGTTTCTCACACCAGAAACGACTTGCAGTTTTTCAAGTTGCTTCTGACACAATATATAAAAACCTTTAGAATTATTTTCCTGCCCTCTTGTTTCAAGTCAAAGCTAATCTTGTTTGTTGTTAAAGTCTGAACTACAGTATATTCTGGCCTATAAGACTACTTTTTAACCCAAGAAAATCTTCTCAAAAGTCAGGGGTCGTCTTATACGCGGGTGTAGTCTTATGCGTGGGTGTTGTCTTAACTCTATATTTTAACTGGAAAAGTTGGGGGTCGTCTTATACGCCCAGTCGTCTTATATGCCGGAATATACGGTAGTTTTTCCTGCTTCTACTTTACTTTCTGTGTAGCCCTTGTGTTTTTAACTTACTTTAGTTTAGTACAGTTTTGGATGAGGTTGCCTGTTTTATTCCTTCTGATAAACTTTATTTGTCAGATGAAGTGGGGAAAAAGATGAAGTGAAAAGAAAGCTTGGACTAGAATTTTCTTTTTCCTAGTCAGCCTTGAAAGTTCTGGATTTCTCCATGTCCTTTTGTGATGCTAGAAGAATAATAATACCAAAAAAGTAGGATATATATATACACACACACATACATACATACAAAATATGAACACTCTGTTGATGTGTAACTTTAGCAGGAGCTGTAATAAAAGGAAGAGAGCCAGAATGGTGAAGTGGCTTGAGATTTAGACTACAACCCTAGGGACCACAGTTCAAATCCGTGCTCAGACATAACATCCATTGGGTGAAATTGGGCAAGTCACATTCTCTCAGCCTCAGAGGAGGGCAGAGGCAAACCTCTTCAGAACATGGGTGTTTGTGATTTTTCCTGTCTGTATGGTCATGTTCCAGAAGCATTCTCTCCTGACCTTTTGCCTGCATCTATGGGAGGCATCCTCAGAGGTTGTAAGGTCTGTTGGAAACTAGGAAAATTGGGTTTTTATATCTGTGGAATGTCCAGGGTGGGAGAAAGGGGTACTCCAGACAAAAAACAATCAGGGACAGCTAATAACCTCCCAACAAAGGATTCCCTCAGAGAGTTAGAAGCCATATCTTGAAACCGCTAGGCCATTTGCAACATTCACACCTGCCTCAAGCAGAGAAAAGTTCTTTCTCCCACCCTGGACATTCTACAGATATATAAACCCAATTTTCCAATTTTCCAACAGACCTCATAGCCTCTGGGAATGCCTGCCATAGTTGCAGGTGAAACGTCAGGAGGGAATGCTTCTGAAACCATACAGCTCAGAAAACTCACAACAACCCAGTGATTCCGGCCATGAAAGCCTTCGACAATACATTATTCAGAACATAATTTTCCAATTAAATAAAGCCTGTGAGATAAGTTCACCTTGGAATCGCCATAGGCTGAAGGTATAACAGCAGAATAGTAGAAAGAATACCTGCTTCTGTAGTTGAGGATGCCTCCCAAACAGAAGAACAGACTACGTAATTCTGGTATTGTTTTTGTACTCTCCAACAGAAGCCATTGAATAAATATCTGCAAGTTAAATGTGCCGTATGTTTTTCTTTTCTTCGGCATAGAATATGTCTTGCAGGCAATCCCAGGAGGAACAGAAGTAATTCAATCTCAGCGAAGCATTCCGTGTCTGTCTTTGTTTGTGCATACGATTAGGAACAGAAGTACATTCAATCCTCCGTATCCATGGATTCTGAACCCATCTACTGCTTGAAAATATTTTTGTAAAAATCCAAAAAGCAAGCTTTGATTTTCCCATTTTATATAAGGTATGCCATTTAACTATACCGTTGTGTAGCATGGGACTTCAGCATACATGGATTTTGCATGGCAGTAGGGGGTTGGACTGGATGGCCCTTGTGGTCTCTTCCAACGTTAGAATTCTATGAGTCCTGTTGGGTTTTTGTTTTTTTGCCTCAGATAACCAAAGACAGCCTTGGGGGACAATCCACCAATCTGTGGCTTCATTAGGTCCCTGGGCCATGTTCAAACTCATATTTTATGGAGCTTTCAAGTACATAGTTTTAGCTTCTATTTCCTTGCATAATTGACTGCAAAAATACTTGCTGTATAAGCAATCTGAGTGCATTTAGGAAGGAACGGGTGTGCCATGGTTTGATGGACTTCCTTGTGTCACCCTCTGGCCTTTTCTCGACACATCTTATTTTTTTGTCTACGAATGCTTCTTTGTACGATCTTCGGCAGAGCATAGTAAAATTGCTATTTTGGACAAGAGCAGCCAGAATAATACAGCCGCTTTAGTCAGTGGCTGTGGGCAAAGGCAGTCCATGGGTTTCATGTGATGTCCAGTTCTTTCTTTGTAGTCCCCCAGGGAAACCCATGGGTCAAAAAAGATTTAATGTTTTCTTTGTGCCCAAATGCTCCTAAGCGCTCTCCAGAGTTTGTGAGAGATATTTACACCTTGCGTATGGGGGAGAGGCCAATTTAAGCCCCAAAGAGGACTTTTTTAAAAAAAAAATAGGAAGAAGGCACCAAGTCATTTCTGCTCAAAGTGTGTTGTTAAATGGATCTAAAACGGCTTGTGAGGGTATGAAAATATGGCAGGAATGTGGTCATGCTGACTATAAGATATTGGAGGGGCAAAAATGATTTATTTTTGCAGGTGGGGTGCAAATAAGGTAAAGGTAAAGGTTTTCCCCTGACATGAAGTCCAGTCATGTCTGACTCTGGGGGTTGGTGCTCATCTCCATTTCTAATCCGAAGAGCCGGCGTTGTCCATAGACACGTCATAGGTCATGTGGCTGGCATGACTGCAAGGAGCGCCATTACCTTCCCACTGGAGTGGTATCTGTTGATCTACTCACATTTGGATGTTTTTGAACTGCTAGGTTGGCAGAAGCTGGGGCTAACAGCGGGTGCTCACGCTGCTCCCCGGATTTGAACCTGCCACCTTTCGGTGAATAAGTTCAGCAGTTCAGTGCTTTAACCCACTGCGCCACCGGGGGCTCTGGGGTGCAAATATGTCTCCCTGTGGGAGTTTTTGTGGCCCTCAAACTTACCACGGTTGGCCGCTGTGGGCCAAAGGAGCTACCCAAAACTTATTGACATTATTTCCCAAAACTATTGTAACATGAAAAATAATTTTATGGTTGAGGGTCACCACAACATGAGGAAGAGTATTAAGGGGTCATGGCATTTGGACGGTTGAGAACCACTGGCTTAGAGTATTATGGAAAAGGATACCTAGAGATCTAGAGTTTGGATTTGCTGTGAGATATCTATCTATCTATCTATCTATCTATCTATCTATCTATCTATCTATCTATCTATCTATCTATCTATCTTTGGCCACATCATGAGAAGAAAGGAAAGCTTAGAGAAGACAATGATGCTGGGGAAAATGGAAGGAAAAAGGAAGAGGGGCCGACCAAGGGCAAGATGGATGTATGGGATCCTTGAAGTGACTGGATTGACCTTGAAGGAGCTGGGGGTGGTGACAACCAACAGGGAGCTCTGGCGTGGACTGGCCCATGAGGTCACGAAGAGTCGGAAACGACTGAACGAATGAACACACACATGATATGTCCTGAGTCCCCTTTGGGGTGAGAAGGTCGGAATATAAATAATATTAGAGGCCAAGATGAAGTACTTTGGCCCCATCATGAGAAGAAAGGAAAGCTTAGAGAAGACAATGATGCTGGGGAAAATGGAAGGAAAAAGGAAGAGGGGCTGACCAAGGGCAAGATGGATGGATGGCATCCTTGAAGTGACCGGATTGACCTTGAAGGAGCTGGGGATGGTGACGACCGACAGGGAGCTCAGGCGTGGACTGGTCCATGAGATCACTAAGAGTCGGAAACGACTGAAAGAATGAACAACAAATCTATCCATCCATCCATCCATCCATCCATCCATCCATCCATCCATCCATCCATCTATCTATCTATCTTATCTACTTTTTGGTAGGTATTCTGCCTGCTGCCTTGATCTTATTGTCAGAGAATTTAGATACTAATGGCATAAATGCATGCTTTTCCCTACACACACAAAGAGAAACAGAGAGGGGAAAAACATTGCTTATAAAGAATACCCACCAAAACTTCTCAATTTGAAACTGTCACCCAGCAACTTGATGACACCTACATACATACATAGTCTTCAACAAGCACTGAACATATTCTGATTTTTTTAAAAGTCTGAGTAGAATCAGATTTGACTGTGCTGACAGTTTTCTCTCCTCTCAGAGGCAGAGGTTGCATCAAAGGTTCCTGCTGGGTAGCTGGCGGGTTTCAGCGAGCACTTTTATCAAGAGGACTGCAAAAATTTGGGAGGGAAAAAAATCTGCCTGTACTGTATTCAAATGGGATAGATTTCTCATCTTTTCATGACTCGGGCTGACAACTGCTGTTTTCTACTCCCTTTGAAAGAAATGCGTTGGGTGGGTTCGATGCAGGGGGGGAAATCAAATGACATTGTTCAGTATCAGCCATGGAATTGGCTCTCCAGAGGCCTGGTTGCAGCAATTAGTTGGGTATACACTTTTCCAGTTGAATATACATCCGTTGAGCTGGTAGAAAACATTTTTTTGTAGTTCGTGGTTGAGACAAGTCCAAGGCAAGGAGAAAAAGAAGAAGAAGATGGCAAAATTGCCTCCTGTAAATTACCTAGTTGTTACTGCTCTCTCCTTTTAAAAAGGGATGATTAATAGAAGCATTGTGTTTGTCGAGCATGAAAAAGCAATGTTTGGATATATTGTGCAATCACAGCTTTTCCTGAAGAGCCGTAGCACGATGCTTGTTTTTGTTCAAACAGGCTAGTAATGTGGCTTGTCATATTGAATAACATCATTTGGGACTACTCTTGGATTACTTATGACTGTTCAAGGGTCATCAGGCTGGCGATAGGAAACTCAGTGGAACAGAGTTAGACTTTTAAGAGCTATAAAATGTACATTAATTGCATTTTTATTGGAAAGGCAACATACGTTTAGGTTAATTTTAAGTTGACACTTGATTAATTGCTGTACAAAAATGTTACTGGACTAAAGGGGGGAATCTCTCCCTTTAAAACTTATATACTGGAGAATTAATACTTTTTGACACAATTTTAACTGCCATGGCTCAATGCTACAGAATAGTTACAGTTTTTCAAGGGCTTTATATAACATCTTTATTAAACTTTTGAGTTGTAATGTGTTGTCGAAGGCTTTCATGGCCGGAATCACTGAGTTGCTGTGAGTTTTCCGGGCTGTATGGCCATTGGGTCAGCTAACACCTCCCAACAAAGGATGCCTCCAGGCAGGAAGCAGCCAGGCTTTGAAGCTGCAAGGCCATTCAGTGCTAATCAAGGCGGCCAATTAAAACATTCACACTTGCATCCAACAGACAAAAGTTCTTACACCCACCCTGGACTTTCCACAGATATATAAACCTCACTTGCCTAGTTTCCAACAGACCTCACAGCCTCTGAGGATGCCTGCCATTGATGTGGGTGAAACGTCAGGAGAGAATGCTTCTGGAACATGGCCATACAGCCCAGAAAACTCACAGCAACCCTTTTGATTGTCGTTTTACAAGATCTCTAGCTTTCTCTGCCAAAGAGTGTGGTTGTCTCGCTAAACAACAGCATTGATCTATGACAGTTAAAAGTAGTGTCAAACTGCATTAAATCTACAGTGTGGATACACAGTGTAGATGCACAAAAGTTCCTTTTCTATAAGGCAGTGTGGAGTTTGTTTCCAGAACTCTCATCTTGTTGCTTTCACGTGTTTTTTGATGAGGGCTTGTATTCCATCACTGGATATAAAATGTGCATCTAGCTCAGCTCCTTCTTTGAAGGTGGCATAATAATAGTTTCCTCAGTAAATCTTAGTGTTGATAAATTCCTCAGAGTGAGTTAATGACCTGAGCTCTGTGTGTTGTCTCAGTTGGCGTGATAAAGCTGTGACCTAATTTGTAAATATTGATAAGCTGAGGTCTTCTTCCACTGAGCACTCTTAATTTTTGCAAAAGCAAGTAATTTTGTTATCTGTAATTAAATCCATGTATCTTGTCAAGTTACTTTGATCTTGCAACCTAAAAGCATATTGCTTCTGAAGGGCATTGGCAATGTGCAAACGGGAGACTGGTGGAGCAGCATCTTGTTTGGAAACAAACTTGAAATTGTCCTGTACCGTTAGGCTGGAACTCTGTTATGACACATCGATGATCTCACTTGGGAAAGTGGGATATAAGTTCAGTAAATCACCATCACCATCTTGGGTATAGGCAACCTATGGCCTTCCTGCAGGACTTGGTCTGAATGGATTCCCCCATCTGTTCTCTTATTTCATGGAGAGAGATCATGAACTATTGAATGCAATATTCCTGCTTCTTGGCAGGGGGTTGGACTGGATGGCCCATGAGGGCTCTTCCAACTCTTTGATTCTAAGTGATGCACTATTTGTTTGAGAACATAAGAAGGGACGCACTAGACCAGATGAAAGAGCTGTGTAGCTTCTTGTTTGCCACAGTGGCCTATAGGAAGCCTATAAGCAGGACTTGATGTTTTGGACTTCAACTTCCATAATTTGTAACAGTCTACCGGTTGTTAGGAATTGTGAGAGTTGAAGTCCAAAACACCTGTAGGGCCGAAGTTTGCTTGTACCTGGTAATAACGTATATATGAATCATAAATGAACTTCATTTAAAAACCTGTGCCCCATTTATAATTCAAGTATTAAAAAAAAATCCAAAATACAGAACACTGCATTTTGGATACGGGGAACTCAACTTGTATGGCATCTTAATTGACAGAGTAAGGAAGGTTGCTGCCAAGTTCTTTAGAATCTATTGTCCTTGTGATTGATCACAGGCTTTGCTTAATTTGGCAGTGTCATCATAAACCATGCCTTACTTAGAAAAGGGTGGCATTCTGGTAAAGGTTGAGATCCGGTAGAAATAGCTCCCTGGGTGGTTCCTTCCCCTTCAGGAGGCTGCCAAGGCTATTAACCAGACGGGTGTTTTCTCCTCCACTCGGGATCAATGTTCTAACATTACTGGAGGGATGTGAATAACACTACGGGGAGCAGGAGTGATAGTGCTCTTGCGGCAGTAAATTTCCCGGCTTATGACAGAGAAAGGGATCTAAGAAAAGAATCTGGATGCATGTAGTATCAGTTGTACTTTGTGCCGTGTTCATCTTTCTCCCTCCCTTCCTCTTGTCAGCTCACTGTAATAGTTTTACTGGAAGCGAAATTGACAAAAATAAAAAATCGCAGTGCCTCCAAGAGAGATGGGCATTTAGGGAGGGAGCCCTTTGAATTAACAACTAACTGGTGTTCTGTGAAACCTTTAGCTTGTGACAGTAGCACGGCATGAGGCATTTCCTGTTGTTGTTTTGGACCTTGAAGCCAGAGAACCGATTGAACTTTCAAGCTTTGAAGGTGGCTTTAAACAAGGAACAGCAGGCTGGCTTTTATTTGGGGAGTAAAAAAAAATTGCACACCTGTAATAATGTGACCATAGCTGCATGGTTTGAATTATATGTTTCTTCAGAATACAAAAATAATAAAATGTTAGTAATGTCCCCATTGGAAACTTTGAGAATTAATTTCATTTTTTATAATTAAAATAGTTTTGAAATTAGACTTTATGTTCAGAGCTGAGCACATAAATCCGATGTGGCATCTAACTTTCTCCTAAATTTGTTTTTGGTATAAACATAAGCTAAAAAGCCTGATTTGCATTAAAGGTGGACCAAAAGGAGAACATTGCTCAGATAGCTTTTCTGGTTACTCATGGTTATATGTCTATCAGTCCTATTCAATAGTCATTCAGTGGCATAGATTCGAATCTTGTTTTTAAAGCAAAGGTACATTGAATTTCAACAAGATTGTCATACTTTGGGATAGACTTTTAAAAAGGTTTTTAAATGTTTTAAAGGTTTTTCTCAGAACCCCTATAATACTCTTTTAGAACCCTAAGATTCTGCAGAATATAGTTTGGAAAGCGCTGTTCTAGGCATGTTTTGGATCGTCCTGGTGTTTTAATATTATGCCTCTGCAGGAAAGTGACCACAGACTTATGCTGGAGGATTTAGCAATGCCGTAGAGCAGTGCTTGGAGACCTACGAAAGGTCTACAGAGGATACCTCTTTAGACATTGTGTAGGTCACTGCTTCTCAATCTTCCCAATGCCGTGACCCTTTAATATAGTTCATTGTGTTGTGGTGACCCCCAAACATAAAATGATTTCCTTTGCTACTTCATAACTGTACTTTTGCTACTGTTATGAATTGTAATGTAAATATCTGATATGCCGGGTATATTTTCATTCACTGGGCCAAATTTGGTACAGATATCCAATATGCCCAAATTTGAATACTGGTGGGGTTGGGGTGTGTGTGTGTGTGTGTGGTTATTCTGTCATATGGGAGTGGTGGGATTTAAAGTTAACCTACAATAGCTTTCTGAACTCTACCAACAATGGAATTGAACCAAACTTGGCACATAGAACTCCCATGACCCACAGAAAATACTGGAAGGGTTTGGTGGGCATTGACCTTGAGTCTGGGAGTTGTATTTCACCTACATCCAGATAGCACTGTGGATTCAACAATGATGGATCTGGACCAAATTTAACACGAATACTCAAAATGTCTAAATATGAATACTGGTGGAGTTTGGGGAAAATAGACCTTGACATTTGGGACTTGTTGTTTCTGGGATTTATAGTTCACCTACAATCAAAGAGCATTCTGAACCTCACTAATTGGCTCAAACTTCCCACACAGAATCCCCATGACCAGCACAAAATACTGTGTTTTCTGATGGTCTTCGGCAACCCCTCAGGCACGCCCTCATGACTCCCTCCTCAAGGGTCCTGACCCTCAGGTTGAGAAACACTGGTGTAGGTCCTCCAGCACAACTCTGTGGTATGCTTCTGCTGGGAGTCATCCATTCATAGATCATATCGCTTGCAGATACAGGGGTTGCACTGCATAATAGCATTGGACTCTGGGTGTTGGGTACTGATGGAGCAGAGTAGTCTGCTGATGCAGCCCAGGCTCCTTTATTATTGTAGTGTCTTGTTTTCCTAAGAGAATTTCACAGTTGTGGTGTGTAAGCTGTCATGGAAACAGGTTGGTTGCCATATTAAGAGTTAATGTGTTCATATATACTGATATTTGACCACAACACTAAGCAGAGACATAGAAAAAAAATACTTTTGTATTGTAATTTCCTTTTCTAAACTCCACACCAAATCATGGTTTATTATCAAGCCTTAGCAGTCTGAGGTGAGTCAGAAGCTAGGATCAAAATTGTGCATTTCCAAATACCCCCAACATCAGAGAAAAGGAAAACAAGAGAAGGGTCAGGGCTGAGTTGATCTGTATTTGCTTTGAAAAATGATTTTTAAGGTTTGAAAATATATATTCAGACCTAAGATCTTTTTTTATTTCAATGTGGCTGTTTCTAATGATGTGGAAATGCTAAATTGCTTTTGGCATGGGTTTTCTTGGAGAGCATTTCTGTCCTTCCTTTCAGCTCTTTTCTCCCCATTAGAGTTAGAAGTCGGGTTGCTGTAGGTTTTTTCGGGCTATATGGCCATTTTCTAAAGGCATTTCTCCTGACGTTTTGCTTGCATCTATGTCAAGCATCCTCAGAGGTAGTGAGGTCTGTTGTTGTTGTTGTTCATTCGTTCAGTCGTCTCCGACTCTTCGTGACCTCATGGACCAGCCCACGCCAGAGCTCCCTGTCGGCCGTTACCATCCCCAGCTCCCTCAAGGTCAGTCCAGTCACTTCAAGGATGAGCAACAGGTCAGTCCAGGTCTGTTGGAACAGGTCTGTTGGAACTAGGAAAATGGGTTTATATACCTGTGGAATGTCCAGGGTGGGACAAAGAACTCTTGTCTGTTGGAGCTAGATGTGAATGTTTCAACTGACCACTTTGATGAGCATTTGATGGCCTGGCAGTTTTTTGGTGTGGCTTGTTAGTGCCTGAGGGAATCTTTTGTTGAGAGTTGATTAGATGTCCCTGATTGTTTCCTTTCTGTTGTTTTGCTGTTGTAATTTTAGAGTTTTTTAATGCTGGTAGCCAGATTTTGTTCATGGTTTCCTCCTTTCTGTTGATATTGTCCACATACTTATGGATTTCAGTGGCTTCTCTGTGTAGTCTGACATGGTGGCTGTTCGAGTGGTCTAGCATTTCTGTGTTCTCAAATAACATGCTGTGTCCAGGTTGGTTCATCAGGTGCTCTGCTATGGCTGATTTCTCTGGTTGAAGTAGTCTGCAGTGCTTTTCATGTTCCTTGATTCATGTTTGGGCAATGCTGCGTTTGGTGGTCCCTATTTAGACTTGTCCACAGCTGCATGTTATATGGTAGACTCCTGCAAAAGTGAGAGGATCCCTCTTGTCCTTTGCTGAATGTAGCATTGGTTGGATTTTCTTGGTGAGTCTGTAAATAGTCTATATGTTGTGTTTCCTCATCAGTTTCCCAGTGCGGTCAGTGGTTCCCTTAATGCATGGCAAGAACACTTTTCCTCCGGGTGGATCTTTGTCTTTACTCTCGTGTCTTGTTCTCAGTCTTGCAGCTCTTCTGATGTCTGAGGTGGAGTATCCATTGGCCTGTAGAGCCCAGTTGAGGTGGTTCAGTTCATCTTGGAGAAGGTGGGGTTCGCAGATTCTTTTTGCACGGTCTGCTAAGGCTTTAATGGTGCTTCTTTTTTGACTTGGGTAATGGTTGGAGTTTTTATGTAGATATCTATCTCTGTGTGTGGGTTTTCTGTAAATTGTGTGACCCAATTGTTGATCTGGTTTGCAGATGACTAGGACATCTAGAAAAGGCAGTTTTCCTTCATTTTCTTTTTCGATGGTGAACTGGATGTTTGGGTGGATGCTGTTCAGATGGTCCAGAAACCTGTTTAGTTCTTCTTCTCCGTGGCTCCAAAAGGTGAAAGTGTCATCCACATATCTGAACCATATAGTGGGCTTTTTTGTTGCTGTTTCCAGGGCTTGTTTTTCAAAGTGTTCCATGTAGAAGTTAGCTCTGACCGGGCTGAGAGGGCTCCCCATAGCTACTACACCTTTCTGTTCGTAGAATTCATTGTCCCACTGAAAGTAGCTGGCGGTGAGGCAATGGTGAAACAGAGTCGTGATGTCTTCTGGGAACTTCTGGTTGATTAGTGCAAAGGTTACTACAGGGCATACCATTGCTTTAACTATGTGGATCTTTGTTGCCAGTGTGATGTCTCTACTCTTCACTATTTTATCGGGATTGGTCATTGCTCTCCTCCCAAGAAGGAAACATCTTCTGATTTCCTGGCTGCAGTCAGCGTCTACAGTAATCTTTGCACCTAGAAATACAAAGTCTGTCACTTCCTCCACGTTTTCTCCCTCTATTTGTCAGTTATCAGTCAGTCTTGTTGCCATAATCGTGGGGTTTTTTTTGTAAAAATATAGACATTTTAAAATTTAGTTCTTCACTTTCGTAGGGCTCCTGTGCCAAAACCCCAGCAAATATGAAGGGATGACTGTAGTTTCAAGGCAGCAAAACATCTCAGTTGTACAATGAAGCAAATTCAGAGGTTGGGAATCACAGCCCAGTTGTATGCATCAGTTTTATGGGAGGCAGAATGGAATACACTGTATATGATTGGATTCCAATGTTCAGCCTTTTGTTAGCCATTGCATGCAACATTTTTCTGGACTGAAGAGCAAACTATACTCTGATTGGCATTAGCTTTTTGCGGTATTTCCCATCTCTGTCCTAGGATTCTTCCGCTGTGTTACCTAATCTTCTTTTAATGAGAGATGCCAGGGATTGTGTGCTGAGATCCTCTTTTTACAAACACGTGCTCGGTTGCTAAGCTGCAGCCTCTCCCACCAAATCCACAGCTGAGCCTGCCGTTGATTTTGAGATATGCTCATCTGGGTATTTGGCTGTGAAACGGCTGCTGCTCTGCAGCTTGGGAGCCTTCTGCGAGTTCTGTATTTAAAATTTGGTTCGTAGTCAATGCTTATAGCAAAGCATTAAGATAGAGCTTTCAGGCAAAATGTTTGGAGATGATTTCCTTCTCATTCAGTGCAAAAATGGTCAATATAGTATTCCCCCTATATCTGCATAACTGCTATCCATAATTTCATTTATCCGCATCACTTTAGCCATTTTCAAGGCCCTCCAATGTGACTCTATGGCAGGCATGGGCAAACTTCAGCCCTCCAGGGGTTTTGGACTTCAACTGCTATCGGCTGTTAGGAATTGTGGGAGTTGAAGTCCAAAACCCCTGGAGGGCCAAAGTTTGCTCATGCCTGCTCTATGATATTCTTGGGCTGGAAGTCCCTCATTTCAATAGGGTTTGTTATTACCTGTAGTCTGGGAATTTGTCCTCCGTGGATACAAGGATTGTACTCTAAGGGAATTTTAAATTACGGTCAGTTCTCCATATTTATTGGAGTTAGTGGTGAAGGATCCCCACAAAAGTAAATAAAAACCCCACTATTCTTTTTTTTTTTACCCTGAGAGAACACTTCTCTACGAATCTCTAGATCAGGCATGGGCAAACTGTCTAACTTGGGGGTCACAGCAGAGTGGGTGGGCCGGGAGGGAGGGGTTCTCCCCAATTTCCCTCCCTGCCCTTTCCTCCCCTTCCTCTTTTCTTTTGGATGCTGAAAGTGAAGAAAAGATGGGAAACGTTTGTATCCCAAAAGGGTTGTTCTTGGTCAGGGTGAGATGGTGGTGGACAGGAGAGGAAAAGTGTATCCCATTAGACCCCGTATTGCTTTCTCCTGATGTAGAATCCTAGAGCTGGAAGAAACCTCCAAGGGCCATCCAGTCCAACCCCCTGCCATGTAGGAAGGCACAGTCAAAGCACTCCTGATAGACAGCCTCTGTGGAAAAGCCCCCAGAGACTCTACCATACTTTGAAGCAGCCTACACCACTCTCCAGGAAGTTCTCCCTAATCTTTTCAGTTGAATCTCTTTCCCTGCCATTTGAACCCACTGCTCCCTTGTGTCCTGGTCTCTAGAGCAGCAGAAAGTCAGTTCTCCTCCTCCTCCTCAATGGGACACCCTTTTAAATCTCGAAACATGGTTCTCATGTATTGTCGAAGGCTTTCATGGCCGGAATCACTGGGTTGTTGTAGGTTTTTCCAGGCTATATGGCCATGTTCTGGGGGCAATTTTTCTCCTGACGTTTCGCCTGCATCTATGGCAAGCATCCTCAGAGGTAGTGAGACGCAGGCGAAACATCAGGAGAAAAATTGCCTCCAGAACATGGCCATATAGCCCGGAAAAACCTACAACAACCCAATGGTTCTCATGTTCCCTCTTGACCTTCTCTTCTCTCAGCTAAACATCTCCCAGGAGGAAGGGAGGAAAGAAAAAGAGAAGGAAGAAAGGGAGGAAGGGAAGGATTGAAGGAAAGGTGGATGGGAAGGGAGGGAGGGAGGAAAGACAAAAGGGAAGGGAGGAAAGAAGGAAGGAAGGAAAGAGAAAGAGAAAAAGGGAAGGAGGGATGAAAGAGAGAATGAAGGGTAGGATAGGATGATGTGAGAGAGGAGGGCCCGAGAAAAGAGCCCAAGGGGCCGCATCTTGTATTAATCTTGTATTGTATTACATTATAATATTAATATTATATGTATATATATACAATATATATTATTAGCATAGCACAATATTGGTATTATATATTATTATATTGTACTATGTCACTATAGTGCAATATTATTAGTAATGTTACATGTAATATATAATATACACTTACTATATTATTATATATTATAATGCTGTACTATATTATTATAGCACAACTACCTGTACCCACCACACATTGCTGTGGCCAACCTTCCCTCATTCTTTCTCTTTCTCTTCTTTCTTTCTTTCTTTCTTTCTTTCTTTCTTTCTTTTCTTCTCTCTCTTCTTTCTTTCTTCCTTCCTTCCTTCCTTCCTTCTCTTCTCTTCTTCTTCTTCTTCTCTTCTCCTTCTCTTCTCTTCTCTTCTCTTCTCTACTCTCTCTCTTTCTCTTCCTCTTCCTTCTCTTCTCTTCTCTTCTCTTCTCTTCTCTTCTCTTCTCTTCTCTTCTCTTCTCTTCTCTTCTCTTCTCTTCTGATACGTGTATTATGTCCAATTTGGTGTCAATTCATCCAGTGGTTTTTGAGTTATGTTTATCCCACAAACGAACATTACATTACATTACATTACACACACACACACACTATATATATATATACACACACACACACACACACACACACACACTGCCAGTATATAATATTGCTAGTATTATATAATTATAATTTTATACTTACTGTGATGTTTTGGCATTATAATTAATATGTTTATGGTTACTTTTGTTTTTGTACTACGATTTGTTGATTTGTGATGCTTTGGTTGCTGATTATTACTATGTATATTGTATTTTTGTTGTAAGCCACGCCAAGTCCCTTTTCGGAGAGTGGGCGGGATACAAATAACATTTTGTTATTATTTGTTGATGAGTTTAAAGTGAGGTCCATGGCACTCCTTTTCCCCACTTTATTCTTACAACAGTTTTGGGAATTTGGACACAGGGACCTAGGTCTGTGTGTCCAATGACTGGGTTTTGTGGGGTAAATTATAGATTTCCCTACTCCCAGTCCAGCATTTGATCCACTAGCCTTCCTGTATAAGCTGCAATCCTTTGGGGAACTGTAGGGACGTGATATATTTCAGCCTTGCTTTGGAGTGACTCAGACCTTGAACAAATATTCCCTCTTGACCATTATACCGCCTGGCATGAAATCCTTATATGTATTTTTAAAGCTTATTATTGTGTTGTCCTTGCCCTATGAAGCCTGGTTGCCTTAGATACCATGGATCTTGTAACTAGGGCAACTAGACGTAACTGCAAAAATGGGGAAAACAGTAATGAATCTTCCTTCAGATATTCTAAAAGCAATTTTAGGTGATCTGCTTGCTGGAGGCGAATTGTCCGTCCGGCGGCAGCTCAGCCATTCGCGCCTGCCCCCCGGATGCCTGGCTCTTTTTACAGCCCTTGCTTTATTGGAAGGCCCATGACCCTTATTTCAGTTCTTTTGAAATATTTATTTGGTTTATACCACTCCTTTCTCCCAAAACTGGGGCTCACAGTGGCTCATAAGAAACTAAATTAAAAAATTTAATTTAATTTTTAAAAATGATGGATTTTTCTGACCCCATAAGACAGTGTTTCTCAACCTTCCAAATGCTGCGACCCCTTAATACAGTTCCTTATGTTGTGGTGACCCCCCAACCATAAAATTATTTCCGTTGCTACTTCATAACTGTAATTTTACTACTGTTATGAATCATATGAATGATAGGCAAGATGTATTTCATTCACTGGACCAAAATTTGGCACAAAGACCCAATATCCCCAATTCTGAATACTGGTGGGATTTGGGGGGGGGGGTGATTTTGTCATTTGGAAATTGTAGATACTGGCATTTATAGTTCACCTACAAACAAAGAGCATTCTAAATTCCACCAATGATGGAATTGAACCAAACTTGACACACAGAACTCCCATGACCAACAGAAAATATTGGAAGACCTTGAGTTTTGGAGTTGTAGTTCATCTACATCCAGAGAGCACTGTGGACTCAAACAATGATGGATCTGGACCAAACTTGGTACAGATACTCAATATGCCCAAATTCGAACACTGATGGAGTTTGGTGAAGATAGACCTTGCAATGTGGGAGTTGTAGTTGCTGGGATTTATAGTTCACCTACATTCAAAGAGCATTCTGAACTCCACCAATGACAGAATTGGGCAAAACTTCCCACACAGAACCCCATGATCAAAAGAAGATACTTAAGGGATTTGGGAGGAATTGGCAGTGATTTAGGGGAGATGTAGTTCACCTACCTCCAAAAAGCACTGTGCTCCTAAAACCATCAGAAATACGTGTTTTCTGATGGTCTTTGGCAACCCCCCCTGACACCCCTCATGATCCCCCCCCGAGGGGTCCTGACCCCCAGGTTGAGATATGCTGCCATAAGAATTCCACTGTATTTCAGTTAATGAAAATGCTCCATGTCCAAGGAAAATTTGTTGGTGATATCCACCATCCTATAAATACAGATTGCAGTTTCTGAAAATATTGGTTATTGGGATTATTCTTGTCATATGGGGTCTTTGTGTTAGAACAGCTTGATTTCTACCTTGAATCTCTCTCAAAGATGTTCCTGCGTTATTCCTCTTAGTTTATCATAACTTATTATTTCTTTGCATTCTTAGTAACTTAATTTATTCATTTTAAAGGAATGTTTGTGGGTGAAGAATGAAGGGTATTCTGCTATATGCCAACCCACAAAGCCAAAACATATACTTTAACCTTAGCTGGAACATTTGTTGTGGGTGGCTGACAAGAGTGTCCCTTGTCAAAAAAATGGCTAACATAATTTCTGGTTTTTGAAATGGTTATATTATTTGAAAATATATCACATCTGTCGATCTTGCTACCAAATAATAACATTTATATAAAATCTAAAAATTTGGAAAACATTTTAAACTGTGGCCCATAAGCTATAAATCCAAATCTAAATAGTGCCATCAAGTGGTGAGGCACATGCTTGAACTATGTCAAAGTAGATTGACAACTGAGGATGGTGTTTTTCAAAGAGTTGGTACCTCTAAGACAGTGATTCCTAATCTTTTTTGACAAAGGACCACTTTGATCACGGACCACTCTCCAACATTAGTACTAAAAGGGTTACAAATCAGTTTTTGGTCAACTTTAGATTTGGTTTGGTTATTTGGGGGGCTGATTGAGAAAATTTCATTGGATATAGACCACATCAGCTCTCGTTTCTGATACAGAACATGCAGTAGTCTCTATCTGCTTGCCCATAGAAAACCATATTTAATAAGCTTCTGCACTATAAGAGACTGTAACTGTAAGGTCGTGGACCAGATTTTAGTTTTTGCAGACCACTGGTTGGGAACCACTGTTCTAAGAAAAATGTAGCATGATAAGGAAAGTTTTTTTTATTCAAGGAAAGAAATTGAAGATAAAAAACACAAGCTTATTTTTAGATATACAAAATGAAAGACTACACAACTACATACTATTTACTTTTTGAAGTCTACAACTAAACAACCAATAAAAATATCAAAACATAAAGAGACAAAACATACAAACACATATACACAGAAACAAGAAAAAAACAGATCTAACAACAACAATAATTAAAACATTATTTGTTACTTGCCTCTCCTCATGACTCAGTTTAACACAGTTAAAACACATCACCATAAAATACATACAATAAAATATTACATTAAAACATATATATCTACAAACTTCCCACTCTCTATCTCAGTGGTTCCCAACCTTTTTTTTGACCAGGGATCATTTCACCAGGCCAGGGACCACTTGACCAGGTACCACTTTGACCAGGGACTGCTTTCCAAAATTGATACCAAAAGGGTTACGAATCGAATCGGTTTTTGGTCAACTTTAGATTTGGTTTGGTTATTTGGGGTGCTGATTCAGAAAATTGCATTGGATAGACAACATCAGTTCTAGTTTTTGATATAGAACATATGCTATCCAGTAGTTGCCATCTGCTCGCCCACAGAAAACCATATTTAATAATCTAGAGGTGATTTGGTAATAGAAATCTTTTGTAGGTAGTCAGCCTCTCCCCTCCCAACATCCCTGATGCCTTAGCACTATAAGAGGGTTTGCAAGACCAGTTGCTCTCGGTGCCATGTGATTTCAAGGTGTAGTAATGGTGAGGCTGCGGACCATATTTTATTTCTTTATTTCTTTACTACATTTGTATACTGCCCCTCTCAGTCTTCTGGCGACTTGAGGCGGTTTGTGAATAGGCTCCAGGTGTTCTGGGCTGCAACTTCTACCAGACTAGAGCCTATGATTTATGTTTGTTATATTTATTTATTTTGGTCTACATCAGTGGTTCTCAACCTGGGTCCCCAGGTGTTTTTGGCCTTCAACTCCCAGAAATCTTAACAGCTGGTGAACTGGCTGGGATTTCTGGGAGTTGTAGGCCAACAACTTTCATTCTTGCAGACCACTCGTGGTCCACAGACCACAGGTTGGGAACCAGTGGTCTATCTGATGGGTTTTATCCCTTATTGGTCTACTAAAGTGAGCTTCTGAAGGACGATTCTGAGCATGAGGAAGTTTCTAATTCTGGTTGGAGGATTCTGGGAATTGTAGTCCAAGCAAGGAACTCTTCTGATCTCTGCATCAGGTGCAGAAGAATTGCTGTTAAATAGGAAGATAAGCTTTGCCTGTTGATATTTAATTGTAGATTATTGTGCTATAAAGGAAAACATGTCTAAAACATACCTGCCAGGCATACTCGTATAACAGGTGGGAAAGTATTAAGCAGTTGGGTACCTGGATATCTGTGAACTTGATTTTTGAAGCTTGGAAGATTAAAAAGAATTGGAACATCCTTTTAGAGTTTCTGCAAAACTGCTGTGTCTTCCTGCCTCCACCCCCTTTCTCTCTCTTGTAAAAATGATATGTTTTTTTATCATTCGGTTCTTAATATAAAATGTGTATGTCCTACTTTTTTGACAGTGCATTAAAATAATCATAGTAATACAGCTCTTTCACTCCATGAGGTGTTACCAGCTAGTTGCACCTAGTAGGAAATGAGCATTTCACGCACAGTCTTGACGTAATTGGCTGGAAAATGTGTTGCTCCTAATGAACAAAAGCCACCACAAGTTCAAATTTAATGGAGGGCCTTCTATATGTAATTTTCCATTAACTTATGCCAAGCACTGAGAGCTTTTTCCTGTGCCATCATCACCTGCAAGGAAAAATAGTTCAGACATTATGGGAAATATACTTCTTTAATGCCTTCTGGTTTGTCCAGTTCTGACCCCCCAAATAGACATGGATAATTCATACTGCTGCTGTTCTCAATAAGGGTTATAACTTGTGAGTTGAAGGGAATGAACATTATTTGGTGTGCTTTTGTTTTTCTTAGGCATTATATTTGCCTGTTGGGATTTTTGTTATTTATTCATTCAGTTGTTTCCGACTCTTCATGGCCTCATGAACCAGTCCACGCCAGTTGGCCGTCACCATCCCCAGCTCCTTCAAGGTCAAGCCACCTACTTTGAGGATGCCATTCATCCATCTTGCCCTTGGTCGGTCCCTCTTCCTTTTTCCTTCCATTTTCCCCAGCATAATTGTCTTCTCCAAGCTTTCCTGACTTCTCATGATGTGGCCAAAGTACTTCATCTTTGCCTCTAATATCTTTCCCGCCACTGAACAGTCGGGCATCATTTCCTGAAGGATGGACTGGTTTGATCTCCTTGAGGTCCAAGGCACTTTCAGAATTTTCCTCCAACACCACAGTTCAAAAGTGTCTGTCTTCCTTCGCTCAGCCTTCCTTATGGTTCAGCTCTCGCATCCTATAACAGGTGGGAAAGTATTAAGCAGTTGGGTACCTGGATATCTGTGAACTTGATTTTTGAAGCTTGGAAGATTAAAAAGAATTGGAACATCCTTTTAGAGTTTCTGCAAAACTGCTGTGTCTTCCTGCCTCCACCCCCTTTCTCTCTCTTGTAAAAATGATATGTTTTTTTATCATTCGGTTCTTAATATAAAATGTGTATGTCCTACTTTTTTGACAGTGCATTAAAATAATCATAGTAATACAGCTCTTTCACTCCATGAGGTGTTACCAGCTAGTTGCACCTAGTAGGAAATGAGCATTTCACGCACAGTCTTGACGTAATTGGTTGGAAAATGTGTTGCTCCTAATGAACAAAAGCCACCACAAGTTCAAATTTAATGGAGGGCCTTCTATATGTAATTTTCCATTAACTTATGCCAAGCACTGAGAGCTTTTTCCTGTGCCATCATCACCTGCAAGGAAAAATAGTTCAGACATTATGGGAAATATACTTCTTTAATGCCTTCTGGTTTGTCCAGTTCTGACCCCCCAAATAGACATGGATAATTCATACTGCTGCTGTTCTCAATAAGGGTTATAACTTGTGAGTTGAAGGGAATGAACATTATTTGGTGTGCTTTTGTTTTTCTTAGGCATTATATTTGCCTGTTGGGATTTTTGTTATTTATTTATTTATTCATTCAGTTGTTTCCGACTCTTCATGGCCTCATGAACCAGTCCACGCCAGTTGGCCGTCACCATCCCCAGCTCCTTCAAGGTCAAGCCACCTACTTTGAGGATGCCATTCATCCATCTTGCCCTTGGTCGGTCCCTCTTCCTTTTTCCTTCCATTTTCCCCAGCATAATTGTCTTCTCCAAGCTTTCCTGACTTCTCATGATGTGGCCAAAGTACTTCATCTTTGCCTCTAATATCCTTCCCGCCACTGAACAGTCGGGCATCATTTCCTGAAGGATGGACTGGTTTGATCTCCTTGAGGTCCAAGGCACTTTCAGAATTTTCCTCCAACACCACAGTTCAAAAGTGTCTGTCTTCCTTCGCTCAGCCTTCCTTATGGTTCAGCTCTCGCATCCATAGGTTACTATGGGGAATACCACTACTTTAACTATGCTGACCTTTGTTGCCAGTGTGATGTTGCTTATCGAGATTGGTCATTGCTCTTCTCCCAAGAAGTAAACATCTTCTGATTTCCTGGCTGCAGTCTGCATCTGCAGTAATCTTTACACCTAGAAGTACAAAGTCTGTCACTGCCTCCACGTTTTCTCCCTCTATTTGCCAGTTATCAATCAGTCGGGTTGCCATAATCTTGGTTTTTTTGATGTTTAACTGCAACCCAGCTTTTGCACTTTCTTCTTTCACCTTGGTTAGACGGCTCCTCACTTCCTCCTCACTTTCAGCCATCAGAGTGGTATCATCTGCATATCTAAGGTTTGTAATGTTTCTTCCAGCAATTTTAACTCCAACCTTGTATTAATCAAGCTCCACACGTCGCATGATGTGTTCTGCATACAAGTTGAATTGGTTGGGTGAGAGTCTATAGCCCTGCCATACTCCTTTCCCAATCTTGAACCAGTCTGTTGTTCCGTCATCTGTTCTTACTGTTCCTGCTTGGTCATTATACAGATTCCTCAAGAGACAGACAAGTTGGCTTGGTATCCGGATACCACCAAGAACTTGCCACAATTTATTATGATCCACACAGTCAAAGGCTTTAGAATAGTCAATAAAACAGAAATAGATGTTTTTCTGAAACTCCCTGCTTTCCTCCATTATCCAGCGGATATTGGCAATTGGGTCTCTCGTTCCTCTGCCTTTTCTAAACCCAGCTTGTACATCTGGCAACTCTTGTTGGAGACGACCTTGAGCATTACCTTACTGGCATGTGAAATAAGTGCCACTTAGGAGAGAAAATATGCCTGTTGGGCTAGAAAATTTAAAAACAATAAAACGGACTCCTTTGTGTATATTGTTAAATAGTTAGAGCACAGCTCTGCAATCTGGTCCCAGGGAGAAAAAATCCTAGTTTGTGGAAAATTACAGGTAGCCATGACTTTACCTAAAATGCATCCAACAAAATAAAACCTCTCTACAAATTTTCTAGGTCATCCAGATGATTTCGTGGTATGCTTCCATCAGAAGTTACTATAGAATTGCATTGGAGGACCTAAGAAATTCCTTAATACTTCTCCAGGAGTTTTTTAGGTCATCCAGGGTGACTCTGTGGTGACTTCCAGAAGAAGCCATTCATTTCAATAACGTTTACTATTATTCCTGTTTCTGTGTTTCCACAGTAAGTTCCAGAACATATTTCTCTTGGATGCAGAGGTCATACTGCAGTTCAGTTATGAACTGTTTTGCTTAGACCCTACTCTATTGCCACACAAATGTTTGAGGATAAGACTACAAGTGAGAGCTATTCAACAGTGGAACTCTCTGCCCCAGAGTGTGGTGGAGGCTCCTTTTTTGGAGGCTTTTAAACAGAAGCTGGATGGCCATCTGTCATTGGTGCTTTGAATATGATTTTCCTTCTTCTTGGCATGGGATTGGACTGGATGGCCCACGAGGTCTCTTCCAACTCTATGATTCTATGACTAAATCCACTTTTCCTTGGATATGGTTTCTCATCATTTTGGTTTATTATGAATCTTTGGATAAAAGTTGTATGATTCACTTGTGAGGTGGAGCTGTTGGATCACTTGCTGAATTTAGCAGAAACCCCATTGAGTTAGCAACTGGTAATTTTTATAGCAGCATGTATTCGTAAACACTGGGGATAGATGCTGGTTGACACTGATTGTTTCACTTCACTACATGTTATTCTCTCCTATAATACATTTTTATCTGACAGTGCTCCTTCATTGTTCCATGACTGGATGCACTATGTGGCTATTGTTGGGTGTTGTTACTGAGATGTATGTCTTTTGTGCTTTGCCCTGTGGCTTCTGTTCACAACTGACAGATCCATCACAGGGATTACATCTAAGATTGCTTTGAATTGTTGTTTCTGGGCTTTTTTGTCTGTCATTGTGACTAATGCAAAGAAACATAGCTACAGTTTCATTCCCTCTCAAGCTTTGGACCAAGACTAAGGGGCAGTCTTCTGATGTGGTTTGTGATCATATAAATATTATCTTCATTCTCTTTCATTCCATAGTTTTAAAAGGGTTGTTAGCTACAGTTCCAGTTGCAACCTTCAGGTAGTCAGCTATTGTAATATCTACTGCAGGAGTCAACCATATACCATGCAGCTGTGGACAAGTCTACATAGGGACCACCAAACGCAGCAATGCTCAAATACAAATGAAGGAACATAAAAGCCTGAGAAGTCAGCCATAGCAGAACACCTGATGAACCAACCTGGGTACAGCATATTATTTGAGAACATAGAAATGCTGAATCACTCTAACAACTACCATGTCAGACTATACAGAGAAGCCACTGAAATCCACAAGCATGTGGATAATTTCAATGGAAAGGAAGAAACCATAAATAAAATCTGGCTACCACCAGTATTAAAAAAACTCTAAAATAAAGAACAACACTCAGAAAACAGGGAAATTCCAGACAAGAAACAATCAGGGCCAGCTAAGACCTCCCAACCAAGGATTCCCCAGGCAGCAATCAGCCAGTCTTTGAAGCTGCAAGGCCATTCAGTTCTAATCAAGGTGGCCAATTGCAACATTCACACTTGCCTCAAGCAGACAAGAGTTATTTCTCCCACCCTGGAAATTACCCCACAGATATATAAACCCCACTTGCCTAGTTTGAAACAGACCTCACAACCTCTGAGGATGCCTGGCATAGATGTGGGTAAAACGTCAGGAGAGAATGCTTCTGGAACATGGCCATACAGCCCGGAAAACTCATAGCAACCTCCTGCTATACTTTTTAAAAATAGCATCAGTAATAGAAGAAGAGGAGGAGGAAGAAGATGACGAAGAGGAAGAAGGAGGAAGAGGAGGAAGAGGAAAACAAGGAAGAAGAAGATTCAAGAATCTAGATTCAGTACTCGTTTGGAGATATAATCTATTGGGATATTGGATATTCATTAGTTAATATAAAGACAAGCAGAAGGAAACAACTTGCTAGATATAAGGTGGAAGAAACAAATATTAAATTGTAGAGAAACCAGGAAAATTTCTTTTAGAAGCAATATGTATTTTAGAGTTACATCTAATTAGAATAGAGAAGTTGTGTAGTTATATTATATTCAGCAGGCTAAATGTTTTTGAATATTTACATAAAACTGTAATTTAAGATTTAATTTAAGGCTGCCCAACTCTGATTAAACCATTATTGTAACCTTCAATATAAATGTGCTTGCATTTCCTTCTAATAAAAATAAACAGAGTAAAACAATAAATGTAATAATAAAAACAATATTAATAATAGAGTAAAATAATGGAAATGTAATAATAACAGTAATAATAGAGGAAAATAATAAATGTAATAATAACAATAATAAATAGAGTGAAATAATATATATAATAATGACAGCAATAATAAAGTAAAATGATCAATGTAATAATAATAATAATAATAATAATGCTATATAATAATAATAATAATAATAATAATAATAATAATAATAATATAACAATAAATAACTTTGACTCGAGTATAAGCCGAGGGGGACTTTTTTTAGACTTATAAAAGGGCTGAAAAACTAGGCTTATACTCGAGTATATACAATATGTATGGATGCAAAAATATTGTTGTTTTCTTTATCTTAATTTTTAAAATTGGATGGAAAGGCACCTAGCTTCCTATTCAATTGCATCCTACTTGAGCTGACCTGACTAGGTCATGGGCCTCGGTTTCCCTATCCAATGAGTTAGAATAAGTGCTCCCAATTGGCATTCATCCCCTCTTCTGTCTGTAGTTGGATTTTTCCACCTTCTTCTTCCTTTTTACTGCCCACGCTCTTCCAGAGCCCTTGCACATGCTGGTTTGTTTCTCACCTACCTTGCATGTTAAATGTAAAACAAAAGCAAAGAGAGAGCGAGAGAGAAAGGGAGGGAGAAGCCATCAACGTAGCAGCCAGAATGGCAGCCTTTTTGTCGGATGGCATCCTGGCACACTGAAGGCCACCAAGTTGCTGCGAGGGATCATGTTGACAGCGAAAGGGAACCACGGAGGCAACAGCTTTTTACCCAGGCTCTGACAGCAGCATATGTTTCCAGTGAGAAGGGAAGCAGTGACAGATGTCAAAAGGACTGCAGCAGTGGTGATATTTGTTTTTCGAAGGCTCTGGCACATTTCCACGGAGAAATGATGCCATGTACAGAGGAGACAAATGGGCTGTGGCATAGCATTATGGAAGGACAAGTATCGTTTCTGCTTCTCCGCTCAACTTTTGTGAGATTTAAATGGCTTATTAGGTCTAGTTAATAGGTCAACATGTTACAAGGATGATTTTTTAAAATCCACAATAGCTTTCAAATCTCAGATCTCATCGCAGTGTACCTAATTGCATTGATTTAAACAGCTTATTGGGTTTAGTTCAGGGGTCCTAAAACTTTTTAAACAGAGGGCCAGGTCACAGTCCCTCAAACTGTTGGAGGGCCAGATTATCATTTGAAAAAAAAAAAAGAATTCCTATGCACACTGTACATATCTTATTTCTACTGCAAAAAAACCCCCACTTAAAAAATGAAGAACATTTTTAACAAATATAAACTTATTAGTATTTCAGTGGGAAGTGTGGGCCTGCTTTTGGCTGATGAGATAGGATTGTTGTTGTTGTTGGTGTGCTTTCAGGTCATTTCAGACTTAGGTTGACCCTGAGCGAGGGCCGGGTAAATGACCTTGGAAGGCCGTACCCGGCCTCCGGGCCTTAGTTTGAGGACCCCTGGTCTAGTTAATAGGCCAACATGTTACACGGATAGTTTTTTAAAAAAAAAAATCCACAACAGATTTCAGATCTTGACCCAATGTACCATATTTATTGATTTACTTTAACGTTATCATCTTTGTTTGCTGTAAGTTTTTCGGGCTGTATGGCCATGTTCCAGAAGCATTCTCTACTGACGTTTTACCCACATCTATGCCAGGCATCCTCAGAGGTGTGAGATCCGTTGGAAACTAGACAAGTGAGGTTTAGATATCTGTGGAATGTCCAGAATGGGGAAAAGACCTTTTGTCTGTTAGAGGCAAGTATGAATGTCGCAATTGGCCACCTTGATTAGTACTGAATAGACTTGCAGCTTCAAAGCCTGGCTGCTTTTTGCTGGGGAATCATTTGTTGGGAGATGTTAGCTGGCCATGATTGTTTCTTGTCTGGAATTCCCCTGTTTTTCAGTGTTTTTTTATTTAGTTTAGAGTTTTTTTTAATACTGGTAGCCAGATTTTGTTCATTTTCATGGTCTTTTCCTTTTTGTTGAAATTGTCCACATGCTTGTGGATTTCAATGGCTTCTCTGTGTAGTCTGACATGGTGGTTGTGGAGTGGTCCAGCATTTCTGTGTTCTCAAATAATATGCTGTGTCCAGGTTGGTTCATCAGGTGCTCTGCTATGGCTGACTTCTCTGGTTGAAGTAGTCTGCAGTGCCTTTCATGTTCCTTGATGCGTGTCTGGGCAATGCTGCGTTTGGTGGTCCTTATGTATATGAACATTATCATCTTTGCTTATACATCACTTTTTCCCCAGGAGTCTTAGAACCTTCAAAAACTATACAATTTAAAACATGCATAGAATTAAGCTAGGATAATTATTAAAACAATTAAATTAAAATGCAGTCTAAATAAACAAAAAGACGTTTTAAACAATTCACGAACCCCAAACGGCACCCCGGCAGCTCATTTCTTAAAAGCTTTCTGTTTGATTGAATTTACTTTCCATGTTTTGTAAAACATGATTGCTTTCCATGTTTTGCAAAAATCTCAATTATTTTATTTATACATTTGATTTGCATCCTGCTTTTTCTCGCTGGATCCCTGCACACCTAACTAACTACATAAAAGCAAAACCCAATTTACTTCTAATAAAAGCTGCAATTTATTTTGAAAAGGAGAAAAAAATCAAAGCAGCTTGCTGAAACTCTGAAAAGCTGGCAAAAATCAATGCATTCTTAGTGTTTACAAATGAAAGCAAAATACACAACACATGAGTGCTAATGAAATAATTCTAGCAAGACTCTCAAGAATAATAAAATCTAGTCAACAGTGAAATGATATATACAATAAGCCTGGAATTTGCAACATGATGCCCCCTTACATCTCTTGATTTTGCCAGGAACGGAGGCTTGTCAATCAGTAAAATTAAACTTATTGCTCGCGTGACTTGCATGACTCCCAACAATAGGAGCAATAGCTAGGGGATGTGTGGCCTTCAAAATACTATTGGACTTGAACAGTCATCAATCCTATCAAGCACAGCAAGTGGGAGGAGTAATGAGAGTTGCAATCTATGATTTTAGGAATCCAACTGCAACTGGAAAGGAAACAGCATTGCCAGGTGACACAGGTGCCTGGCCTAGATGGGGCATTGTTGTATATAAAGAAACACTCAACAAGTTTGTAATTCAGTGAGATTCAGATTATGGCATAGTGTTTATTTATTTGTTGTCGAAGGCTTTCATGGCTGGAATCACTGGGTTGCTGTGAGTTTTCCGGGATGTATGTCCATGTTCCAGAAGCATTCTCTCCTGACATTTCACCCACATCTATGGCAGGCATCCTCAGAGGTTGTGAGGTCTGTTGGAAACTAGGCAATTGAAGTTTATATATCAGCGGAATGTCCAGGGTGAGAGAAATAACTCTTGTCTGCTTGAGGCAAGTGTGAATGTTGCAAATGGCCACCTTGATTTGCATTTAATGGCCTTGCAGCTTCTTGATGGCCTTGCCATTCTCGATCCCGCCTGCTTCGCAGGAATGTCTGGCGGGGATGAGAGACAGGGCCTTCTCTGTGGTGGCCCCCCGGCTGCGGAACTCCCTCCCTAGAGATATTAGATCAGCCCCCTCCCTCCTGACTTTCCGAAAAAGAGTAAAAACTTGGCTCTTCGAGCAAGCATTCGGAACCCCGGAGTAAACAGACAAACTAGAGTTGGAAATTGACCCAGGAATGGCCAAGACAATGTAACGGATGAAGATTTGAACGAGAGGACATAGTTTCTTTTAAATTGTTTATTATGCACTGTCGTTTATGTTTAATTGCACTTGATATTTTTGCTTTATTAATGTATGTATTTTGTTTCGGCATCGAATTGTGCTGACTGTGTATACCACCCTGAGTCGCCTTCGGGCTGAAATGGGTGGGATAGAAATAATGAATAAAATAAAATAAAATAAAATAAAATAAAAAGAACACTAAAAAAGCAGGGGAATTAGACAAGAATCAATCAGGACCAACTGACACCTCCCAACAAAGGATCCCCGGGCAGCAACTAGCCAGGCTTTGAAGCTGCAAGGCAATTAAATGCTAATCAAGTGGCCAATTGCAACATTCACACTTGCCTCAAGCAGACAAGAGTTCTTTCTCCCACCCTGGACATTCCACAGATATATAAACCTCACTTGCCTAGTTTCCAACAGACCTCACAAGCTCTGAGGATGCCTGCCATAGATGTGGGCAAAATGTCAGGAGAGAATGCTTCTGGAACATGTCCATACAGCCTGGAACACTCACAGCAACTCAACTTATTTATTTATTTTTATAGGATATGACATGATCCTCTAACTATGTTCCTGGTGCCCTTTCTGCTGCCAGCTTGGTTTGTTTAGCAGTCTCTCTGTCTGGGACGGATTCCAAGTTGTTGATATTCACTTATGAAGCTGTAAATCTCCCATACAGCCTTATTATTATAATCACTATCTTCTCCGGTATGATCTCAGCTGTTTACTAGGCTCTAGACCAGCTCCTGCCACCTTCAGAGGTCAGACTGATGCTTAAAAGACGCAAGGCTTCTATGCTTTGGAATAGTTATCCTAGAAACATTGACTTGGCACGCACTCTTTGTCCATTAGACATCAAACTGTTCTAATTGAAAGAACTGTGAATGAAAGGTGGGGCCCTTCTGTTCATTTTGGGACATGAGCAAGACAGATCATAATAGGATTTTAGAGTTGGACGAGACCCCAAGGGCGATCAAATCCAGACCTTTTCCATTTAGGAATGCACAAAGCACTCCCAACAAATGGCCATCCAGCTTCTGTTTACAAACTTCCAGTAAAGGGGACTCCACCGCAATTCAAGGTAGCATATTCCATATTGAACGAATCTTAGTGCTCTTCTTAATATCTATGTGGAATCTCTTTGAATCCATTGCTCCATGCCCTTTTCTCTGGAGCCGCAGAAATGAAGCTTGCTCCTCTCCTCAATATGACAGCCTTTCAAATATTTAACGTGGCTATCACGTCCCTGCTTAACCTTCTGTTCTGCAGTCTAAACATACTCAGTCCCCTGAGCTGCTCTTCATTAGTTATGACTTCCAAACCATCTTGGACATCCTCATCTGGACATATTCCAGCTTGTAAATAGCCTCCTTGAATTGTGGTGAAGTTGTGGGATAGAATTTTTATAACTGGGTTGTTGTAGGTTTTTCGGGTTATAGGGCCATGTTCTAGAAGCATTCTTTCCTGACGTTTCGCCTGCATCTGTGGCAGGCATCCTCCGAGGTTGCAACTGTTTGCATCTCCATGTGCATTATGCTGGGAAAAAATGTTATTTCTTATTTTAATAACTAGCTTGGGTACCCTGCATTGCCCGGGTTGTTAGAAAAAGTTATCTTTGTAGTTTACAAAATGCATAAGTTTGTGGGTGAACTATAACTCACATCATGCCAGGTTAAAACCCTGAAACTCCATCAATACTCTAATTTGTCAGGTTGAGGAAATGTCCTCGATGTGTCATTGGTGCAATTCAGTCTCCTCTCCAGCTGCAGGATGAATTACAACTCCCACCATGGTGGGTCAGTCCTGTCAATTCCCTCCATCACATTAAGTTGGTCATGGAGGCTGTGTGTGCCAATTTAGGTACAGATCCATCATTGGTGGAGCTTGGAGTGCTCTGATTGCAGGTGAACTATACATCCCAGTAACTACAACTCCAAAATGTGAAGGCCAATTCCATCCCAAATTCACCAGTATTCAAATTTGGGCATATTGGGTATTCGTGCCAAATTTGGTGCAGATCCATTGTTGTTTGCGTTCACAGTGCATTCTGGATGTAGTTGAACTATAATTCCTATAAATCAAGGTGAATTTCCCAAAAGCCCCCTGTATTTTTTTGTTGGTCATGGGGGTTCTGTTTGCCAAGTGAGGTCCAGGACCATTGTTGGTGGGGTCCAGAGTGCTCTTTGATTGCAGATGAACTATAAATCCCAGAACCTACAACAGCTGTAAATCAAGCTGAATTTTCCCCAAACTTCTCCAGTATTTTTCTTTAGTCATGGGGGTTCTGTGTGCCAAATGTGGTCCAGGTTCATTGTCATTGGGGGTCATAGTGCTCCGACTTTTTGTAGGATGAAGTACAACTTCCATCATATGGAGTCAGTCCCCCAAACTCCTTCAGTATGTTCAGTTGCTGCTCAATTGTGCTCTGTTTGTTATGTAGACAGAGTAAGAAAGGGTTAAAGGAGAGACAGTGGGTGAGGTAATGCAAATTCCACACCAATGGAGAGAGAAAGGAACCCTGGGATGCCCTCCTGTGGTGGAGGAAACACATACAATCCAGGAGAAAGCATTCCATAGTGTTTGGGGAGGACATTGGCAGGATTTGGGCTACATGTTCATGGCGCTTGTTGTAACATAATGTCAGTGAAAGGAGTGCCTTTGGAGGCTTCTTAGCATTTGGAACTATAGCCTGTTCGTAGAGGTGGGAGGCTGTCTGTATAAGTGGACACCTCTGTGTAAGTGGACACCTCCGCCACATCCACACAGCCACACTTTTTACTTTTATTATGTGTACTTACAGATCATGCCGGCCACATGACCTTGGAGGTGTCTATGGACAACGCCGGCTCTTCGGCTTAGAAATGGAGATGAGCACCACACCCCAGAGTCAGACATGACTGGATTTAATGTCAGGGGACAACCTTTACCTTTACCTTTTACTTATAGATAATAGCAATAATAGTTATCTTGGCTGATATCTGACATAGTGTAGTTCAGTCAGATGTTAATGTATGAGGACTGAGGAAAACCTGTGCCATGTAGCGGGGAAACGGATTGCCGCATTTTGTAATCTACTGATGTGCTCTGAGTGTTAGCATGAACTTTGAAGGCTTTACTCACAGGCCTGAACGTTAGCTCCACAAATCGATTCAGCACCTTGGACAGTTCCTTTAAATTTCTGAAATCTAACTTGGAACCTCTCCTGACAAGGAAAATAATAGTCCCACTCTATTTTGCTTTGGTAAGACCTCACCTGTAATACTCTGTCTAGTTCTGGGCACCACAGTTCAAGAAGGATATTGACAAGCTGGAACGTGTCCAGAGAAAAGGCAAAAGGTCTGGAAACCAAGCCTATCAGGAATGGCTTTGAGGGAGAAATATATTTAACCTGGAGAAGGGAAGGTTAAGAGTTGTCATGATAGCGAGTTTAAATATTTGAAAATAATGTTATATTGATGATGGAAAGGCTTGTTTTCTGTTGCTTTATAGAGACTAGGATGTGGAGCAGTGAATTCGAACTTCAGGAAATGGGATTCCACCTAAACTTTAGGAAGAACTTGACAATAAGAGCTGATTGACAGTGGAATGTGATGCCCTGAAATGTGGCATGGGTAAACTTCGGTCCTCCGGGTGTTTTGGAGCATCTCTTATCTGGAATACAGAAATCTGAAATACCTCGGAAGTGTTCGAGATGGTGACATCTTTGCTTTCTTATGTTTCAGTGGACTCAAAGTTTATTCCATGCACAAAATTATTAAAAATATGTGCCTTCAGGCTTTTTGTATAAGGCATGTATGAAATAGCAATGAATTTTGTTTTTAAACTTGTGTCCTGTCTCCAAAATGGGACCACCGGTGGTTAAACCCTTGTGTCGGCAGGACTGATGACTGACAGGTCGGAGGTTCAAATCTGAGGAGAGTGCAGATGAGCTCCCTCTGTCAGCTCCAGCTCCCCATGCGGGAACATAAGAGAAGCTCCCCACAAGGGCACCACAATTGAAGAGAGATATTGACAAGCTGGGATGTGGCCAGAGGAGGGCGACTAAAATGATTAAGGGTCTACAAAGCAAGCCCTATGAGGAGTGGCTTAAAGAGCTGGGCATGTTTAGCCTGAAGAAGAGAAGCCTGAGAGGAGATATGATAGCCATGTATAAATATGTGAGAGGAAGTCATAGGGAGGAGGGAGCAAGCTTGTTTTCTGCTTCCCTGGAGACTAGGACGCGGAACAATGGCTTCAAACTACAAGAAAGGAGATTCCATCTGAACATTAGGAAGAATTTCCTGACTGTGAGAGCCGTTCAGCAGTGGAACTCTCTGCCCCGGAGTGTGGTGGAGGCTCCTTCTTTGGAAGCTTTGAATGCTTTGAATCGCATTCAAAGCAACCATCTGTCAGGGTTGCTTTGAATGCGATTTTCCTGCTTCTTGGCAGGGGGTTGGACTGGATGGCCCATGAGGTCTCTTCCAACTCTATGATTCTATGATTCTGAGGATGGTAAAACATCAAAACAACTGCACATCTCCTGAGCAACGTCCTTGCGGACGGCCAAATCTCTCACACCATAAGCAACTTGCAGTTTCTCAAGTTGCTACTGACACAAGGAAAAAAATCTCCAAGATAATCTCATTTTGTATATGGTACTATTTAAAATCTGGGAGGAAAAATCCAAAATACAGAACACATAAGAGATGTTGAACTTATACTTCAAACCCTCACCTGCCCACCTTTGAAGGATCCATGTTGGGAGGGAGACTAAGGTTAGTCAGGAACTGAACAGTGTGTGTTGTGAATGGGTTGCGAATGGATTATTATGTTGCAAATAACATTCAAAAGAACAGATAAATGTCAAAAGATGTACCCTTGGGAGAGGAAGAAATTTTAAATTATCATATATCAGAATAATGTTATATATTGTTCCAGTATAAGACTTTCAGAAAAAGAACTGGGCATCATTGCAGGCATTTTCATGCACCTCATTACTTGACTGGGAAAAGAAATGGGGAGAAAAATAACGCAACTTAAGCCCTGTGATGAATGCCTTTATTTGTTCTTGTTTAGAATCCTCTAGCTGCCTCCCTTCAAAAGAGAGACTAAACTGAATTGGGAAAGGCATGGGGTGCTTTCTCTCTCTCTCTTTTGGTTATTCCTTTTTTTGTTTTGAAAGAGCAACAAACATGATGAAAGGCCCCCAAAAGTTTTTTGTGTGTGCAGCGGCTGACAGGAATGGAATAGTTCAAAATTAGAGGGGAAACTAACGAGGGGAGACATGAGTGTTTAGCGTGATGAATGGCATTGGGAAGGCAGATTGGGAGCAGTTTTTTTCCCAGTGCCTGGATGATAATGCAAGAAGAGAAAGACATTAAGCGAAATTGAACGTTGGCAGATCCCAAAGATGTGAAAGGAATAGATATTCAAGGGGTGTCTGCTTAGACTGCGGAACTGTTTGCTATGCCTTGTTGCTGGTGTCAAGGGTTTGAAGAGATTTAAAGAATACATGGGCATATTGATGAATTCACACTGAACCTCTAACTGTAAATGTACCTCATCTGAAGAATGTCTTGTCCCTTAATCTTTCAGATAAATATGAAAGCTTTGGCAGATAGAATGATGATGTTGTGCGGAGAGTATTATACTTGGACTCATGAGACCTGGATTGAAATTTCTATGTATTTCATGAAGGTTGCTGAGTGAATTAGAGTTGTCATTCCTTCTCTACCCAAACATACTCAGAATAATAAAATATAATCATAGAATCACAGAGTTGGAAGAGACTCAAAGGGCCATCCAGTCCAGCCCAATCTTGCTATACAGGAATATACAATCAAAGCACTACAGATAAATGGCCATCCAAACTCTGTTTAAAAGTCTCCAATTGCATCGTTGGTGGAGTTCAGAATGCTCTTTGATTGTAGGCTAACTATAAATCTCAGCCAACTACAACTCCCAAATGACAAATTCCATACCTCCCAACCCAACCAGTATTCATATTTGGGCATATCGGGTATTTGTGCCAAATTTGGTCCGGTGAATGAAAATACATCCTGCATATCAGATATTTACATTGCAATTCAGAATAGTAGCAAAATTGCAGTTATAAAGTAGCAACAAAAATTATGGTTGGGGATAACCACAACATGAGGAATTGTATTAAGTGGTTGTGGCATTAGTAAGGTTGAGAACCACTGTTCTAGGTAGTGCCATTTTGCCAGGTTGTCTTTTGATCTGCCCACTACATTTCTGAGTCTGTTCATGACTTCCAAGTTGCCCATTCTTGGTTTGCCCTTGGGTCAGACTCTTTTAGGGGGGTATCCATTTGGGATTTCCTGGTTTAGCTGCCCAGAGGAATATTCTTACTGTTGCTGGTTTGAGAAATTCTGTGATTATTCTACATATTTCGTTCAGTGTTATATTCACCTGCTTCACGTGGGCAGACTTGTGCCAAACAGGGCAGGCATACTCAGCAGTTGAGTAAGACAAGGCCGGGGCTGATGCTCTTATTTATTTTGGGTCTACCCCATGCACTGCCAGTAAGTTTCTGCAGGATGTTATTGTGTGCAGCTACTTCATGCTTGGTGTTCTTACAGTGTTTTCAAAATTTTAGTGTTTGATCTAAGGTGACTTAAGATGGGACTAATTGTAGATGTCTTCGTAAATAGTACAAGGGTCCCGTACCATTGCCAAAAACGTATAATGTGATGAAAGTACCAATTACAAGCACATTTTAGGGGAGTAAGCGGTGCAAGATTTTATTTCATCCACTAATGTAGGAGTTGTTTTTACTCTACAGTTATTGTAGGCCCTCCACTTTTGTGGGTTAGGGCACAGAACCCACACAACAGTAGGAAATGATTAATAAAAAAATCCTTTTCCCTCCACTGCTCTAGAAATCTCAAGTTCTTCCAGGGTGAATTTATAGTCAGCTTCTGACCATGGAAGCGTTCTGGAGAAACCAGAGATTCCTAAAGAGATTTTCTGTGTATTTTGTTTATTTTGCCGCAGGGTCAACATGACTAACCCTAAATATGTTTATTCATTTATATGTTTCACGCCTGAATTTATACTTGCATTTGTAAATCACTCCTACAAGTTGGCTTCTTGTTGTTCTAGTCATTATGCTTTCCCATATCATCTCCAGGCACAGTGAAAAATGGAAATTAGGTTCTCCTTTAAT
>NW_026844366.1:329788627-329837235 GCF_025583915.1 Anolis sagrei ordinatus | reverse complement strand
GTAATGGCTTATTGGTAATTTATGGATAATGTGTTAAGTCAATTGTTATATGTTGTATGGAACCACTGCTGTTTCTACTGTTTTTACTGTTTGTGAACCGCTGTGAGTCGCCTTCGGGCTTGAGATACAGCGGTATATAAGCAAAGCAAATAAATAAATAAATAAATAATATCAGTCAACAGTGAACTTAAGTTTCTGTGGGCAAGAACCTTCTCTTATTGAGAATCAGCTCCACTTTGCAATGGTCCCTCTGTGATGCTATGATTGTTTCCACTTTAATGACTGAGGACTGCCAATTTTTTAAAGAGGTCATTGCTCCCTGAAGGCTGGAATGGGGAACCTCTGTCCTCCTGAGTTCTTTGTCCAGTCTTCCCTTTCCTTCCTCCCTTCCTTCCTTCCCCAGATAGCTACCTGACAGCATCTCTTGATGTTGCCTCAGCTTTTATCCAGGCTTTTATTGCATTCTGAACTCTATGACAATAGCACTTTTAAATCTGCTGGTATGCTGGGTCCCATTCTTTTGTTTTTGGCCCTGTTTATCACTTGAATATTGCCCCTCTGAGCATCTCTGAAATTGGATTTTGACTCTCAAGCTGTAAATGGTCCCTAAAAAAAGGACAAAATAGGGATATTAACCTGCCATGGGTACGAGCAAAGAAGTAGGAACAAGTGGAATATATGATCTTTGGCTGGGGACCGTCTTGAAGTTTTTGCTTCAATGAATTATAGACTGTGCATAGCTGAAAGCACATGGTTAGTGCACTTCTGCCTCCCATCCCATTCCATTGAAGACATTTGTCTTTGCACTTTGCTACTTTGCTGCTGAGTATGCATGAACAGTGTGGAACACATCTCACCACACTAAAACAGTGGATGTGCCACATTATCACAGGCTGCCTGCACCCTACACCACTGAAGAAATTATACTATATGGCAGGTATTGCACCACTTGATAGCCGCTGGGAAGTAGCAGCCAATAACCAAGGCAGTGACATCTCCGGCCCATCCTCTGTTTGGATATCAGCCAGCATGCCAACACCTTAAATCAAGAAATAGTTTTCTAAGATCTACAGAGATACTCGCAGGAAGACCTCAGCAAGTGAGAGTCCAAAAGTGGCAGGCTAAAAACCTAGAAATCCATGGCTGATACCAAATGAGAGACTCCCTCATGAACACACATAAGACTGGGCAACTTGGAAGGCGCTGAACAGACTGCACTCTGGCACCAGGAGATGCAAAGCCAACCTTAAGAAATGGGGCTACAAAGTGGAATCCACGACATGCGAATGTGGAGTAGAGCAAACCACAGACCGCCTATTACAATGCATTGAGCCCTGCCACATGTGCAATGGAGGGCCTTCTTATAGCACTCCCATAGGGACTCCAAGTGTCCAGCTACTGGTCAAAGGACATTTAATAGAATGCCAAGGTTTTTTTGTGTTTTCTCAAATACATTGGTTCGCTCCTGATATGATAAATAAACTCCCATTCCTTTGCTATTGTCCCTGGGTTATTTTAGTTTGCAAGCTCCTTAAAGCAAAGACCTGTCTTGACCTCATATTTTCAGTAAAGCACCACATACACAGATGGTGCTGGGTCAGTAATACATTAAGTTAATCCAATGTCAGTATCCTCTGCTCCCATATTCATCACAAGCAAGATAAATCTAGTGTTTCAAAACCATTTGGGTATCCCTCTTGAGACTCTCCATGCTTCTTCCCAAACACTAGGAAGAACTTCCTAGTGGCAAGAGCAGTTCGACAGTGCACTATGCTGCCTTGGATTGTGTTGGAGTCTCCTGGGTGATTGTTTATTTTCTGCATTGCAGGGGATTGGACTAGATGGCCCTTGTAGCCTTTTCCAACTCTTATGATTTTATGATACCTTTTGGGATTCCCTGCAGATTCATGAGGCTGAAACCTTGCTTCCTTGTCAGGAGGAATTAGCATTGAACCTTAGCTAGAAACCTCCTGCAATTAAAATGCTGGGAAACATTTGTGTTGACCACCCGCTGCAAGGAAGAGAGTTAAAAGGTCAGCAAATCCCCCTGGGCTTATCCGAAACCAGGTTTCCTCTCACAGTTCAGTGCCTGTCTGATGGGGATCAGCTGGAGAAAGTATCTCACAAGCTAGTATGTGCTTTCAACCCCAGTCTCACTGACGCCTTGGAACTCTTACCTGCTAAATACTAAATAACCTATTATCCTGCCATTTGTTGTTCTTGTGGGCTGTCAAGTTAGCTTTGACGTATAGTGACCTGATGAATGAGAGCCCTCCAGGAGACACTGCTCATCTCTTGCAGACTCTGAACCCATCGCTGACTTGAGTGAGTCAATCCATCTTCAATATAGGCTTCCTCTCTTCTTGTCTTTGACTTTACTCAGCACTACCATCTCCAGTGAGTCATGTTATCTCACAATATGTCCAAAATACAACTATTTCTGTTTGGCCATTTTGACTTCTCGAAGATAGTTCAGAGTTGATTTGTACTCTCATTTATTTATTTTTTGTCCTTCTGGCAGCCCGTGATACCTTTGGTAAAGTGAAGAGTCCATTTCAAAGAACTGTTTACTCCAAATGTGCACCTACACTGTAGAATTAATGCAGTTTGGTACTACTTTAACTGCCACGGCTTAATGCTATGGAATCCTGGGAGTTGTAGTTTGGTAAGACATCAGCATTATTTGGTAGAGAAAGCTAAAGGACTTGTAAGACTATAACTCCCATGATTCTACATCAGGCATGGGCAAACTTTGTAACTTGGGGGCCTCATGCTAGCACTCCTTCCCGGTGACAGAAGGAAAAAAGGGAAGCAGGAAGGAAAGAGAGAGAAAAGGAAAGACTGACCAAAGGGAGGAAGAGAAGGATGGAGGTAAAAAGAGGAGGAGAGAGAGAAGGAAGGAGGAAAGAAGGAAAGACAAAAGGGAAGGAAGGAAGGGAGGAAGAGAAGGAAGGGAGGATGGATGGATGGGAGGGAGGGAGGAAAGGGAAGGAAAAGGAAAGAGAAGAAAAGAAAAAGAGGGAAGGAAAAGGAAGAAGAGGAGGGAAGAGGGAAGGAAGAATGAAAAGGGGAAGGAGGATGGAAGGAGAAAGAGGGAGGGAAGGAGGGGAAGGGAAGGAGGAGGAAGGAAAGAGGAAGGAAGGAAGAAAAAAGGGTGGAAGGAAGGAGAGGATAGAAAGAGGGAAGGAAGGAAGAGGAGGAAGGAAGGAAAGAAGGAAGGAAGGAAGGAAGGAAGGAGAAAGAGGGAGAGAGGGAAGGCAGGAAAGACAAAAGGGGAAGGGAAGGAAGAAGAGGGAGGGAGAGAGAGAAGGAAGGAGAAAAAAGGGAGGGAAGAACAAAATGGTGGAAGGGAATGGAGGGAGGAAGAAAGTGGGAGGGAAGGAAGGAGAAAGTGGGAGAGAGGGAAGGAAGGAAAGACGAAAGGGTGGAAGGGAAGGAAGAAGAGAGAGAAAGAGGGAGGGAGGGAGGAAAGAAAGAGAAAAGGAAGGATAGGATGGTAAGAGAGAGAACGGCCTGAGAAAGGAGTCCCAAGGGGCTACATCCGTCCCCTGGTCCTGAGTTTGCCCATGCTTGCTCTACATCATTGAGCCATGGCAGTTAAAGTGGTGTCAAACTTCATTAATTCTACAGTCTATTTATTCACAGTTCTTATATTTCGCCCTTCTCACCCCAAACGGGACTCTGGGTGGATCACAGAACACATATACAGCATTCAATGCCAATTATACAATGACAAGACAGACAACAAATAGAGGTATATATATAGACTTTTTCTCATCATTCAGCATCTTTGGAGGCTGTGCTCAGTTGAAGCCACAGGGGGTGCTGTCACTCCATCTCCTTGCCAAAGAGCTTTCTTTGTAAACATTTCCTCCAAACTCCATGCCTAGAAGCACCCGAAGTCAGTGTTCTCCAATCAGTGTTTAGATATGTCAGACAACAGCTCCTAACATACTAGCCAGGCCTCAGGATTTCCTTTAATCTAGTTTGGGATTGATAGAGCTCTTTAAAGTTCCCAGGTAGGTTACTCACATCTTCAGATTGTCAAATAGCTCTCTCAATTTCTTCCCTAGTCCTCTAGCATTTTCTTTAACATCCTCTTCCATATGTATGCCTGTCTCCCTGTCTATCCATTCATCCTTCCATCTTGTCATTTTAGTATATTTATACGGTTACTCCATAACATAAATCCTTCGAACAGCATGCAGAAAATTAAAAGAACAGAATATGAAGATACTAAAAAGCCATATAAAGCCACTTCTCTCTGGTAAAAGATAACATTAAAATGCAATATCAAAACAGTAGCAAACTGCATAAAAATTGTTCTTTCTAGTAAAGGGAGGAATGAAACAGTTGATAACACAAGCGTATGATAAAATAAGAATCATAAAGTCAAGAGCCCAGATTGTAAAGCCATGAATTATTTAAAAGCCATGCCACTTGGCAGCAATTCAGTAACTTCTGTTCATGGCATGTAGAGTACGGCAAAAGTGTTATTGGGGTTTGTTTGAAATTCCAAAAAAATATCATGCTGGCTATGGGATTTTGGAGTTGTAGTCCCAGATAGTACTGAATACAATTTAAAGCATCTCTCCATCCTGAATCCCAAAATCCAAAATTGTCTACATGGGTCACAGCAGTAATTATGGATACTTTTATTTACTGATGGCTCAATGTCCACAAACTTTATGTAATGCACAAAAATATTGCATAATTTAACCTTCAGGCTATGTATATAAGGTGTATTGAAGCGTAAATGAATTTCATCTTTAGGCGTGCCTCCCATCTCCAAGCGATCTCATTAGGCTCTTAGTACTGCTGACGACTTGGATCTTAAATTCCCTGGAAAAATGCAGAAATCTTGCTTGATAAGCTTTTAGTCCTGTAAGAACCCAAAAGCACCAAAGAATGACCTTTTGACTCTCTATAGTTACATGTTTCTAGCTATCAGCTTGTCTCATCCTACTCTCCTGATGATGTCGGAGGGGTTTTTTTTGAAGGGGAGAGGGGTAACTAAAGCCCCCAGAATCCCCCAAATAATATCGCAGTGGTCATGGTGGCTGGAGTAGTTTTGCGTTATTGCCCCAAAAGGTAACTTTTCCAAGTTCTAGATATTGCAGCTTGAAACCTGCCTTGGAGAGATGGATTTACTTCCACTTCTTTCCTCCTGAGCTTTGACCTAAGCTAGAACAAGGTAGTGGTTAGTACTGCAACCATTTGTTAGATCAGTGGTTCTCAAACTTCCTAATGCTGCGGCCCTTGAATACAGTTCCTCATGATGTGGTGACCCCCAACCATAACATTACTTTCGTTGCTACTCCATAACTGTACTTTTGCTATTTTGTCATGTAAACATCTGATATGCAGGATGTATTTTCATTCACTGCCCAAATTTGAATATTGGTGAGGTTGGGGGTGGTGGTATTGATTTTGCCATTTGGGTGTTGTAGTTGCTGGGATTTATAGTTAACCTACAATCAAAGAGCATTCTGAATTCCACCAATGATGGAATTGAACCAAACTCGACACACAGAACGCCCATGACCAAGAGAAAATACTGGAAGGGTTTGGTGGGCATTGACCTTGAGTTTTGGAGTTGTAGTTCACCTACATCCAGAGAGCACATCTTGTGTTTCCATTAATTGTAAATGTCTTTTTCTAATAAACAGTTGAGCCAGTTGTTATTTTAATGCTATTTTATTACTCTTCAGAATTTTTCCAAAGGCTCCCACCCCAATAATAAATCTTTTTAAATGTTAACACAGGTTTCTAGATTGTGTCGTCTATTTTTAATCCTCCAAATATGGTTTGACTACAACTCATAAGGATGATGATGATCATAGTACATCAATATTTGGAGGTTCACAGATTTCCCATCTGGTGTACATAGACTCCTAGAGTTAGAAGAGACTACAAGGGCCATCCAGTCCAACTTTATTCTTCAGGAACAGAGAATCAAAGCAGCTCTAACAGATGGCCATCTAGTGAAGGCGACCCCAGCACACTTTGAAACAGCATATTCCACTACTGAACAGCTCTTTCTGTTAGGAAGTTCTTTCTAATGTTTAGGTGAAATCCTTTTTCATTCAATTTGAACCCATTGCTCAGTGTCCTAGTCTAGAGCAGCAGAAAAACAAACCTGCCCATCCTCAATGTGACATCCTTCCAAATAGTTAAACATGGCTATCAGGTCCCCTTTCTAATTTCTTTTCTCAAGTCTAAACTTCCCTTGGTGTCCAAACCTTTGAACATTTTGATTGTTCTTTTCTGGTGGTTTAAACAAGCCTTTGAGAACAACTAGTTCTAGCTCAGCCCAGATATTGCTGAATATGGCCATAACTTTTTCCACCACTTATCCAGGTCACTTCCTCCTATTAGGCCCAGGAAATGAACAGCCATAGACTATACCTATTATTTGTTGTTGCCTGCTATAGCATTGCACCTAATTTCCCGGGCCCTCTAGAAATTGCACTAGCCTTGGCCCGGCCTTTTTAAATTGCCTTGAACAGGCAGGATTATTTTAAATATATATGTGCTATTGTGATTTTTAATGCTGATATTGTTTTGTTAATTTTATGTTTATGTTGTTTACTTTGTAGGTATTGATGATGTTACTTGGAAACCGCTCTGAGTCCCCTCGGGGAGATAGAGCGGTATATAAATAAAGTTTTGTTGTTGTTGTTGTTCTGGATACATTCTAACTTTTCAATATCCTTCTTGAAATCCAGTATGCATATATACCATGTCAAGGCATTGAGATGGCACATTTCCTGACATGCACATCTCCATAACCAGTGGTTCTCAACCTGAGTCTCCAGGTGTTTTGGCCTACAACTCCCAGAAATCCCAGCCAGTTTACTAGCTGTTACGATTTCTCGGAGTTGGTGGCCAACACATCTGGGGACACACAGGTTGAGAACCACTTCCATAAGTCATTCTGAGGCCACATTCCCAAAATATTATCTGCATTTCCTACTTCCAGCTTCAGTGTTCTGAAATACTACAGGTCATAGTGACTGGACTATACTATCATTATGGATCAGCATTTGGAAAATTTGTGCTTTGGGTCACTGTAGTAGGAGATTTGAGTAGGTGTTACCCAACCCCCATGCAGTTATTCCCAGTTTTGCCCTGTATAATGACATAAATGCATTTGATCACATGAAATACTCCAGGCAATGAACTTCACTCCCTGTTTCCTTTCAGATATGCATTCTGACTTGGCACTTTTGGCACTTGACTAAAATAATTATTTAACTGGCCAGAAAAAGGCAAATGTTTCATTCCAGATGACTGAGCACCGAATCCCGCTCATCAGCAGTTTTGCTGTTAAAACATTAATTCGTGAATTGTAACTAGTTCCAGGCATATGGGTTTGTGTGGTATGCGGTCAATGGAATGGAATTCTGGACATGCATACAAAACCAAATGATGAAAAGTCGACAGAATTTTAGTTGCTGAGTAGGAGTGGGCATCATGGCGTGTAGACATAGAAAGCTTTGAAGCAGCCCTATCCGAAAATCTGCTTCCTTTTGTACAAGTCCCTTTCCTTTTATGGTGAAGACGACGGTAACTTAAGAAGAGATTTGTTTATGCTGTGCCACTGTTTCCTAGGTATATTCATTTCCAAGTAGTTTGCTTGATTCTCTCATTATTGGCTGGGAAGCCATTAAACAAAGGTGTCATGAGGCTGGATTTGTGACTGGCTAGGAAACCACCAAACACGGATATTATAAGGAAGGGGGTATAGCCATCTGGAGAAGATCGAAGGATCAAGAGCTTCGTCATCCCTTAACTAAATCTGGATGGAGAAGAACAAGGGCTATCTACACTACAGCCCTATACTAAACTGTAGTAACATCTGGATGTAGCAGAACAAGGGTTTTCAATACCATAGCCTTATATTAAACTAGTAATATCAGGATGGAGCAGAACAAGAGCTATCTATGCCAGTGGTATCCAACCTTTGGTCCTCTAAGTGTTTTGAACTTTAGCTCCTGGAATTCCTGAGCATTAGACATGCTGGCCAGTGATTCTGGGATCTGAAGTCCCAAACACCTCGGGCAGTCATGAGCAAACTCTGACCCTCTAGGTCAGTGGTTCTCAACCTGTGGGTCCCCAGGTGTTTTGGCCTACAACTCCCAGAAATCCCAGCCAGTTTACCAGCTGTTAGGACTTCTGGGAGTTGAAGGCCAAAAACATCTGGGGACCCCAGGTTGAGAACCACTGCTCTAGGTGTTTTGGGCTTCAGCTCCCACAATTCTTAACAGCCTACCAGCTGTTAGGAATGATGGGAGTTGAAGTTCAAAACACCTGGAGGGTCAAAGTTTGCCCATGCCTAACCTAGAGGAACAAAGGTTTGACACTATTTGTTGCATGCTATAGCCATATACTAAACTGTAGTAACATCAGGATGGAGAGGAACAAGGGCTGTCTACACTATAGCCTCCTACTAAGCTGGATCCTTTGGGAGAATAATGGGATATAAATTGAATCAAAACAAGCAAACTGAGAGGACCCTTCAGCCTCAGCTAGGGATCCTGGGAACTGCAGTGTGGTGTCTGTAGGTCTGACTCATCTGCCATTTCCTTGAACTCGAATTCCTACTTTCTGTGTTTGAAATGAGGTTAGTTAAAGATCTATAAGGCACAATAATATCAATAAAATAAATAGTGTAAATCTTGGAAGTAGGTATGTAATCTATTATTTTCCATCACCCAGTATTTAGGGAACAAAGAACATTTACTCCAGTGTTTAGGTTGTATCTCTCCCTTCTTCTGGTATGGGCATTAATATTAGTGTTGGTAAATGGGATGATGCAAATCAGACATTTGTGGTTGTTATCATGTCACTGCTACTATAATTTTAAGGAGTCAGTATATGGAATAAGTTTTAATATTTATATTGGAAAGTGCTTATTGTACTTTTAAAGGTTGTATATTATGTCATGTCATGGCCTATGGCTGGTACAGTAAACAATTCATTCATTAGTGTTGGTAAAAGCAACCTGGAGCACAGATGTGATGAAGTGGTTTGAGTATTGGACTGTGACTCTGGGGACCAGGGTTCAAATCCCTGTTTGGCCATGGAAACCTTTGGCAAGTCACACTCTCCCTCAGTCTCTGAGAGAAGCAAGCACAACCCCCCCCCCTCCCCCATGAACAAATCCTGTCAAGAAAACCCAGGGATATGTTCACCTTAACCCTAGTCAGAAATGACGTGATGGCAGACAGCAATAACAACATTGAAAAGAGCTTTCAGAACATCTCCAAATTGCTTAATGTGCACTGCTTTCTATTCTTTCCCAATGGATTTGACCGTTCTTTCAAACCTGCAGAGTTTTACTGTGCAACTTGAGTAAATAACCTTTTTAGATCGTGTCCAAAACTAGGCAGAGTCAGTAGTGTGTACTGGGGGAGATCATCCAGAGTTTTGGGGTGCGGTGTCATCTGTACGCAGATGATGTCCAATTGTGTCACTCCTTCCAACCTGCTACTAAGGAGTCAGTTGAAGTCCTGAACTGGTGCTTGGCTGCTGTAACGGACTGGATGAGAGCGAACAAATTGAAACTTAATCCGGACAAGACAGAGGTCCTCCTGGGCATAGGGTTACAGCCTGTGCTTGACGGGGTTACACTCCCCCTGAAGGCACAGGTTCGTAGCTTGGGAGTGATCCTGGACTCATTGCTGAGCCTGGAAGTTTCGGCGGTGGCCAGGGGAGCTTTTGCACAGTTAAAACTTGTGTGCCAGCTGCACCCGTACCTTGGGAAGTCTGACTTGGCCACAGTGGTCCACGCTCTGGTTACATCTTGAATAGATTACTGCAACACACTCTACGTGGGGTTGCCACTGAAAACTGCCTGGAAGCTTCAACTAGTCCAATGGTCGGAAGCCAGGTTGCTCAAAGGAGCGGGGTACAGGGAGCGCACAATTCCCCTGTTACACCAGCTCCACTGGCTGCCGTTTAGCTTCCGAGCACAATTCAAAGTGCTGGTTTTAACCTTTAAAACCCTACACAATTCCAGCCCAGTTTACCTGTCTGAACATATCTTCCCCTATAAACTATCAAGAACTTTAAGATCTTCCGGAGAGGCCCTGCTCTCGGTCCCGCCACCTTCACAGTCGTGCTTGGTGGGAATGAGAGACAGGGCCTTCTCTGTATTGGCCCCCTGGCTATGGAACTCTCTCCCCAATGAGATTAGGTCTGCCCCTCCCTCCTGACCTTCAGGAAAAAAAAAACTGAAATCCTGACTTTGAAATCAGGCATTCGCAGATTGATGGATTGAACCAGTAAAGACTAAGAATTATTGGACCACAATGTTTGGATTATGTTGGATGATGTTTTTAACTCGGCGAATTGTCTTTTATATGCATTTTATAACTTATTTATTATGTATGTTGTTTTTAAAATGTTATTTATTGTGCAGCATTGAATTTTTGCTGTTGTTGGCCATTCTGAGTCCCTCCACGGAGGTAGAGAAGAACGGGATATAAAAACTCTAAATAAATAAATAAATAATAAACATTTTCGTCTGGTTTGAATAAACTGCAGTCTTAGAATTGCAGCCTGCCTTCCACTATCGTTGCTGCTCTCCTCTATGAAGAATAATATACAATGAAGTTTAAGGTAGCTGTTCTTAAAGCTAGAGGTGATTTTTCTTTTGTTGCATTCAGCGGTAGAATCAACCAACCTTTCTGGGGACTTCCCAAAGCAATTTGGTGGGGTTGCCCGGGTATCTGCATATTCATAAAGTATTTTATCCTCTTTCCTTTTGGGCTCATTTATGCATAAACACAGTCCAGAGCTTAAAACCTCCGTGCCATTTAACTGGCGTTGGAGAGCAAAGCTCTCATCATCCCCCTGGTCTGTTGCTGCCTGTCGCAATTACATGAATGATTATACGTGGTTCACATCTCCCCTGTTGATGACTCACGGGCCCAGAAATCAGGCAGCAGGGCTCCTACAAATGGGATGCTTTAAAAAATAAATAGCTGGGTTTAAGCGTCTAGTTTGAAGTTCTTGCAATCCTTACAGTCTTGACAGCTGTAAATGCACTCTAAAGGAACATGAAATACAGTTCTCCATTGGCTGTCGGAAGCATCAGATGGAAACTGGTCAAATGCTGTGTGGCTTTTACAGCTGTGGCTATTAAAGCCTCATACAGAATTGGCATTTTTAATATGATGGCCATCACTCATGCCTTGCACATAAGGCAGCCCTGGTAGGCTGACGGTTTCTGGAGTGCTCTCTTAAAGTTGTACTGCCCTCTTTCCTACCAAGCACGAGCTCTTTGCTCAGCAGAGTGGGAGCAGAAGGAAGCTTGTTGGAATTCAGGTGCTGTAGTTTTCTTCAAGTAAAGTAGGTCGGGGATATGGATCTGCCTGTCAGGAAAACTGGCAGGAGTGCCAGGGAAGGAATGAGAAGTGTAGGGGGGAGGGGGGATTAGGCACACCCATCATTCACACAGCATTTTAAAAATACAGCTCAGTTAGATCTATAACTTCTACTTCTTCTAATTTCATCCATTAAATACAGTTATTGCAGTATGTTTTGTAATTGTTCAGCCACATTCTTTCTTGGTCGTTAGGTGGTATGAATTTGCAATTACTTTTACACATGAAGCTAATAAATAGTGCCCATGAATTTGCCATTACTTTTGCACTTAAAGCTAATAAATAGCTTCCATGTATATATTGAACGAATTTTCTTTTGGGTTGTTGTAGGTTTTTCGGGCTGTATGGTCATGTTCTAGAAGCATTCTCTCCTGACGATTCGCCTGCATCTATGGCAGGCATCCTCAGAGGTTGTGAGGTCTGTTGGAAACAAGGAAAAATGGGTTTATGTATCTGTGGAAGGTCCAGGGTGGAAGAAAGAACTCTTGTCTGTTGGAGCTAGGTGTGAATGTTTCAATTGTCCACCTTGATTAGCATTTGAAGACTTGACATGCTTGTTCCCGCCTGGGGGAATCCTTTGTTGAGAGGTGATTAGCTGATCCAATTTTCCTCGTTTCCAACAGACCTCACAACCTCTGAGGATGCCTGCCATAGATTCAGGCGAAATGTCAGGAGAGAATGTTTCTAGAACATGGCCATTCAGCCCACAAAACCTACAAAAACCCAGTGATTCCGGCCATGAAAGCCTTCGACAATACATAGATCTTCTTTTATTTCTCCTTTTGCTTATCTTAATTTATAGGTTAACCTTTTCCCTATAGAGATGTAACCCATATTTAACCAACTCTTTATTGATCAATTCTTTACCTTTTCCAGGTAGAGAATTTAACACGTAACATGAACAATATAAGATTTTATTGCACCAAATCCTTATTCTTCCTTTCAAATACATTTACTGGAGCTCTCCTAAAATGTATCTCTCCACCCCAACCGCCCCTCCTCCCAAAAAAACTAATTACATTATTCATGGTAGAACTTAATACTTGATTCTTCATTTTTTTGGGCACATTAGCAAGATTTATTTATTATTTATTTTTAGTACTTCTATTCTGTCTTTTTCACCCCAAAGAGGACTCAGGGCAGAACACACATACAGCAAATATTCAATGCCAATTGTACAATGACAAGACAACCAACAAATAGAGCAGTGGTTCTCAACCTATGGGTCCCCAGGTGTTTTGGCCTTCAATTCCCAGAAATCCTAACAGCTGGTAAACTGGTTTCTGGAAGTTATAGGCCAAAACACCTAGGGACCCACAGGTTGAGAACCACTGAGATAGAGGTATATTTAGGCTTTTCCTCATCATTCGGCATCTTTTGGAGATTGTGCTCAGTTCCAGCCACAGGGGGGTGCTGTTGCTCCATCTCCTTGCCGAAGAGCTTTCTTTGTTTGTCAACTTTCCTCCAAAACACAGTGTCTAAAATACCTCCCTGCTTAATGTGGTTCCTATTCATCTACTCACATTGCTGTTTTCGATTCGATAGGTGGGTGGGAACTGGGCTTAAGGTCAGGAGCTCACCTGGACCCAGGTTTGAACTGTCAACCTTTCGGTTGGCAACCTTTACTGCAGCTGCAGTTGGTGATTAACCTGCTGTGTGAAAGGGCTATAATTCCCTATTTTTCCACATTTTCTCCAACATTGTTTAGATATTACATTATTAATTCTGTGTAGTTTAAATGGGTAATAAGTAGATAATAGTAGCACCTATGCATACTTCTAAAAATATTTTATCTCTGCCTCATGCTGAAATTGATTAATATGCTTGGGTTTTCCAAATTCAGCCCCATCATTTTTGTTCTATTTTAAACCCCAGATCCGATTCCCATACCAATCTGAATCCATTTAATACATATAATCAGAAAACAAGGCCCTCCCGAGAGCACTAACATTATTTGAATCCATTTGAAATAATAAATTGAATCAAACCAGAGGGTGAGTGTCGAAACTTTAGTGAACACTTCAGGATGTAAAAAATTCAGATCGTTAAATGAATCTGATGACAGTTAACACACATCCAACACCTCTATTGTCCATTTGCTTATGGAAAGGGCAGCTACTTAGAACATACATTATGAGGTTTGAGGGATAAGGGCTCCACATCAGGACATGCTTATCTATGTAGCAGGTGGGGATTGTGACTTCCAACTTTTAGTTCATTGGTAAGCAATGTATGGTTGTTGTTCTGGGCTTTTTTCCTGCCTCTTTCTCCAGAAACACCTCCTCCCACTTCTTCTGCAACATTTAACCTTGCTTTGCGAGAATTATGTCTGCACTCCAGTGAATACAACTGCAACCATATTGAATGGGGTCAAGGCAATATAGCACAAGCCGTATTCAAACTGCTGGAGACAATAGTAGAAAAGATGTTTGTTGGCAAAATGAAATAACTTTATGTGTGTGGGGAGGAGGTCACGAAGTGAATGGTTTTGGTGCAGAAATGAGAGGAAGGAGTAGTCTGTAGAGGCGGTGTGTTGAAGCATTCTTATTTCTAAAGGATGCCCAGTGATTCTCAGGTTGCCTTGTACTGTTATGCCTATATGATACAAGGTCACATCCATGTATTCTGTGCAGCATTTGGATTTTGTTTGTTTTTTTAACACCGCAACTGTCAAAACTCTCGAAATAGGAGATTCGCTGAACTGTCATCCAAAAAGTAAATTCTTCTTCATGTTCTCTGTGACTCACACAGCAGCTATAAAGAACCTTCTAGAGCTCTATAGTGCTTTCATGCGCTGCCCATGTTTAGCACAATTTACATTCTTCCCGTCATTTTCTTTTAACCGTTGCAGTACCTGCAGTTAGGTTCAGAACTTCTGCTTTCTTGGTGAAGTCTATATTTCAGCATTTTCCAAAATCTTCCTCTCCTTCATCTTCTCTTTGTCCTTCATCGCCTTCTTTTGATTTATTTATTTACATCATTTCTCTGAGGATGTTTGCCATAGATGCAGGCGAAACATCAGGAGAGAATGCTTCTAGAACATGGCCATACAGCCCGAAAAACCTACAACAACCCAACCCCTAAATGTTTAGAAGATACTGACTGTTTATATCTCTAGGACTAAAGGTTTCTGAAAACACTCTACACTATCTGTGTATTATGCTGGGCCATAGAGAGTCTCTTCAAACGTCTTTGCAACACTCATGTAAATGAATTTCCACCTTCATTTGTTTGATTTATAAACTGGCTCCAAAGTCTGTTCCATTCCTAGTCCGCAGAGCTCTATGCCTTTCTAGAACATTTTGATGGGTGTGAGGTCTTGTTTGATATGGCTGTTCTGCTCTCGGTCCTCCAGTGACACTATTTCCCTCCATCTAATGAGTTTGCAATGCAATCATCCTTTTGCGTAAGGAACAGAGACCACAAAAATTGTTGTTTACCTTTAACTATGATGCCAAGCTCCCGTTCTGAATTGGCTAATTCAGAGTAACCACCACCTTCTATTTCTTATAGTCATTAATTTGTATATGAACAGAGGTAGTAGCCTTATGCTTAGTCAAATCATCTATCCATTTAATGCAGTGGTTCGCAGTCTGTGGTCTGTGGGCCACCAGTAGTCCCCAAGAACTAAAATATAGTCCGTGGCCTCACTGTTATTACATAATTGCAACGAGAGTGACTGGTCTCGCGAAACCCTCTTACAGTGCCGAGGTAATGGGGATGTCAGGAGGGGAGAGGCTGACTACCCATGAAAAGGGTGACAAGCTTCCTGACTGTTTCTTCTCCTTCCTTCCCCTGAATGGAGCTGTTCCATGTGGTGCCTGGAAGCGGGGGCTCCTTAGTATCTGGGTTCTTGGGGTTATTTGGGATGCTGATTCAGAAAATTGCATTGGATGGACCACATCAACTCTAGATTATTACATATGGTTTTCTGTGGCTGAGCAGATGGTGACTACTGAATGGCATATGTTCTGTATCAGAAACTAGACCTGATGTGGTCTATCCAGTGCAGTTTTCTGAATCAGCACCCCAAATAACCAAACTGAATCTAAAGTTGACCAAAAACTTGGGTACTAATGTTGGAGAGTGGTCCCTGATCAAAGTGGTCTCTGGTCAAAGTGATTCCTGGTCAAGTGGTCCCTGGTCAAAGTGGCGCTTGGTGTAGTGGCACCTGGTCAAGTGGTTCCTGGTCAAATTGGTGCCTGGTCAGACTGGTTCATGGTCAAAGTGGTCCTTCATCAAGTGGTCCCCGGTCAAAGTAGTACCTGGTCAAGTGGTCCCTGGTCAAAGTGGTGCTTGGTGAAGTGACACCTGGTCAAGTGGTTCCTGATCAAAGTGGTCCCTGGTCAAAAAAGGTTGGAAACCACTGATTCAATGTGATATTGTGAAATTAGAATCACATCGATCCAAGATCAAAGATATTACTCTTTTTCAGTCTATTTCTAGGAACTGGTAGTTTCTATTCAGTAGCCATGAGTTCAGGACTAAAGACTTAGAATTCAGTTTTAGTTTTGTTCGTCTGTGCACTGAAACAATAATAAAAAGCCTCTTTTGCCACCCTGATTTTATGTGTGCTGGTGATTAGATTAAAGCGGAGTTGGTGAACCTGCGATCCCTAAGATTTGGTTGGCCTGTAGCTGCCTCCCATTATTCTTGACCTTAGGCCATGCTGACTAGGGCTTATGGGAATTGGAGTCGAATGATATCCAGAAGATTATGGGTTACTTTCCCTAAGCAAAAAACAGCTCAGTTTTAATTCACTTCCTTATTCATGAAACGTTTTGGCAACTTGCTTCCCTCCCATGAAGAACTGGATTTCTGCAACATCTTTTCTATATAATCAGCTTTCCTACTGAGTAAGCAAAAGCACCGAGAGGCCACAGTCTTCACATTAAGGAAAAGTGGACCATTAATTTTCATTTTCAATTCCGTATTTGTATAGATATGTGCATAACACATATCGGTCTAAACACACATAAATCATCTTCTCTTCTGTATCAAAGGCCATTACAGGTTGAAGATACTTTGACATGTCAGTCTGTATATGCACTCATCCATCTTCCTTCCCTTCCCCTTCTCTCTCTCATATGTATTCAGAACAATGGCCTCTTGGATGCTCTCTGGAGTTTATGCTAATGAAAACAGGCAGTCTGAAGGGGATTATGATACTTAGCTACTCTGTGCATGATTTTTGCTCTCAAGTCTGAACTAGTTTAATTTTTTTTTTTTTTTTTGGCTAAATATCCAAGTCCTGATGCACCAGAGGGTATTGCTAAATACTTCATATCCTGGCTTTAAACTTGGCAAGAGAGAAAACTTCTGTTTCAGCAAACTAAAAAAGAATACTTATTGGTTCAAGTAATTTCAGGATATTTAAAAGCTAATTCAATCCATACAGCACTAACCAGTGCCAGATTCCCCTTTTGATCAGTGATAAGAACTCTGGGTGGAATTGTGGTCTCCCTGAAAGGGTGGGTGTTTAGTTTGAAAGTAAGTGCTCTTGGATCCAGCATGCTCCTGAAAGGACAGAGGTGCTCTAAATCCAGTTTTGACTAATGCAACAATGCATCTAATAATAGGGAAGCCATATCTAGCCATATGATCTGTACCAKGGGTCCTCAAACTAAGACCCGAGGGCTGGATGCGGACCTCCAAGGTCATTTACCCAGCCCTCGCTCAGGGTCAACCTAAGTCTGAAACTACTTGAAAGCACACAACAACAACAACAACAACAATCTTATCTCATCATCCAAAAGGAGGCCCACACTTCCCATTGAAATACTAATAGGTTTATATTTGTTAAAATTGTTCTTAATTTTAGTTATAAGTGTTTTTTGCACTACAAATAAGATATGTGCAGTGTGCATAGGAATKCATTCATTCTTTTTTCAGATTATGATCTGGCCCTCCAACAGCTTAAGGGGCTGTGACCTGGCCCTCTGTTTAAAAAGTTTGAGGCCCCCAGATCTATTACTTATTAAGAGTTGAATATGTACTTTGTATATTGACCTGTTGTAAACCGCACTGAGTCGCCTACGGGCTGAGATAGTGCGGTATACAAATAAAGTAARTAAATAAATAAATAAATAAATAAATGTTGTTGGGCTGCTTTTGAAAAAGTTCAGAAGTTGCATTTAATGCAAAATGCAATGAATAGAGTGGCACAAAGAATTATATGTAACTAGCCATCCCCTGCCACGCGTTGCTCTGTCTGGTGATCTGGCAAATAAAGTAATGAGAAAGTGTTGGTTTCTAATATATGTAATTCGTTTATGCTTGTGGGTAAACAGTATTTCTTGTTGTTTCTTTGTAGCGATTGTCTGGTTTGCCTACTCTGGAACATGCAACATATAATTGTCCTTCTTTAGGGGTCCCTTCCAAATCTATGATACTATATCTGTCATATACATGGCATGTGTGTGTGTATGTGTGAATTTATATAAATAAAAATGTAATGTTCGTTTGTCGGATTAATATAACTCAAAAACCACTGGACTAATTGACACCAAATTTGGACACAAGACACCTATCAGGCCAGCGAGTGACCATCACTCATAAAAACACTGAAAAACACAGCAAAATGGACTTAAAAAGCAAAAAAAATAAAATTTACATTACAACACATGCGCAAAACCACACATATATACACATATACACACATACGCACATATATTCACACAGACTGGGCCACAGCAACACGTGGCAGGGGACGGCTAGTCATATGTATCTATCTATATCTATGGCTGGATGACTTTTTGTCAAGAGGGTTTTGATTATGTGAAAGTGCTCTATCTGGATGTAGGTGAACTACAACTCCCAAACTCAAATCCTTCTAGTGTTTTCTGTAGGTCATGGGAGTCCTGTGTGCCAAGTTTGGTTCAATTCCATTTTTGATGGAGTTCAGAATGCTCTTTGATTGTAGGTTAACTATAAATCCCAGCAACTGCAACTCCTAAATGACATAATCCATTTTTTTTCATTGATGGTCACTCCTTGGGTTAGTAGGTGTCTTGTGGCCAAATTTGGCGGCCATTTGTCTAGCGGATTTAGAGTTATGATGTCACTCAAAACGAACAGAGAATTTATATATATATAGATTGGTCTTCACACAACTGCATAAGCTTCCGGTTTGGTTCTGAGTTTAGGTCATGGTGCTGGTATTAACCTGTAAAAAGCCACAGATGCCTATAGGCCACTTTCTCCTGCCTATAATATAATATGATTTTTTTTATTATTTACTCTATTTATACCCCTCCTTTCTCTACCCCAAAGGGGACTCAAGGAAGCTTACATATAGGCAAGTATTCAATGCCTTAAAACACATACAATTCCAGTAAATTTAAAATTAAATCAATGCACAATAAGCATTTAAAAACATTACATTCCATATTAAAATCACACCATCCATAATCAAAGTCCAAGCTGTTACATAGTCATTGCACATATTCCAAATCTGTTATTGCACTGCACTGTTCTCCGAAAGCCTGACCCCAAAGCCAAGTTTTAACTTTCCTTCTGAATGCTAGGAGGGAGGGGGCTGATCTAATGTTGCTGCAGAGGGAGTTCCACAGCCCAGGGGCCACCACTGAGAAGGCCCTGTCTCTCATCCCCACCAGTTACGCTTGCGAGGAAGGTGAGACCGAGAGCACGGCCTCCCCAAATGATCTTAATCTCTGAGGTGGTTCATAAGATTTAGTGGCCCTGTTCGGCAACATCCCCATCCCAAGGTGAAGCTAATTAATATATGAGTTAGTGCTTTCTCTGCAGCAGTGCTTTGATTGTAGAAATCCCAGGACTGGATTCATCCTAGATGAGCTTTGGGCAGGTTTTTTAAAACATACTATTATCTTTGCTCCTTGGTTTTAATAACTATTTTTTAATTTTTTAAAAGGGTATTACAAAATATTAGGTTGTGTTTTTGGTGTGTGTGTGTGTAACTCATTTTACCTGACATTGGGCTCATGGTATGCAGAAAACAATTGATAAATACTTCCAATAATTAACTATGTTTTGTCTGGAAACTCAGATGTTATGAATAATTTATTGTTAGCATGTATCAAAATTAAATTTCCATGTATCAAAATTAAATTTCCCTCCTGTGCAGGTATATACATGCCTTGGGAGCCCCTGCCATTTGGGAGAAAATGCAGAAATGCATTTGGTTAATTAGTTAATTAATAATTAATTGGTTGCAGACTGCCCCTCTAACACCTACCCATAGATATGTCTTAATAATAATAATAATAATTATTATTATTATTTATTTATTTATTTCTAGACCGCACGTCTCTTCCAAAAGGGACTCAGGGTGGTTTACAGCACCAAAACAGGCAAATGTTCAATGCCTTGCAAAGTAAACAAACAACATCAGGAATAATACAAAAAAATACACAATAATAACAGTAAACTTATAATGAAAGACTTAAACGTTGAAATGGGAATAAAGCAATTAGACAATAAACTAGGACGTGTAAACATTAAACATATACAATACAGTCTCGCTTATCCAACCTTTGCTCATCCAACGTTCTGTACTATCCAACTCAGTCTGCCTCCTGCCTGGATCCACAGCTGTTTCAATACATTGTCATGTTTTGGTGCTAAATTAGTAAATACAGTAAGGACTACATAACGTTACCATGTATTGAACTGCTTTTTCTGTTGATTTGTTGTAAAACATGATGTTTTGGTGTTTAAGATCATCTGGGGTGGGGGGCTGTTCTCGTTACCGCCTTTGTCACAGGTACATTTGGTAGAGATGAGTAACAGGGCCTTCTCAATGGTGGCCCCATGGCTATGGAACATCTTCCCTATAAATATCAGATCAGCCTCCTTCCTTTTAACATTCCAGAAAAAAGTCAAGACATGACTTTTTGAGCAAGCGTTTGCAAATGCAGAGTAATTGACATAGGACAACGGAACAACGAGACCGGACAACCTTTTCAACAAGGAGACACGGTGGATTTATATTTTGTTGATTCTGTTTAGTTTTTATTATATGTAATGTTTTAATTGTATTTATGATATTGTAAGCATTGAATTTTATCCCGTAAACCGCCTTGAGTTGCCTGCGAGCTGAGAAAGGTGGTATACAAATACAGTAAATAAATAAATAATTTGTAAAATCATAATGTAATTTGACATTTAATAGGCTTTTCTTTAATCCCTCCTTATTATCCAACATTTTCGCTTATCCAACTTTTGCCGGCCCATTTATGTTGGATAAGCGAGACTACTGCTGGGGTCCTCAAACTTTTTAAGCAGAGGGCCAGGTCACAGTCCCTCAAAGTGATGGAGGGCTGGATTATAATTTTTTAAAAAATGAATGAATTCCTATGCACACTGCACATATCTTATTTGTAGTGCAAAAAAGACTTAAAAACAATACAATAATTAAAATGAAGAACAATTTTAAGAAATATAGAACTATTAGTATTTCAATGGGAAGTGTGGGCCTACTTTTGGCTGATGAGATAGGATTGTTGTTGTTGTTGTTGTTGTTGTGTGCTTTCAAGTCATTTCAGACTTAGGTTGACCCTGAGCGAGGGCCGGGTAAATGACCGTGGAGGGCCACATCTGGCCCCGGGCCTTAGTTTGAGGACCCCTGCTCTACGGTATCATTAAAAACAATTAAACATTAATTGCATATGAAACATTATTTGTGGGAGGACAGGATTAAAATTTGTATTCTTAGATGGGAATTGTGTGACTGTCAGATATTGTTGGACGGCAGCTCCCATTATCCCTCACCATTTGCTGCCCTGGATAGGACTGCAAACAGTCTACGTTGGGTTAAGACCCATAAGCGGGGGGAAAAATAGTTGCCTTTAATCATGCAATTGGTGACATTTGTGGACGCCTCCGGGGAAGCAGAGTGTCAAGCCTGTGAGATTTGTGTGAGTGTGTGTTTGTTTTTCTTGATGCTGGATAAACTCTCTTGTTCCTGGAGGCATTAATCTTCTTTATCGTTCCCTCAAATTTCTAATGCGAGGTTTTTCAAGCTATTGGATTAAGTTGGTTTCCCCCCTTAAATGTCAGATAGGCTTAAACCATGGGTTTCTTTCAAAGATAAATTTCCCTTTAACTATGTGGCAGAAACTCCCCGCTCATTGCCTTGGACTAAGGGGGGTGGCCGCAGGTTGGAATTGCTGGCTTTATGAGGTCAGGTAAAGGTTGGTTTTGTCCTGCTAGCGAGACAGGTCCCCGCTGCGGAGAAAAAATTGCGGGAGTGGAGATTAAATAGGAAAGGTTTAAAAGTGAATTTCTTTTTTGGCTCTACGGCTGGAGTCTATAATGAAACCTTAGCCGAAAGGGTCAGAGCAGGCCCAAGAGTGATCTGATGAAAAAGATTATCATTCCAGATGAATAGCCAGCATTGTGTGCACACCCAGAATGCACAGTTGCGCGCAAAGAATTCATTGTATTGTCGCTACCGAAGAATGCCGCTTCTGTCTGATTATCAGAGTTCTGGAAGGAAATATGTGGGATGTGGGGCCCGCTGGTGGAGGAATCAGTTGTTTTTCCAGAGCTTGGGGCCAGCTCTACTGACATACTCAATGTGTCCGGTGCATATTCCATATCCACTAATTTTGCATCCACGGACCCAACCATCAACAGCTTGAAAATATTTTTATTTTGCCTTTTTATATATGTGATACCACTTTAATAGCTCACAGTATATAACAGGACTTAACAACCACTGATTTTTGTGCCTACGGGGGGACCAAGCCCCAGTAGATACCGAGGATCCACTGTATCAAGGGTATGACCTTCCCTGTAATGCAGCATTTCTCAACCTGGGGGTTGGGACCCCTGGGGGGTTGCAAGGGGGTTTCAGTGGGGTCACCAAAGACCATCAGAGAACATATGTTTCTGATGGTCTTAGGAACCCCTTTGGCAGAGAAGGCTGAAGATCTCTCTACCTGTCCTTCTCTTCTCTTTTGGAAACAGACGGTGAACCCTCCCACCAAAAGCCCTCCTCTGCTGTGATTGGCAGGCCTCTCAGCTGCCCTCTCCACCAAGGGGAGGGCAGTTTCTGAGACTCCAAGTGGGGAGGGAAGAGCAGGTGTGCTCGGCGCATGACAACATGGTACACAAGTGCGGGCGAGGGAGACTGTGTGAGGCATGCCAACAGTCCATTTAAGGCATGGGTGTTCTGTGTGGGAAGTTTGGCCCAATTCTATCATTGGTGGGGTTCAGAATGTTATATGATTGTAGGTGAACTATAAATCCCAACAACAACAACTCCCAAGTGTCAAAGTCTGCTTTCCTCAAACTCTAATGTTCACTGTATTATCGAAGGCTTTCATGGCCGGAATTACTGGGTTGTTGTAGGTTTTTTCGGGCTGTATGGCCATGGTCTAGAGGCACTCTCTCCTGACGTTTCGCCTGCATCTGTTGCAAGCATCCTCAGAGGTAGTGAGGTCTGTTGGAACTAGGAAAAAGGGTTTCTATATCTGTGGAATGACCAGGGTGAGACAAAGGACTCTTGTCTGCTAGGTGTGAATGTTTCAACTGACCACCTTGGTTAGCATACAATGGGCTGACTGTGCCTAGAGCAAACTTTTGTTGAGAGGTAATTAGATGTCCCTGCCTGCTTCCTCTCTGTTGTTGTGCTGTTGCAATTTTAGAGTTTTTTAATACTGGTAGCCAGATTTTGTTCATTTTCATGGTTTTCTCAGAAATTTCAACAGAAAAGAAGAAAACACATGTATTTGTTTGCAAAGCGAGAAGTAGAATTGGTCACTTCCACTTACTTTTTAAATTGTTGTTTTTGCCAGACCCTGTGGCCCCTAGGCCCATCATCATTTCCCAACCCCAACCTTATGCCCGTGCATTCTTAACTTTCTCTTAGTATTAATATTAGTTTCTGACATTATATGCAGGCCGTACAGTTGAGTCTTGAATTTCTTTTTCTTGTAGAGATTCAGGCCAGACCTTTTCTGGTTCATCAGAGCTATAAGGCACTTTCTGCAAGCTTTTGCTTCTTTGGGAGCAAGCCTAATTGGGCAACTTTGCTACTTTAACTAAAATTGGATTTGTAATTGATTCAATGGCTATGCTGAACACAGTTTGAAAGAAGTTAATATTGATTTACTTTAATCTTGCCGGTTTTGTGCCACAGTGTATCCGCAGGAAATCGCTTTCTGGAAAATAACCTCTTGCTTCCTTGGAAAGGGCAGCAGAAACAGATCAGTTAGCAGTTTCCATAGGTTCGGGTCATTGGCAAAAAGATAAGTGCACTATTTCCAAGTAGGAATAGTGGAGGGAAGGTTGAGTGTACAGTGTAAGAATAGCCTTTTCCTGTGGCTGGCTGGTGTGGCTGTCTGGATGAGGAGGAACAAGCTGAGGATCAATCTTGACAAGACAGAGGTCCTCCTGGTCGATCGTAAGCCGGATCGGGGTATAGGGTGGCAACCTGTGCTGGATGGGGTTGCACTCCCCCTGAAGACACAGGTGTGCAGTCTGGGTGTCCTCCTGGACTCATCACTTACGCTTGAAGCTCAGACGTTAGCGATGGCCGGGATGGCCTTCGCACAATTAAGACTCATGCGCCAGCTGCGACCGTACCTCGTGAAGTCGGTTCTGGCCAGGGTGGTCCATGCCTTAGTCACCTCCAGATTGGATTACTGTAATGCACTCTACGTGGGGCTGCCCTTGAAAACAGCCCGGACATTTCAATTGGTACAATGGGCGGCAGCCAGGTTACTAACTGGTGCTCCTTACAGGGAGTGTTCAACCCTCCTGTTTAAGGAGCTCAATTGGCTGCCGTTCGTTTTCCGGTCCCAATTCAAGGTGCAAGTTCTTACCTACAAAGCCCTGAACGGTTTGGGACCTGCCTACCTGCGTGACCGCATTTCTGTGTACAAACCCACACAATCTCTTCGATCATCTGGAGAGGCCCTGCTCGCGCTCCCACCTCCTTCGCAGGCGCAATTGGTGGGGATGAGGGAGAGGGCCTTCTCGGTGCTGGCCCCCCGATTCTGGAACTCACTTCCCAAGGACATCAGGCATGCCCCAACTCTGGCAGTCTTTAGGAGGAGCCTGAAAACGTGGCTGTTCCAGTGTGCCTTCCAGAATAAGGAAAATTCTCAGCAATATGCCCTCAGAATGCACTTTACTACTGGTTTAGGATTGACTGCATTCCCTCATCTCTCTTTGAAAACCCTATACCAATCATATCCTACTTTGTTCATGCCCAGCGTTTATTTTTTAATTTTAAAACTATTACATTTGGCCCGGCCATAGGTTTTTAAATCCTTGTGTGTTATTGTTTATTGGTTATTATTTATATGTGATTTATATTAATTGTAGTGTATTTATTGTTTTTGTTTATTGCTTTTGTTTATTGTTGTACTGTTGGGCTTGGCCTCATGTAAGCCGCTCCAAGTCCCTTGGGGAGATGGTGGCGGGGTATAAATAAAGATTATTATTATTATTATTATTAACGGAGCATCAAATCTTAGTCTACAGAGTTGTAGTCCAGACCTCAAATGACTATAGCAGATCTCTTGCAATGTAAACAGTAGACTGTCAGTTTGTTATTGTGTAAGCTTCCATTGGCTGTAGTCAGTTTCACCAGATACACAAAATGATGTCAGGTTTGTGGGTGTATAGGTGGGCTGCAGATTGTAAACAGCTGGTCAGAATGAATTAAACTGTGAAAAACACAGACAGTGATAATTACTTTAACTGGCCATTGACAAAACATTTGCTGGGTGGTAACATAAATACTCCTTGCATTTTTTATAGTTGATTAATATACTGTATGAAGGATGATAGATTTTCCCACTTCTTCCAGCCCCAGGAAATAGGAGTTGAATTATTTGATTACTCAGCTGTTTCTCACTGAGAACTATCTTTTGTTCAAGAACTGACATCTTAATGTCATTGAGGTTGCAATCTTCCCCTGCGTGATTCTTAAATATTACAGTTTTCAAGGTTATGTCCATGTATTTTTTGTTATTTGGCCTAGAAACTGGTCCATTTTTGTCCAATATAGAATGTCGTATGGCATTGCTGGAAATTGATTGCATATATCAGACAAGAAGATGAGTGGGTGGTGTGTGGAATAATAATAACAACAAAAAGCCCTATAAAAAATACCAGTAAAACTATGTCAGGAAGGGTAGGCCTAATAAAAATAATAAAATTTAACAGCCAAACAATCTCTCTATCTAAATGTTTGACAAAATAAATCATGTCTTAACCTGTCTTTAGGGGGGGAAACTTGGGGGAAAAGGCATATAAGTCCTCAAGGCTGCAATTAATGGGTCCATAAATTACCACCACAAACCTTCACTATGCCTTAGTTGTACGGTAGAGTCTTGCTTCTTCAACCTCCGCTCATCCAACATTCTATATTATCCAACGCAGACAGCCTTCCACCCATATCCACAACTGTTTCAATACATTGCAATGTTTTGGTGCTAAATTCGTAAATACGGTAATTACTACATAATGTTACCGTGTATTGAACTGCTTTTTCTGTCGATTTATTGTAAAACTTGATGTTTTGGTGTACAGTTTGTAAAATCATAACGTAATTTGACATTTAAAAGTCTTGACCAATAGATTCATATATCCAAAAGTTTATATAAAACATAAAATATTATACATTACACACACAAAGAGGGGCCATGGATACTGGGTCACCCAATCGTAGAAGCCGGGGTATCCACGGGGGCGAGGGTAGACTCGGAGTTAGTAGCTTGGGAAGTCTGACTTGGCCACACTGGTCCACGCTCTAGTTACATCCCGTATAGATTACTGCAATGCTCTCTATGTGAGGTTGCCTATGAAGACTGTCCGGAAGCTTCAAATGGTCCAACTATCAGCAGCCAGGTTACTAACGGAAGCGGCACTCAGAGAGCATACAACTCCTCTGTTGTGCCAGCTCCACTGGCTGCCGGTTTGCTACCGGGCACAATTCAAAGTGCTGGCTTTAGCTTATAAAGCCCTAAACGGTTCTGGCCCAACTTARCTGTCCGAACGCATCTCCTCCTATGAACCAGCTAGGGTGTTAAGATCGTMTGGGGAGGTCCTGCTCTCGGTCCCGCCTGCGTCACAAATACGTTTGGGGGGACGAGAGACAGGGCCTTCTCAGTGGTGGCCCCTCTGCTGTGGAACGCCCTTCCTACAGATATTAATYAGCCCCCTCTCTGTTGACATTTCGGAGGAAAGTGAAGACCTGGTTGTTTGAGCAGGCATTTGAATAGGCAATGTAACGAATATAGGAATATGGAACAATTGGATGATGAGACTGGATTTCGATCTTAATTATGAGATGCGAATGAGATGTTTTATTGATTTATATTAACKGTATGCTACTGTTTTAATTGTTTTTAACTGTTTTATGATTTTTGGAGCATTGAATTTTGCTATTGCTAACCGCTCTGAGTCTCCCAAGGGCTGAGAAGAGCGGTATACAAATATAGTAAGTAAATAAATAAATAAATAAATAAATTTAATAGGCTTTTTAAAAATCCCTCCTTATTATCCAAACTTTTTGCTTATCTGGTGTTCTGCTGGCCCATTTATGTTGGATAATGAGACTATACTGTACTTGAAAAATGTAACGTGTTTGGACTATAGTTCCCGGTATCACCATACCACATCCAGGCACCATTCTGACTGGGATATTCTGGGTATTGTAGCTTCTCAATAGTAGCTTTTCTCCCAGTCTGTGCCTATAGGGACTGTTTTATAAGTTGTGTATAAGTTGACCTCATGTATAAGTCGATGGAAGGTTTGGGGGTCCAAAATTATGGATATTGATATGACCAATGAATAAGTCGAGGGTCATTCTATGGAGAGGGGAAAGCCCAAGCATTGCCTCAGAGGCAATGGCCACTAATTTCCCATCCAGACAGTCAAAAAGGTCAGAAATGGCACCACAGTAGAAAGGGTCAAGGGGGGTTGATTCTTCTTTTATGATCTCCTGCAAAGGATTATCATCTTGAGTTTTGCCATTTTTCTCACAGGAGGTGGTTCCTTTTTGGATAAGAGTTATAGCACTAGTGCTTACACTGACTTGTGGATAAGTCAACCCAGGATTTTGAGGTTGAGTTTTGACTAACTTTTCCAGACTTATACAGGAGTAGTTACAGTACTTTTGCCTTCTTCCATTAGTGGCTTTTACCCATCAGTTCCTATGGGGAGGGGCATTGTTTTGCCTTTGAAGGAATGGTATATGGTGAAGGGAAGTTCTGTCAACGATGTGGTTAAGACTGATGTTAAGAGCATGGATAGGAAAATACCTCTTTCATGCACTTAAATGTATCTCCAGGAATGGAACCATGTAGTTCTGAGATATTCTATCTACACCAGTGGTTCATAACCTGTGGGTCACGGACCACCAGTGGGCTGCGAGAACAAAAATCTGGTCCGCGAGCCTCCTTCCTCTTTATTAATTAATTAATTTTTATTTATTTTATTTCGACTCCTTTCATACCGCCTGCCACTCCTTTCCTGTCGCTGACCACGACATATGTTCTGTATCAGAAACTAGAGCTGATGTGGCCGATCCAATTTATTTATTTATTTATTTATTTATTTGGTGCATTTGTTGACCGCCGCTCTCAGCCCTGGGGCGACTCGCGGCGGTGTACAACATATAAAAAACCGCCCCTCTCAGCCTTCTGGCGACACGAGGCGGTTTACAAGGCAAGAATCCAATGCACTTTTCTGAATCAGCACTCCAAACCAAATTTAAAGTTGACCAAAAACGTATTCGTAACCCTTTTGATACTAATGTTAGAGAATAGTCCCTGGTCAAAAAAAGGTTGGGAACCACTGATCTACACATAGTGCATAAAGGACCTGATTATTTATATTGTTTATATTGTCATTGTTATTTCTGGAAATAGAGGGAACACCGCTTGCCTCTTCTGCAGAGCCCAGAATTCATGTTTGCATATGAAGGCACATGGCCTCGTTTTTGGAAAGTATTCCCAGACGCACGCTTCCTCTTTAAGAGGCAAGAGCACCAGTGTTGAATGAGACTGTTGGGAATAATGGAAGAGAAATAGCTGAGATAGCAGAGGAATGGATTCTTCCGCTCGCTTCCGCTCTCCCTGTTCCTCTTCCTTGAGGGGCCTTTTGATAGTTTCCTTTGATGAATGACTGCCCAGCTTCTAGAAGTTGTGAAGCAGTAAAGATAATCTCCAGCAATTGTAAAAGGACCGAGCCGCAGAGAGATGCTCCTTCCCACCTCAACCTTCCCCTCCAAAACATGATTGTAAAACATACTGAACACTGAAGGCCAAATGGGAAATATATAGTGAGCCTGAAGGCTTCATCTAACCTGCATATTTTAGTCTTCAGTAATTAATGTGCCTATTACCATATACCTAGCTGGTGGGCATTTTGTGCATATTCTGCAGTTGCTTTGCCATAAATATAAGAGAACTTGGCCCAGCCTCTTCCAAGCTAATATGGAAGTCTGGAATTAAGGTTTTTTTTTTAAACTGGCCATTCTTCATTCATGGGCTAGAATGAGCAAGGGTGGGCAACGTTATGGAGATCAGGGGTGAATTCTCCTCCTTCCGTGTCTCACATAGGCCAACCCCCCCCCCAATCAATGTGCCCAAATACGAGTGTTTTCTTTTACAATCCATCTCAAAATGACAACTGGAAATAACAGTGTCATTTTGAGAAGGAAGAAAATTGGGATATTTGAGTTGGAATATTTATTTATTTATTTAGTACATTCCTATACCGCCCCTCTCAGCCTTCTGGCGACACGAGGCGGTTTACAAGGCAAGAATTCAATGCTACCAAGGACACAATTACAATATACAATATAAAAAACATCAGCAACAATAAAATCAAACATTATAATGAAACATACTTCAATCAATAATCATTAAAACAATGTCCAGTTCCGCCATATAGTTATTCCATTATTATATCCATTACTCTGTATTTTCAAATGCTCGCTCAAATAGCCATGTCTTAAGATTCTTCCGGAATGATAGGAGCGAGGAAGCCTATCTAATCTCCCTAGGAAGGGCGTTCCATAGCCGAGGGGCCACCACTGAGAAGGCCCTGTCTCTCGTTCCCATCAACTGTACTTGTGATGATGGCGGGACCGAGAACAGGGCCTCTCTAGATGATCTTAAAGTCCGTGCAGGTTCATAAGAGGAATACAGAATTCTGAACTGTTCGTAGATCTGAGGTAGGGGTATTTTCATTGGTTTCCCCACTTTTGGGTGACGTACAGCATGCTTGTGGGATAAACATTGTCTGAAAATTAGACTTTTAAAAATTGGGTGGGGGCTTTGAGGTACTTCAAGGGCCACAAAAGTGATGTCTAGGGTCTGCACGTGGTTCATGGACCACACTATGTCCACTCTATTGCAAGAGAAACAAGCAAGAGAAACAAACCGTACTCCAAAGACCACACTTGCAGGTGATTAGGATTTGCTTCTGTGCTTCTTCAGATTCAGCACACATTCTGGCAGAACTATAGTTTATATTCTCCTGAGTTTAAGACAAGGTTGTATTTTTGAGGTCGTGACTTCACACTCATATTAAGATCCTTGTTTTATTCATTGTAACAAAACATTGTGGTGTGTGTTGACAATACAAATACCGAGAGCTTGCAAGCTATGCTGAGCTCGATAGCTGATCCGGTGTATTTAGGTGATAGACTTCATACACCATCTTTGTTGTGACTTAAGCCTTTTACAGGAAACCTTGAATCTTTTACTGGAAAACAAGTTGAAACATAGGAAAATGTATTCTGAAATCATGTTGCACCCCAAGCCTGGAGTTGTTCCGTAAACAGAGACTTCTTTGTGTGCATGTTATGTCAGCTCCACTGGCTGCCGGTCCACTTCCGAGTGCAATTCAAAGTGCTAGTCTTAAAGCCATATACGGTTCTGGCCCAGCTTACCTGTCTGAACATATCTCCCTCTGTGTCCCGCCTCGGAATCTAACATCATCCGGGGAGGCCCTGTTCTCAGTCCCACCTTCTTCGAAAATACGGTTGGCGGGGACGAGAGACAGGGCCTTCTCGGTGGTGGCTCCCCGTTTGTGGAATGCTCTCCGTAAAAAAATTAGGTCAGCTCCATCCGTCCTCTCTTTCAGAAAGAAGCTCAAAACATGGCTTTGGAACCAGGCATTCAGACAGTAGGTTTAGCAGTAATCATAATGTTGAAATCTAACTATGACAGGCTTTGGATTGAGTCGTCAGTCGTAAAAGCAGACTTGGATTCGGCTATATGAAGAATAATAATGTTTTAAATGCATTTTAATCTAATGTTTTATCTTTTATATAATGTTGTATGTAATGGGCTGAAGGTTTAGCACAGCTGGTAAATCATCAGCAATTATAAGCTCTATCAACCAAAAAGTTGCAAGTTCGAAGCTCCAGGTTGGCTTGAGCTGCCAACTGTCAGCCTAGCTCATTGTTTACCTAAGCAATTCAAAAACAGCTTTAGCTTTGATTAGAGAAATTAGGTACCGCTAAAAGCGGAGGAGGTGTTTTACCACACCATAAAGAAAAAGATCAGAAAATGCTGGGTGACCAAAAAGAAGGAGAAAATCCTGACGCTCTTCATCATAGAGGATAGAGCAACAGCACCCCCTGGACTTCCATGGCACCAAAAACAGCTGGACACTAAGTCTAAACAAACCACCTCCTTCTGTCTGTCTGTGTATTGTCTATACAAAGAGACATTGAATGTTTGCTGTGTATGTGTACTGTGATCCGCCCTGAGTCCCCTTTGGGGTGAGAAGGGCAGAATATAAATAAAGTATTATTATTATTATTATTATTATTATTATTATTATTATTATTATTATGTTGTCGTCATCAAATTGCTGCCGTTGTAAGCTGCCCTGAGTCCCCCTTCGGGGGTTGAGAAGGACAGGGTATAAATGTTGGAAATAATACATACATACATACATGCTTCCCAGTTGAGAAGAGCGCTCCACAGATCCAGAGGAGGAAGCAGCTCTGGACATATTCCCCATGTGTTGTATTACAAGGATAGGGCCTTGGAGGTTGTGACCTCCATGCACTATTTTTCTCATTCCGTAGCTTGGAAATGAAGCTGGTGTAACTGATAAACCGACAGTCTGGGAAGTGTAATCAGAGAAAGATTCCCATTTTTCCTGGAGCAATTATTAGCATATTAGAATATAATAACACGCTGGCTGGAGGGAGGCTGGCTGAGATGTTTGGAGATAGCTGCACCATGCACAAAATGTTGTCTACGGGCTTCATCAGACTGGAGAATGAATGCACTTTAAATCCAGTTTCTGTCTCCGGCAAAATTTTGGAGTTTGTAGTTTACAAACCCCAGAATTCTGACAGTGTTCTTTTGCGCCTCCCTCTCCCTTCCTCCTCCCAATCCGCTCCCTGAGTCTAAGATAAGGTTTGCTGAGCTTTGACATGAAATGGTTCCATTAGGCCTGGGAGAAGCTGAGTCAGCTGAAACCGCTCATCAGATGTGGCCTCAGGGGCTGTGCAGGCAGCAATCATCTGCAGCACTTTACCTGAAAGAAACCCCCAACCGGGAGGCTGCCACCTTCAATTTCTGCAACAGCGCTTGCATAAAGCCCCTTCCCCCTTTTCCCCCTGAAGGGAGCTGCCTCTTTTCATTGAAGCTGCCATAACTGCTTTTCCTGGTCAGGGACCTGAGTGGAAGGGACAGACCTTGATGACATGAAATGCTTCTGACAAGTGAAGCTGTAAGACCTCAACAATGAATAATTCAGCATCTCTGGATGGACTGTGTGGAAGGCAGGCTGAAGCAGCAGGAGTGCATTTCTGGCTGCGGCCAACATTGCATCCCTGTCACCTTTGCAGACTTCTTGGCACCAGAATCCCTTGGAGGAATCTGCTGTCTCAGAGAAAGCATGTCCCCCTTTGTAAATCTTTCAACGCGCAGCCTGCAGATTGAGTCTCTGGTTGGACACTTCTTAGGGTTAACAAAGGAGAGGGGCAACCAAATTTTAATATTATTATTATGGGGGACTCCAGACCACCACAATGCCTTAGTCAGTTGGGTTTCCTTCTCATGTTTGTCAAGAGAGAACTATTTTTACAGGTATCAGTCACCCTTCTTCTTGATGTCATAGAATCATAGAGTTGGAAGAGACCTCATGGGCCATCCAGTCCAACCCCTGCCAAGAAGCAGGAAAATCACATTCAAAGCATCTCCGACAGATGGTCATCCAGCCTCTGTTTAAAAGCCTCCAAAGAAGAAGCCTCCATTACACTCCAGGGCAGAGAGTTCCACTGCTGAACAGCTCTCACAGCCAGGAAGTTCTTCCTAATGTTCAGATGGAATTTCCTTTCCTGTAGTTTGAAGCCATTGTTCTGCATCCTGGTCTCCGGGGCAGCAGAAAACAAGCCTGCTTCCTCCTCCCTATGAGTTCTCCTCACATATTTATACATGGCTATCATGTCTCCCCTTAGCTTTCTCTTCTGCAGGCTAAACATGCCCAACTCTTTAAGCCACTCCTCATAGGGCTTGTTCTCCAGAACCTTGATCATTTTAGTCACCGTCCTCTGGACACATTCAAGCTTGTCAGCATCTCCCTTCAATTGTGGTGCCCAGAATTGTGGTGTCACAAGATACAGATTGGGCAGGGTTATAGGACTGTGTGAAAGCTTGGGAGATGTTTACTTCCCTGGTCCCTTGATGTCCCAATGGTGCCCAAATAGACCTCACTCTTCGGCTGTATGTTGTCACATCACATTACTTCCTGTTATCATTTTTGGCCAGGATATAGCTAAGGAAAAAGGTACACGGATTCACCGTTTCACCATCTTACAAAATAGGTCCTCTTTAGGCATTTTCTAGGTCCTCCAGTACAACTCCATGACATTCTTGGGCCAAAGGCCTTTCTAAAATATTTTAATAAGCTTTGCAATTATCTGTAGTTTTGTATATCCACACAAGTTCTGCGTATGTATCTCCAGCGGATACAAGGATTGTACTATACTTGGGGTGTTGACATATATTTTTGTTTGTTTGGGAAGAATTGGGTGCATTTTGAGGGTAAAAATTGCATAAAAATCATGCCACTTCTTTGTCGTAGTGTCTGTTTTGAATCTTAAGGAGCCACAAAAATGGGATTTGCAGGTCAAAACAGAGCCACTCTTTCTCTTTAAATAGAGCCTTTTTGCTGGTGGTATATGAGTTACTTCTAAGTTTATAAGAATTTCTACTAATTTCCACCCTTTGTTGATTTGACTGTTGTTTCTGCTCTTCTTCCCTCCTGCCCACTCACTCCAAAATAAGTTCTACATTTTGGCTGAATAAACCTCATCTAAGTTAAGAGAATAAGTGATCTGTCATCCGAGGATCCTCTTGAGTTTTGTGCACCACATACCCATTGAATCATTTTAGATCATGTTAGCACAGAAAACAGCAGGAAGATAAATCTTGCCTCGAAAGTGGTCCTTGGGACTATTTCAACACTTGATCTTATCAGTTTAGAGTGCTTCTGCAACTTTCCTGATCTCTGAGCTGGGCACATTAAATCAGACACAATTATTGCTGGAGTGTAGTGTTTCTATTTAATGCAAACCTCTTTCTTTTTCCACGCTTGGTGTAATATTCTATCTGATCTTGGAAGCTAAAACAGAGCCAGCCCTTGTTAGTACTTGAAAGGGAGGCTGCTCACAAATACCAGATGTTGTAGAATACATTTCAGAGGAAGGACTTGGCAAAACCACCTCTGAGTATTCATTGCCTGAGAAAACCTGATGAAATTCATGGTGTTGTCATATGTCAACAAGCAATATGAAGGCACATATGCGTACAGATATGGAGTTCTGATAAGTGGCAGTCCTATAGATAAAGAACACAGCTACCTGGAGAGTTCTAACATCTCATTACTAATGTTCAACTGCAGACAAAAAAAGTGTTTTCCCCCCAAATAAATAAATATACACATTTATTTTTCAATTGGATTGTTCCATCTTTTCCTTGGCGAGCGCATCCACATCTTTAAAAAGTTGGGCAGTGGGTTAAACCCTTGTGCAACAAGACTGCTGACTGACAGGTCAACGGTTCGAATCCAGGGAGAATATGTTGAGCTCCCTCTGTCAGCTCCAGCACCCCATTCGGGAACATGAGAGAAGCCTCCCACAAGGGTGGTAAAATATCAAACATCCAAGCATCCCCTGGGCAACATCCTTGCAAACAGCCAATTCTCTCACACCAGAAGCAACTTGCAGTTTCTAAAGTCACTCCTGACATGAAAAAAAAGGTTGATCAGGTTGAAATAGTGAATGGCTGGCTTGTGGTGGACCAGCGAGTCACTTGTCAGTGGCTTACTGAGGATCTGAAAACAGGATGTCCAAAGTCCCCAGTCCAAAGCTATATAGTGGACTGAAATGGTAGAATCCTAAATTGATGGTACCCGTTTATTTACAGGTGTTACGACTACTTTTCCGTATTACAACGTAACCATAAGACTTATTGCATATCAAGAACTCTTACAGTTATTTCAAAATATGGTAAAGATTTATTGCATATTGAAATTAGCATATCAGGGAGAGGGATTGCTCGTCAGTTTAAGCCTTACTCTGCTAGATTTCTACTTAGAAGATTTATTTTAAAATGAGGATATGTTTGTGTTTGTCTGGTATTGCTAATATCTATCTGTTTGGACGTATGGTTGAAGAATGAGTATCTCATATGTTGGCCAGCTACTAGATAAGATCATTTTTCCTACTTTTTAAAGCCCATCAGGTCAGAATCCAGGAGGTGGGTGAGAGATGAGAGGTTTAGGAGTATAGAGCCTCTGCAAAAGTGGATAAACCACGAATGAAAGAATACCCTTCTTTTAATGGAGCAAACACTTCTCTAGAAATCTCCAGCAGAACCCTAGAGAACTCAGAGATGCCTGAGAGAACATATTAATCAAATCTGAGAATAATAAAAATTGCATAAGTTAAACCTGTAAATATGGAAAGCTGGCTGTACAAGGTTTTACCTTGTTTAATATGTCTTTTCTAATTATTTGTATTGTTTTGAATTCTCAGTTGTTTTAAGCAAGTTAAAATTACCGTGTATACTCAAGTATAAGCCAAGGCACCTAATTTTACCACAAAAAACTGGGAAAACGTATTGACTTGAGTATAAGCCGAGGGTGGGAAATGCAGCAGCTACTGGTAAATTTCAAAATAAATTTCAAAATATACCAATAAAATTACATCAATTGAGGCATCAGTAGGTTAAATGTTTTTGAATATTTACATAAAACTGTCCAACTCTGATTAAACCATTATTCTAACCTTCTACAATGTAAATGTGCTTATGTATCCTTCCAATATTAATAAAGAGAGTAAACTAATAAATGTAATAATAATAATAAATGGAGTAAACTAATAAATGTAATAATAGTAATCAATAGAGTAAAATAATAAATGTAACATTAACAATAATAGAGTAAAATAATAAATGTAATTATAGTGATAAACAGAGTAAAATAATAAATGTAATAATAAATAGCGTAAAATAATAAATGTAATAATAGTAATAAATAGAGTAAAATGATAGATATAATATTAATAAATACAATAAATGTGTCTACATATCCTTCCAATAATAATAAATAGAGAGACAGATGCAGACTGTAGCCAGGAAATCAGAAGACGCTTACTTCTTGGGAGGAGAGCAATGTCCAGTCTCGATAAAATAGTGAAGAGTAGAGACATCAGACTGGCAACAAAGATCCGCCTTGTCAAAGCCATGGTATTCCCTGTAGTAACCTACGGATGTGAGAGCTGGACCTTAGGGAAGGCTGAGCGAAGGAAGATCGATGCTTTTGAGCTGTGCTGTTGGAGGAAAGTGCTGAGAGTGCCTTGGACTGCGAGAAGATCCAACCAGTCCATCCTCCAGGAAATAAAGCCCGACTGCTCACTGGAGGGAAAGATACTAGAGACAAAGTTGAAGTACTTTGGCCACATCATGAGGAGACAGGAAAGCCTAGAGAAGACAATTATGCTGGGTAAAGTGGAAGGCAAAAGGAAGAGGGGCCGACCAAGGGCAAGATGGATGGATGGCATCCTTGAAGTGACTGGACTGACCTTGAGGGAGCTGGGGGTGGTAACGGCCGACAGGGAGCTATGGCGTAGGCTGGTTCATGAGGTCACGAAGAGTCGGAGACGACTGAACGAATGAACAACAACAACAACAAGAGTAAAATAATAAAAGTAATAAAAATACAGTAATAATAATAGAGTAAAATAATGTAAATGTAATAATAACAATAATAATAATAGAATAAAATAATAAATGTTATAATAACAGTTATAAATCTAGTAAAATAATAAATTTAATAATAATAAATAGAGTAAAATAGTAAATGTCATAATAACTATAATAGAGGAAAACAATAAATGTAATAATAACAATAGAAAAATAATAAATGTAATAATAATAATAATAATAATAATAATAATAGAGTAAAATATTAAATATAATAATAATAACAACAACAGCAATAATAATAACAGAGTAAAATGATAAATAACTTTGACTTGAGTATAAGCTGAGGAGGGCTTTTTCAGCCTAAAAAAAGGGCTAAAAATCTCAGCGTATACTCAAGTATATATGGTATTGTGTTTGATGCCACCAGAGATCTCATAATATAGACAGATACCTAGCTGTACTGTATCATTAAAATATTCATTTTATATTTTATATCAATCTATCTCAACATCAGAATCATCCATGCTGTTGTATTTCTAATTAGTGTATTTGGTTGTCAGAGCTGGACAGTAAAGACAGCAGATGAGAAGAGAATCGGCTCATTTGAAATGTGCTAAATGAGAGAGAGCTCTATAGATACCATTAACTCTCAGAAAGGCAAATAAATAGGTTTGAGAGCAAATGAAGCCTCCGTTTTCAATAGAAACCAAAATGACTAAACTAAAGGCATGCTGAAACAACATGACTAATTGGAAGAGATTATAAATTGTTAAAGTAGCATGCAGTAAGAGGAAAAAACGAATCCCACATTTCAGATGGATTAATTCAGTAAAGGAAACGTGACCCTGAGTTTGTAAAACCTGAGTAGGATTGTTGATGACACAGTATCTCTTATTCATAGGGCTGCCATACGTTGAAACTGACTTGACGACATCAAAATAACATCAATTAGTATATTTACAAATACACAAATAATTGGTGCTGGTGGCACTCAGGATTCGTGCAATTCTTGTTAACTGCCTTCAAGTTGACTTTGACTTATGGCGATCCGATAAATGAGAGATCTACAAGTTACCATAAAAATCTCTTCTCAGGTCTTCAATACTCAGGGCCATAGGTTCTTTAATTGAGTATTTCTGCCTGAAATGTGGTCTTCCTTTTTTTTTTTCCTACGGACTTGTCAAGTATTATTCTCTTTTCTAATAAGTCCTGTCTTCTCACAATATGGCCAAAGTATGACAGTCTCAGATTTAGTGATCTTGGCTTCTAGAAAGAGTTTGGAGTCCCTTCTACACTGCCATATACAGTATTTATTTGTTTGTTTATTTATTTATTTACGACATTTATGTGCCGCCCTTCTCACCCTGAAGGGGACTCAGGGTGATTTACAAGTTATATGTAAAAACAATATATTATATATTATTAGCATAGCACAATATTACTATTATATATTACTTTGTTGTAGTATACCACTATACTGTAGTATTATTAGTAATATTACATGTAATATGAAATATAAAATTATTATAATGTATTATTATCAGGACTGTGGTGCAGCTGTCTGAGTGTCAGCTGCATTAAGATCACTTCTGACAGAAAGGTCATGAGTTTGAAGCCAGTCCGGGTCAGAGTGAGCTTCCGACCAATTGTGTAGCTTGTTGTCGACCTTTGCAACCCGAAAGACAATTGCATCTGTCAAGTAGGAAAATTAGGTACCATCTATGTGTGGGGAGGCTAATTTACTAATTTACAAGGCCAAAGCACTCCAGAAAAAGCATGCGGGGAATGCGGAAGTACTTCATCAGTGTCGCAGATGGATGATGAAAGTGACAGCTCCCCTGGCAGCCAGAAAAGTTAAATAGCCTCTGACTGTCTGTCGATATCTGTTGTGTGTCTTTGGCATTGAATGTTTGCCATATATGTGTACACTGTAATCCGCCCTGAGTCCCCTGTGGGGTGAGAAGGGCAGAATATAAATACTATAAATAAATAATAAATAAATWTCGTACTACATTATAATATTATCAATATTATATGTGTATACAATATATTATATAATCATCACAGCACAATATTAGTATTATATATAACTATATTGTACTATACCATTATACTGTAATATTATTAGTAATATTCCATGTAATAYAAAATATATAATTATTATATTGTATTGTTAGTATTATAATGTATTACATTATAATATTATTATCAATATTATATGTGTATACAATATATTATAATATTAGCACAGCACAATATTAGTATTATATATAGAGTATATAATGTATACTGGATTACAGTAGCGTCTTGCTTATCCAACCTTCGCTCATCCAACRTTCTGTATTATCCAAGGCAGTCTCCACCAAAATAGGCAAATGTTCAATGCCTTGCAAAGTAAACAAACAACATCAAGAATACACAGTAATAACAGAAAACTTATAAGGAAAGAATTAAATGTTGAAATGGGAACAAACCAATTAGACAATAAACTAGGACGTGTAAACATTAAACATATACAGTACAGTCTCGCTTATCCAACCTTTGCTCATCCAACGTTCTGTATTATCCAACTCAGTCTGCCTCCTGCCTGGATCCACAGCTGTTTCAATACATTGCAATGTTTTGGTGCTAAATTCGTAAATACAGTAATTACTATATAATGTTACCATGTATTGAACTGCTTTGTCAGTTGATTTGTTATAAAACATGATGTTTTGGTGCTTAATTTGTAAAATCATAACCTAATTTGACATTCAATAGCTTTTCCTTAATCCCTCCTTATTAGCCAACATTTTTACTTAACCAACGTTCTGCTGGCCCGTTTATGTTGGATAAGTGAGACTCTACTGTAATCCAGATTATCAGTGTCGATTATCTGCTTTGATCAGGATCAGGATTACACTGCCATATAATCCGGTTCAAAGCAGATAATCTGTATTTTATATGGCAATGTAAAAGAGGCCTGGATGCCTTTCAAAAGAACATTGTGATTTGTATGTTTCCCAGTCCCAATATTTTGCGCAAAATTACCCCGTAAAAAATCTTAATAGAGCATCAGAAGATTTTGCTTTCAACTCGGAGACATGTTTGTATTGACTTCGTTTTCTTTTTCATGGCTATTGTCTCTCTGCCCATTTCCACTCCTCCTTCTCCTCCTCCTCCCCAGTTGCTCTTCTTCCTGCTTGCCCTCTGGTCAGACTCTGCCTAAGTGATGATATTGTCATGAATCACTGTCAGTGATGGAGATTGGTGCCTTCATTTACTTTGAACAAACCCACTGATCTCAGCAGGCGTTCTACCTGAGTTGAGCATTGATAAACTGGCACAAAGCCCTTAGCATTTATTCCTGAGAGGTGAGCATCGGTGGAATGAATGAATGAGGCAATTGCACCGTCTTTTTCCCTGCTGTGTTCATTTAAAGCTGTAGACATTAAACTGGTGACAGAACAGGTGTTGTTTGATGAATGGGGGCAGATTTGGAGCAGCTGGTAAGGATACGGTTGGGGCCAACTGCAGTCAGGGAAAATGGCAAAGCTTGATATCTCAAGGGATGAATTGGTTTGGGAAGGGAATTATCAGGAATCCTAGGGATACACAGGGGAATTACAGCTGCTGAATCATATGCTTCCCCCCACTTCCCTCTAATTGATTATATTTCCAATTCATGACCTGTAGAATATGGGAGAAAGATGTGTAGTTACTTATAGTAGAAGAAACACAGAGTTTAGGAAAGTGAGGCCAGAATTGTTTTGGGATGCTATGCTATGTGAAAGCTAGCATGGTGTAGTGCAGTGGTTCTCAACCATCCTAATGCCGCGACCCCTTAATACGGTTTCTCATTTTGTGGTGACCCTCAACCATAACATTGTTTTAGTTGCTACTTCGTAACTGTAATTTTGCTCCTGTTATGAATTGTAATGTAAATATATCTGATATGCAGGATATATTTTCATTCATTGGGCCAAATTGGGCACAAATACCCTATATGCCCAAATGTGAACAGTGGTGGAGTTTGGGGAAAATAGACCTTGACATTGTAGTTGCTGGGATTTATAGTTTACCTACGATCAAAGAGCATTCTGAACTACATCAATGATGGAACTGAACCAAACTTGGCACACAGAACTCCCATGACTAACAAAAAATACTGGAAGGGTTTGGTGGGCATTGACCTTGAGTTTTGGAGTTGTGGTTCACCTACATCCAGAGAGCACTATTGACTCAAGCAATTATAGAATCATAGAATCAAAGAGTTGGAAGAGACCTCATGGGCCATCCAGTCCAACCCCCTGCCAAGAAGCAGGAATATTGCATTCAAATCACCCCTGACAAATGGCCATCCAACCTCTGGTTAAAATCTTCCAAAGAAGGAGCCTCCACCATGCTCCATGGCAGAAAGTTCCACTGCTGAACAGCTCTCACAGTTAGGAAGTTCTTCCTCATGTTCAGATAGAATCTCCTGTCTTGTAGTTTGAAGCCATTGTTCCACGTCCTATTCTCCAGGGAAGCGGAAAACAAGCTTGCTCCCTCCTCCTTGTGGCTTCCTCTCACATATTTATACATGGCTATCATATCTCCTCTCAGCCTTCTCTTCTTCAGGCTAAACATGCCCAGCTCCTTAAGCCGCTCCTCATAGGGCTTGTTCTCCAGACCCTTGATCATTTTAGTCGCCCTCCTCTGGACACATTCCAGCTTGTCAATATCTCTCTTGAATTGTGGTGCCCAGAATTGGACACAATATTCCAGGTGTGTCTAACCAAAGCAGAATAGAAGGGTAGCATTACTTCCCTAGATCTAGACACTATGCTCCTATTGATGCAGGCCAAAATCCCATTGGCTTTTTTTTTTTTACACAACTTGACACAAATACTCAATATGCCCAAGTGTGAACACTGATGGAGTTTGGGGAAAAGAGACCTTGACAATTGGGTGTTGTAGTTGCTGGGGTTTATTGTTCAGCTACAATCAAAGAGCATTCAGATTCCCACCAACGATAGAATTGGGCCAGACTTCCCACACAGAACCTCCATGTTTTGAAGAGACTTGCTGGTGCAAGCCTCCCTCCAGCCTTGCATGCTCTCCCTCACCCACACTGCCATGCGCCAGGCACACCAGCTCTCCCCTCTCCGCTTGAAATCTCAGAAATGCCCCTCCCCTTGGCTGAGAGGCCAGTTGAGAGGTCGGCCAATCACAGCGGAGGATGGTTTTTGGTGCAAGGATTCGCTGTCTGTTTCAAAAAAGGAAGAGAAGGACAGATGGCGAGATCTTCAGCTATCTCTACCAAAGGGGTTCCTAAGACCATCAGATATATACATGTGTTTTGTGATGGTCTTTGGTGACCCCTCTGAAACTTCCTCGCAACCCCCCCCCCCAGGTTGAGAAACACATGTGTAGTGTTTTGAGCATCGAACTATGTCTCTGAAACCCACAATTTGAGTCTTCTCTCAACCATGAAAACTACTGGGTGACCTATGGTGAACCCCAGAATCAACTTAGGGTCGCTATAGTTCAAAAACAACTTGAAGGCACAGAACAACAACAACGCTATATCTAAAAATGGTTGCTCTTTCCCAGAAGTTACATAACTACATTCCCTAGAAGAGCCAGTTATTCTGCAAGCATCTCTCACATTTTACTCGGTGGACAGAGAGCTAATCAACCATGGTGCAATAAATGAACTCAAGCCTGGGGTGCCATCTACAATTACAGGAGCCATTGGGAGATGCAGGATAACTAATTTGTTGAATAGCTATGCTCTGTTGAAAGAGTAATATGATTCGCTCCTTATTTATTTGAATTATGGCTTCCAGAATCCCCTCCCCCTGTCAGCTTAGGAGCCTGGGAGTTGTGGTCTAAAACAGATAGGCCTTTCTGAGCTCTCCCGGATGCCTTTGTGGCATAATCTATATAAAGAAAAATGTAATGTTAGTTTGTGGGAATAACATAACTTAAAAACCACTGGACGAATTGACAAAAAATTTGGATACAATACACCTATCAAGCCAACAAGTGACTATCACTCATAAAAACACTGAAAAACACAGCAGAAGGGACTTAAAAAGCCAAAAAAAAAATAAAATTACAACGCATGTGCAAAGCCACATATATACACATATATACACACAAAAAACACATATATACAGATTAGGCCACAGCAACGCGTGGCAGGGGATTGCTAGTGTAAAATAAACCATGTGTAGTTCATGTTTGATTAGTCCACATACTGCCTTGCTAGAGAAAGAAAATATGCCACACAGATGATCAATAAAGAACAAATAGTTTACTCTTTGTAATTCAGAACAACATATTTACAATCATGTGATCAGTTGTATTGACTCACATAATGTCCTTTTATAACCGTGACTGTGGCGCAGTTGGCTTGGAGTCAGCTGCATAAAGATCACTACTGACCAAAAGGTCATGAGTTTGAAGCCGGCCCGGGTTGGAGTGAGCTTCTGACCATTGTGTGTAGCTTGGTGTCGACCTTTGTAGGACGAAAAACAGTTGCATCCGTGAAGTAGGAAATTTAGGTACCACTTATGTGGGGAGGCTAATTTAATGAATTTACAACTCTATAAAATATCCAGCAAGCAAGTAAAAAATGAGGAAGTACTCCATCAGTGTCTCAAATGGACTGAAGCGACAGCTCCTCTGGTGGCCAGAATGCCCTCATGAAAGCTGGAAAGTTAAATAGTCTCTGTGTGTCTGTCTATATATGTTGTGTGTCTATGGCATTGAATGTTTGCCATGTATATGCACATTGTAATCTGCCCTGAGTCCCCTGCGGGGTGAAAAGGGCAGAATATAAATACTGTAAATAAATAAATAAGAGATTTAAAATGGTCTGTCTTTGTCCATGTGGAGAAAATCGTTCAAACAGCTCATGAAACAAGAGCACACTCCAAACTGTCTCTCTCTTTGCTTCACTGTAGGCACCTGCACAGCCCAGACGTAAAAATATAACAGTATCCAAAAGTCCCAGGCTCAGCCAGCTCCCCGGGCATAGCCCGACCAATCAGATCTGAGCATCTTATTTTACAATTGACACACACACTAACTGATTTCTTAAATGCTCCAACAGCCTTCATATCACTTTGCAGCACATCCAATTCCCATTCAATAATAATAATCTAGAAGAGCAGTCACCTTGCAGGAACCAAAAGATAATTACAGTTGATTCTCCAAATTCGCAGGTTGAACTTTTGCAAATTTTATTATTTGGGGATTTGATTAGTACATTCTCACTAGGTTCTTTGGCGTGACTCTGTTTAACTTTGCTGGAAGTTGACTGTAGAGTTGACCTGATAGACCTAGAAATTCCTAGAATGGTATTATATCAGTTTTTTTAAAAAAAATGTGTTTTAAACTCACAGTTTTCCACTTTTGTGGGGACCTAGAACCCCTAACCCTGCAAAATTGGAGGGCCCACTGTATTTCAAGGTTTACTCCCAGTCCTTGGGCCATGATGTATAGAAAAACGTGCAATGCCGGCTTTCACTTCTAATTCTAAAATAACTATTCAAGGGAAACAGGCGAGAATGAAATAGGAATACATAATCAAATCGTGAAGCAAAAAAAGAAAAAGCAGAACTATAAGGTACTGGAGGGAAAGGCATCACAAATGAATGCAACAATTGAATCTGTCAGTCTTTACCTCCAACAACATGTAGAGCTCTTCATATTAAAACTGCATAGTGTTAGATTTGGGAGTATGATGCAGTGAAACGCTATCTTATGTGACAGAATGGAAGTAGGACTTATTTTAGCAAATTGTGTAGGATTGTGTGCGAGAGTTTTTCCTTTGCTCCAGAAATTTTAAATTCTCTGCAATGAGATAAACAAATGGTAGAAACTGTGTTTGAAAAAAAATGTTATATGATGCACAAAGTATACAGGTTTCTGTATCTAAGCTTTCAACTTTGTAGACATGGGTTATTGTAAGCATTTTGCCAGGTTCAGCTCTGCCATTTATTTATTTCTCGTGTCAGAAGCAAGTTGACGGTGCAGTTAAAATGCATTTAAAAACACAAACAAAGTTTTTTAAAACTTGGCATTATGCTAAATGTCCTTTTAGGGACATGAGAGAAGCCTCCCCTCAGGATCCGGGTGTCCCCTGGTCAACGTCTTCGTAGACGGCCGATTCTCTCACACCAGAAACAACTTGCAGCTTTGCAGTTAGGCAGAGTAAGAACGTTGCATCACATTGCAGGTCTGGGGTACAGCAGGTCAATGCCCACCAAACCCTTCCAGTATTTTCTGTTGGTCATGGGAATTCTGTGTGCCAAGTTTGATTCAATTCCATTGTTGGTGGAGCTCAGAATGCTCTTCGATTGCAGGATAACTATAAATCCCAAAAACTACAACTCCCAAATGACAAAATCAATCCCCAACCCCACCAGTATTTGGCCGTATCGGTATTTGTGCCAAATTTGGTCCAGTGAATGAAAATACATCATGCCTGTCAGATATTTACATGACAATTAATAACAGTAGCAAAATTACAGTTATGAAATAACAACAAAAATAATGTTATGGTTGAGGGTCACCACAGCATGAAGAACTATATTAAGGGGTTGTGACATTTGGAAGTCTGAGAAACACAGGACTAATAGATGGTGTCATAGTCTTTGCTACTCAAAAAGTATTTGGTCTTCACCCCAGAAGCCCAGGTTCCCCAACCATTGTTTGAAATACAATTAAAATACTGGTCCAGCAAGCTTATCTAATGTGCAACTGGGAAACATCTTGGGCAGGAAAACCTTAGGCATTTGTTCTGCTTCTCAAGTCAGCTCTACATTTAGTTCTCTTACCCAAACTTTGCAAAAAAGAAAGAAAGAAACTAAGTACATGCCTCAAACTCCTCATCCCTGAATTTATTTGAACTGACAAATATACTTCAATATTTTTCTTGCATTAATAACACTCTTTTAGCCTTCCCCCGTTTGATGTCGGTTCTGCGGCCCCAATTGTTTTTCCAGAAGCCTGGTGTTTTAGTAAGGTCACCAACAGACCTAGTTTTTATAATAGCATGCCTTTTCTTCTGTTAATCATCCAGCTGGATTGTAGTAGATTAGCATATAAATATGAACATTTTTAAGGGAAATGACCTGGAATTCTGTTGTAGTTTTCAGTGGTGTTGAAAGGGTATTACCTTGATCTCCTCGGAGGAAAGGCAAGATAGAAATGTAATGAGAAATAACAGATGAATAATGGAGTTGTCATTGCCTTTGGTGTCTGCCCATCTTTATTTTTTTTGCCTCAGTGTTGATCTCTGGGCAAATGGATTTTAGAGTTTTTTTGGAAGAAAAAATATGATGAGTGTGTACACATCGTAGGCAGTGATGCCTCTCCTGCGCACCTGTCAGATGCCTGAAACAGTCAATATTTCTATCCAGGTGACAAATGATCAAAGGGTTCTTAACTAGTCCAAGGAGAGCAATGCGTGATGTTAGTAGAATGTTGATGACAAGTAGAAATAAAATGGTGGGTGACGAATATAGGTGGAGAAGTGACAAGCGAAAATGACATCTAAGATTTTTCTCCTGGTTTCCTGTCCTCATCCATCATTCACCTCATGGTTTTCTTCCACTTTCATCTCAATGTCTTAGGAGAACAGTTGCTTGGAGAAAAGGAATGAGCAGAGGAAAATGTTGTTCTTCCTTTTCCCGTCTACCACTTTTTCACTACAAATTGCCCTGCATCTTGGCTAAGTTGTTGCCAGATATGATTCCAAAGTAACATTGGAAATCTAAATACCTTTTTTTTCATGTCAGGAGCATCTTGAGAAAGTGCAAGTCACTTCTGTTGTGAAAGAATTGCCTAGGGGATGCCCGGATGTTGTACTACCTTGTGGGAGGCTTCTCTCATGTCCCCACATGAGCTAGAGCTGACAGATGGGCGCTCACCCCATTCCCCAGATTCGAACTGCCAGCCTTTCGGTCAGCAGCCCTGTTGGCACAAGGATTTAACTATTACACAACTGGGGGGGATCTAAATACCTGAAAGGTAACTTTGGCCTGAAAAAAGTTCCAGAGAAGATGTCTTGGAGCTTGTTCACATGTCACAATAAACCAAGTATGGGTAAACCCATACTTTTTTTCTCAGGCCCTCTTCTCTCTCACTGTCCTGTCCTTCCTTCCTTCTCTCTTTCCTTCCTCCTTCCCTCCCTCTTTCTCTGTCCCTGTTCCTTCCAACCTTTTGTCCTTCCTTCCTCTCTTTCTTTCCTCCCTCCTTCCTTACCTTCCACTCTTTTGTCCTCCCTTCCCTCTCTCTCTCTCTTACTCCTTCCTTCCCTCCTTCCCTTTTGTCTTTCCTTCCTTCTCTCTTTCCTCCCTCCCTCCATTACTTTCTACCCTTTCATCCTTACCTCCCTCCTTCTCTTTTGTCTTTCCTTCCTTCTTTCTTTCCTTCCTCCTTACCTTGCTCCCTCTTTCTCCTTCCATCTTCCTCTTCCATCCTTTCATCCTTCCTTCCCTCTCTCCCTCTTTCTCCTTCCTTCCTTCCTTCCCTTTTTCTTTCCTTCCATCTTTCCTTTATCCTTCTCTTTCTTCCATCCTTCACTTCCACCCTTTTATCCTTCCTTCCCTCTTTCTCCTTCCATCCTTCCCTTCCTTCCATCTCTCTTTCCTTCCCTTCTTTTCTTCCATCATCGAGAAGCCAGTCCTCTTAGCAAGGAGTGCTAGCATGTGGCCCCAAGTTAGAAAGTTTGCCCATGCCTGCAAGAAACCATATTTCTGCTGTCCCTAGTTTGTTGTTCAAGTCCTGATTTGCACAGCAAATGCCAACATGGCTTGTTTTCCATATTTTGGTTTGTTTCTTCCAACCAATTTTGCTAGTTCGTGTTTCAGGGCAGGCAGCTAGGGACAAATCTCCATTGTGGTTTGGACGTCAAAACCAGCTGTGGTTTGTACGAGCCACAGTTAGTAAACTAACAGCAGATCATGGGTTCAGGTTGTGGTTTGTGCCTGGGTAAGAAATCATGCCTCTTTAGTGATGGCAGATTTGCATATCCCAAGTCAGATTTCAACATGGCTTTTCTGATATGTAAATAGAAGCCGTCTCATTTGATGTCACTTTCTTCAAGAGAAGCAAAATGGAAAAGAAGTCTCAGCAGGTTATTGATGTTTTTTCTTTGCTGTGAGTTCTACCTAGTTTATGCAGGTCATTGTCATTTGCTTCTATAAAGATAGGACACATTATAATTTCTCTTAACTGTTTTTTTAGCATTAATTCAAGCTACACTTCCCACTCGCTAGCCTGGGGAAGATGTAACACCGATTTCATGGAGGGCAGGTGCTTCTGGCTTCTAAACTATACTTAGGAGATAAAGCAGTTACGTCTCCAAAGGAGGCAAGAAATAACAGATAATGTTTATCTTTGGGTACGTTCCAACAGCCAAAGTAAAAATGTAATATTATGTACAGGCACTGAGTTTATACAGTTCTAAAACTTTCTTTTTGAGAAGGGGTGACAAAGCTATCTGCTCTAATAAATGTACACACGATTTTCAACAATTAAGATTATATCTACTACTCTGTTTTAAAAAGATACAGAGCCCAGCAGTGTTGCACCGTGAAGTGTGGGCTGTAACTGTAAAATAACAGTGACGAAGTGGAAGAAGTGAATGAAGATAGCAAATAGTAGCTGTAATGTTGATCCAGATAAGATGAATTCCTCCCTGCGCGGCTTATAGAATTATATTTCTCCGTTTGTCCTCATTGCGCTAGATAGTATTGTCTTGGGTACCCATGTAAAAATAGAAAACAGCCGTGCCTCTTCTCACACGCTCTATGGGAAGTGTGCGATGTTTCCTGGGAATCTGCAGTGAAAGGAAGAATATTTAAGGGGAAAAAACATGGCAGTGTTAGTGGAGCATAGTGGTTATAATAAACTTCAGGTATATGCCTGGTTCAAAAGGGGCACATGGTAGTCTTTATGCCGCCCGTATCTCTCAGCATGTATATTCCTAAGAATTGTAAAGCAGCATAGAATTATTTATTTATTTAAAATATTTGTGCCCCGTCCTTCTCAACCC
>NW_026844366.1:329667214-329788418 GCF_025583915.1 Anolis sagrei ordinatus | reverse complement strand
CGCTCTATGGGAAGTGTGCGATGTTTCCTGGGAATCTGCAGTGAAAGGAAGAATATTTAAGGGGAAAAAACATGGCAGTGTTAGTGGAGCATAGTGGTTATAATAAACTTCAGGTATATGCCTGGTTCAAAGGGGGCACATGGTAGTCTTCATGCCGCCCGTATCTCTCAGCATGTATATTCCTAAGAATTGTAAAGCAGCATAGAATTATTTATTTATTTAAAATATTTGTGCCCCGTCCTTCTCAACCCCCCCCCCCTGGGGGGGGGGCTCAGGGCAGTTACAATGGCAACAATTTGATGCCAACACAGACAGAAACACAATACGACATTTATTTATTTATTTATTTATTTACTGCGCTTATATACCGCAATTCTCAGCCCCACGGGCGACTCATTGCAGTGTACAACATGAAGAAAACAAGTGCAATCTACAAAGCGTAGTGCAAAACAGTGTACAATTCATCATAATCATAACAGAGTAGAAAAAACATTAGGGTTATATTATTATTATTATTATTATTATTATTATTATTATTATTATTATTAAACATTAGGTTAAAATCCATTTAAAACATTATTATCAACCATATTGCCATATTCAAGTCCGATTCAGCGACCAGTCCGAAGCCAGTCCATAGTCTGTCCTATTATTTATTTGTCGTGTCAGGGCAACCAGTCAATTATATTACATTTCTATCAAACAAAGCAAACAAACAGAAAAATACAAAATTTGTGAGTTTGGTAGTTGATTAAATGTCCTTTGACCAGTATCTGGCCACTTGAAGTGCCTCTGGTGTTGCTACAAGAAGGTCCTACATTGTGCATGTAAGCCTGTTAACCGAATGCCTGGTCCCAAAACCATGTTTTGAGCTTCTTCCTAAATGATGGGAGGGATGGATCTGACCTAATTTTACTGGGGAGCATGTTCCACAGGCAAGGGGCAAGAGACAAGACCCTGTCTCTTGTCCCCGCCAAACGTGTTGACAGATGGGAGCTCATCCCACTCACCAGATTCAAACCGCCAATCTTTCGGTCATCAGTCTTGCAGGCTCAAGGGTTTAACCCATTGCGCCATTGGAAGCAACTACCAAGGTCCCAATTCCTTTCAAAGAACTTTAACCTCTACTTCAACCCCAGTATAAGACCCTCTGCAGTTATGGACTCTTTTGGTGGATTTGGAGGGGAGCATTTTACCTTTTTACATTCATAAAACATAAAAACAACTCATAATGAATCTGTATAATTACTATCTTCCCACAAAAATAATGGTTGCAACTAATGGTTGGGGAAAAAAACCTTCTCCTTGTCCGTGAGTGTACATTGCCACAGTCTTCTTTGAAGTGAGTAATGTTTCATCATTATTGAAATATACCAAGTACTTCAAAGGCATACATCTATTTTTGGTTAAGTTCTCATCATCCCTTTTTCTGCCAGTGTCTGTAGCATAACAAGCAAGAGTTTGCAAGTCATAGAATCAAAGAGTTGGACCTCATGGGCCATCCAGTCCAGCCCCCTGCCAAGAAGCAGGAATATTGCATTCAAATCACCCTTGACAAATGGCCATCCAGTGCCAGAGCTCTCTGTCAACCGTGGCCACCCCCAGCTCCTTTAAGATCAAGCCAGTCACTTCAAGGATACCATCCATCCATCTTGCCCTTGGTCTGCACCTTTTCCCTTTTCCTTCCATTTTCCCCAGCATAACTCTCTTCTCCAAGCTTTCCTGTCTTCTCATGATGTGGCCAAAGTACTTCATCTTTGCCTCTAATATCCTTCCCTCCACTGAGCAGCTGGGCATTATTTCCTAGAGGATGGATTGGTTTGATCTCCTTGCGGTCCAAGGCACTCCCAGAATTTTCCTCCAACACCACAGTTCAAAAGCGTCTTATCTTCCTTCGCTCAGCCTTTCTTTCAGTCCATCTTTCGCATCCATAGGTTACTATGGGGAACACCATTGCTTTAACTATTTGGGCTTTCATTGCCAATGTGATGTCTCTACTCTTCACTATTTTATCGAGATTGGTCATTGCTCTCCTCCCAAGAAGTAAACATCTTCTGATTTCCTAGCTGCAGTCTAATTATGAGGCATCTGCTTGCCAGGGTTTCTCTCTTGCTCATGCCTTCCTCCAAGATTACTGCCTGGAATTACTTTTAGGAACAATATGGGTGAAAAGATGCTTGATTTGATTGCAAATTAAGCCAAAATGTGAGTTGCAAAAGGACATCTCAGTGAATCAAAGAAAGGAAAACATGACCTCATGCTGAATTTCAGGATTTATCTTCTTACAACTGTGCTTCGTTTCAAATACTCAGTCTCCCTATATATGCCACCATATAGATTATGTGGTCTGCGCGACCACATAATTTGCACAACTACATTGTCTGCACGAGAACAGTTTTTTCTCCTCCCCCCCTTTTTCCCTTTGACCTTGTGCAAAATAAACTAACAAGCAGAAAATATGAAGTTCTACTAATGGTAAAAGAACTTTATTAGTCATCTTCTTTCCTATTTATTCAGCACTCTTTAATCTTTCTTCTTAAATACCGGGAGCTGTTATTAACTTGGAGCTGACCAAGGATTGGATTTATTTTCAAGTTGGCTACATCTCATTTCTTTTCTCAGCTCTCCAGTAATTAGAAATGTATGAATGCATCTTATTTATTAAATGTTATAAATGATACTGTACAGGCGGTATAAATGGTACAATGATTCTTTGATTGCACAAAACCGAGAGGCACAGACACGCCGCTTAGCGTATCCTTATTTCCTAAGCTGTCAAACCGGTTGATAGAACAGTTAGGGATTCCTCACACGTTTCAAACTTCCTATTCATAAAACACTTCTGTGTAGGGATTAACCTGCCTCTCTGCCAGCACTCATGACAAATCATGCACATAATTCTGGGCTGTTTGCACACAGTGAAAATTCCCCACTTCTAGTCCAGGAATTGATCAACACAGATGAGCCACCTGTAGCTTTTGGCCAAATTCAAAATGCTCTCTGCATGTTTATGCCTCTAGTCAGAATAATCTGTCCTTCTCCATTGGCAGTCCACTGCTAGGAAGGCAGACGGGCATGGGAGCAATAGGGGGTTAGGAGACGTTGGCATTCGGGGATCTCTATGAATCTATAACACAGAGGAAGAGGGATCAGCTGGTTGCATTAAGGAAGAAATTGGCAGAGTTGTTTGTGTTTTCAGCTGACAGGTTTTTAATCACACATGGCACCTGTTTACGAGGTGGTGGAAGTAAGTTGCTTGATATCATCATGAACAGCAAGTCCTCTTTGAAACTGCTTTCAGCTCTGTGACACATATGTGCATGCTTATGTGCCTTCAAGTGTGCCTGTTAACTGATGGCAACTCCATGGATTTCATAGGGTTTTATACAGACACATAAACTAGAATTATATCAATCCTTAAGACCAGCTTCCTCATGCAGCAGAATCAATGATAGAATCCAGCTTTTGGGTTGAACTTGGTGATGCAGTTTTCCATGTTTGAATACTCCCAACCCACCTCACCCCCACAAATATTCACTGCATATATAGATGATTTATTTATTTATTTATCATGTTAGGAGCAACCAGACAGTTGTATTACATTTTTAACAAAACAAAACAAACAAACAGACAGACAAAACACAAAGTTTGCAAGCTTGGTAGTTGATTAAATGTCCTTTGACCAGTATCTGGCCACTTGGAGTGCCTCTGGTGTTGATAATAATCTATACAAATAAAAATGTAATGTTCGTTTGTGGGATTAACATAACTCAAAAACCACTGGACGTATTGACACGAAATTTGGACACGATACACCTATCAGGCCAACGATTGACTATCACTCATAAAAACACTGAAAAACACAGAGGAAGAGACTTAAAAAGCCAAAAAACAAAAAAAAATATTATAACGCATTCGCAAAACCACACACACACACATATATACAAACACACATATATACACATATACACAAATATACACACATATATATACACACACAAAACACATATACACAGACTGGGCTACAGCAACGTGTGGCAGGGGACGGCTAATAATAATAATAATAATAATAATAATAATAATAATAATAATAATCAACTTTATATCCCGCCACCATCTCCCTGAAAGGACTCAGGTCGGCTTACAAGACACTCCAGGGTGCACATATAACATACAACTGGTAAAAATTGTACAAAAGTACAAAACAAGTCACATAAAATTATAACAACAACCCCTGTCAACACATGTAGCATAAAATCAAAATAATACAGTTTTAAAACAACCGTAGACAAAACTAATTGCCATCAATTCACAAGGTGCCAAATGTCAGCTTCATATGGGCTCATTCAGCCTACTCAAGCCCAAAGGCCTGTTTGAACATCCATGTTTTCAGGTTGGAACAGATTGAAGGGTGAGGGCTAATCCAATCTTTTTTGGGGAAGGTATTCCAGAGCTGGGGGCCACCACAGAAAAGGCCTTCTCTCTTGTTCCCACCAACTGCACTTGAGATGGTGGTAGGACAGAGAAGATGGCCCTGTCGATCTCAGAGCCCGTACCGGTTCGTAGAAAGAGATGCGGTCACAAAGATAGATTGGACCCAAAGTGTAGTGTAAGTTATATTGTTATTTATTTGTCACCATCAAATATACAGTCAAATAACTGAAACAGTGGATCCTTCCAAAGGCATATAATCTAAAATTTAGGTGTATGTATATACAGACACATAGGGAAGGAGCAATAACAAATCATAAATGGTACAATACAATTGCAATGCCACTCATTCAGGTAAAAGTTGTCCCCTCCTCCCCCCAAAAACACCCCTAACCCAAAATCTAATGCAGAGCACACTGAACAATATATTGAATCAAAATAAAATAGAAGGTTAAATGCTTCCCCACAAGAGATAATTTGGTTGTTCGGTGCAGAGTAGTTTCTTTTAAGAGGGAGGACATTAAAGTTTGCAGTCTTGCCCCCTGCTTTCCCAGACAGAGTTTGAAATGCTTAGCTCTGCTGAAAATATGAACAAACATTCAGTGTAGCATTTTTATCGATATCCATTTCCTTCTTTATCACTTCTCTGTACTCCCCTCCTACTTCATCAAGAGACACTTTATAAATGCCACACTAGCATTCAAAAGAAAGTAAAATAATAAATGTAACAATAATACATTAAAATGGCAAATGTAATAATAACAATAATAGAGTAAAATCATAAATGTAATAATAATAATAAATAGAGTAAAACCATAAATGTGATTTATTTATTTATTTGTCGTGTCAGGAGCGACTTGAGAAACTGCAAGTCGCTTCCGGTGTGAGAGAATTGGCCGTCTGCACGATGTTGCCCAGGAGACGCCTTGATGATTTGATGTTTTTTATCATCTTTGTGGGAAGCTTCTCTCATGTCCCCGCATGAGAAGCTGGAGCTGATAGAGGGAGCTCAACTGCCTCTCCCCGGATTCGGACCTGCGACCTGTCGGTCTTCAGTCCTGCCGGCACAGGAGTTTAACCCACTGTTAAAATAATAATAATAAAGTAAAATAATGTAAATGTAATAATCATAACAACAACAACAACAACAGAGTAAAATAACAAATAACTTTGACTCGAGTATAAGCTGGGGGGGGGGGGCTGTACCTAAAAAAGGCTGAAAAACTCAACTTATACTCAACTATATACAGTAACCTAAAATTTGTTTGCAATCTCCCATTGAATTACTAACCAGAACTGACTTTGCTTAGCTTCAAAGATCAGACAGGATCTGGTATCTTTAGTGTATTTAGACTCTTATCTTCTCTAATAAGCACTAAAAATACAAGCATATCTCAGCCAATAAAACGAATGACAGCTCCTTTTTACAAAGTCTTCTCATATTTTAATTTTTGCTCTTAAATTCTCCACTTTCCACTGACTTGGATCAGGATTGTTTTTCAGATGAATGCTGATTTTGTTTCCTTTGTTCGCAATCCGGTTTTGAGGCTTTGGATGCATAATGACTTCGATTTCTCCCCCTTTGTTTACTCTTTAAGACCATAGTTGGCAACCAGCTTGTAAGCAATCCCACCTTGCATAGGAGTAGCTGACTAAGCCTTATCTAAGTGGCCTTCCTCTTAAGCATAGCTAATGCACTTCCTTTTATCCGCCTACTCTTCCACATTATATGGAATAGAGGGGGTGGGGAGATGAATCTGCAGGAGAAAATAGTGCCTTCTTCATTCTCTAGTCCTCTGGTTTACTTTTAAAATGGATTTTATGATGGGGGTGTCAGAGACAAAGGGAAGCACAAGGCAGAGAATTGCATGTCTCCCATTTCTTGGACAATTTTTAGGAATGTGAAAGGGAGAACAGGACCGGGCTGTGGTGCAGCTAGTTAGTAGTCAGCTGCATTAAATCACTACTTACCGAGCGGTCATGAGTTTGAAGTCAGCAGTGAGCTCCTGACCATTAATAGTCTAGCTTGCTGTTGACCTATGCAGCCCAAAAGACAGTTGCATCTGTCTTTTGGGTGCAGCTTTATGCAGGGAGGCTAATTTAACTAATTTACAATGCCATAAAACCTTCCAGCAGTGTGCAGAAAAATGAGGAAGTACTCCCATCAAAGTACTTCCCGATGTCACAAGTGGATAGTGAAGCAGCAGCTCCCCCTGTGGCCAGAATCAAGCATTCCTCATCAAGCCAGAAAGCTGGAATGTTAAAATGTCTCTGAGTCTGTCTATATATGTTGTATGTCTAATGCATTGAATGTTTGCCATGTATATGTGCATTGTAATCCGCCCTGAGTCCCCTGCGGGGTGAGCAGGGCAGAATATAAATACCATAAATAAATAAATAAATATCCGAGATTTGCCAAGATGAGAGAGGAAGACTTAGCTCTTAGCATAGGGCAGGCCTGCATGACCAATGGCCCTTCAGGTGTTTTGAATGTCAGCTCCCAGCATCCCTGACCATTGGACCAGCTAGCTTCAGCTTTTAGGAGTTGAAGGTACAAACACCTGGAGGGCCACCGTTTGCTTGGCATAGCGAAAAAGATGAATATGTAGGAGAAAAGATGAATATGTATAAATATGTGAGAGGAAGTCATCAGGAGAAGGGAGCAAACTTGTTTTCTGCTGCCCTGGACTAGGATGCAGAGCAATGGCTTCAAACTACAGGAAAGGAGATTCCACCTGAACATTAGGAAGAACTTCCTGACTGTATGAGCTGTTCAGCAGCGGAACTCTCTTCCCCGGAGTGTGGTAGAGGCTCCATCTTTGGAGGCTTTTAAACAGAGGCTGGATGGCCATCTGTGGAGGGGTACTTTGAATGTGATTTTCCTGCTTCTTGGCAGGGGGTTGGACTGGATGGGCCATGAGGTCTCTTCCAACTCTATGATTCTATGATGAATCTATGACCAATTTCCAAAAATCGTAGTCGGCGTACCTTTTCCATGCCTTCTCCTTCTTTGTGTGGAGAATGATAGATTTGTCCCATAGGCTGCCAGTTTCTGATCTTTCATTCCATTTTTATATTTATACTGGATACTTCTGAAACCTGCATGTTGCACTTTGACGTGAATTATTAACTGGATGCCATTCACACGGTGAGAAATTCTGGCAATAAAGCCACTAATCGTTTCCAAATCCCCAAGTGTGCCTTGTCCACACTACATATCAAAATGCTAATGTGCTTGTAAAACATGCTTTTTGATGCTCAGCTGGAAGAGCTCTCAGAGTGACTTCAGTTTTTAAAAATCTTCCTAAGAGCTCCCTCCCTCCCTCATGCTGAAAGAAGCCTCTCTTAGTCTGATAGTTGATGTATGTTCAAGCTTCTGTGTTCCAGCATAGCATTGTATTTTTAACTTGACTTGGATAAGATATAATAATCCTCGCACGCGTAGGCTATCTTTGACTTGAAGCCTTTTATCTAGCTAATCAGATGACACCATATTCCAAATGTGTCAAACTCAATCAGGATTATGACTGTCAGTCTTAATTCTAATTACTTAATAGAGAGGGCTTTTTTTTTTAAAATTGCTTTCTGTGAAACCCCAGGGCTTTTTGGAAGAGTATTATCAAGGACTCCTCATAAGAGAAATTTATAAAAGTGTACAAGGTTTCCTTATAGCTGTTGCATCCCAGATCAGGAAACGAGTCCATAAGATTAAATCCACCACACTGGACAATCYTTTTTTATTGGTTACAAAAGAAAGGTAATTGCAAAGTCAAAAAGCCACAATAGAAACACAGCAGTCAGGAAAATCTCTGAACTTGAGCAAAATTCCAAAAACCACAGTACAAGAACCAGGAACCTGTTAGCCTCTCACTAACCATGTACTTGAAAACTAGAAGCCTCTGGGATTACCGGCCATGGAACACAGGAATTCTGCCAAGGCACAGCCGCAGTCCAAAACGTTGCTTGATMTAACRAGACAMCCRGARGRARGCCCCTTAARCCAAAGAAACTATTCCTTGAAACRCHCCCTTGACTTTRAAGMCTGGGCCTGTCTCTCCTGTAATCTATTTGACCTTCGTAGAAACTGTGAATCACTCCTGTCTCTAGCTATCTGTTCCCTTCGGTCCTCATTAAAAAACCCAGGTGGAGAGCTATCACGGCTGGATTCCAGAACATTTTCATCCGGCTGTTCAGTTTCACTTTCCTCGCCACTGACCTCAACATCAACAACAGTTTCAACACTGTCAGGGAGAGATACGTGTTCAGTGGCTTGTTCAGTTGGAAATACAATCAGAGAATCAGGTTCACACAGAGATTGGGGCTGGGGCTCAGGTTCACACAGATCAGGCTGAACCCCAACAATAGCAGTGATTTCCACCCTTTTTTGACCAGGGACCTCTCTCCAAGATTAGTACCAAAAGGGTTACAAATCGGTTTTTGGTCAACTTTAGATTTGTTTTGGTTATTTGGGGTGCTGATTCAGAAATTTGCATTGGATAGACCACATCAGCAATAGTTTCTGATACAGAACATATGCCATCCAGTAGTCACTCTTGTTGCAACGGTGTAGTAACGGTGAAGTCGCAGACCATATTTTAGTTCTTGGGGACCACAGGTTGGGAACCACTGCCTTATAGGTACCGTATTTTCTGGCGTATAAGACTACTTTTTAACCCAAGAAAATATTCTCAAAAGTCAGGGGTTGTCTTAGACACTGGGAGTATACTTATATGCTGAGAGTAGTCTTATATGCTGGGAGGCGTCTTATACTCTGGGAGTTGTCTTATAGAGCAGGTGCTGAAACTTCCAATCCAGATTGGAGAACCTGTGGTTTCTGCATATGGTGGGGGGAGCTCAAAAATGGCAGTGGTCACGTCCCTGCCATATGCAGCGACTGTATGAAAGCATTAAGGGCAACGCTGTACAAGTACGGTAGAAGAAAATCCATTCATCAGGATTCGTAGACTGATGATGAGGTAGGGGGTGCCTCACGGGAAGGTGTAAGTGAATGGCGGAGCAAGCTGCAGGTGTCCGGGGTGCCCGGGGTATGGAAAAAAGAGATAGAGTGGCTCTGGGCCCAGAAAAACACACCTTTTACCTGTCTGGCCCACCCTTGTATCATATTACCATACCTCCTCCTCTGCCTCTCAGATCTCGCTCCTGAAGACTGCAGTGAAGCAGTGCAGGTGCGCATGTGCGAGATCTGAGAGGCAGAGAAGGAGGTACAGTAATAGGAAAATTATCAAATTGAAATCAAATTTGATGTTTTTAAATTTTTATTTGGTGTGCGTTGGAAGGGTAGTATATCCCAAACTCTATATTTTAACTGGAAAAGTTGGGGGTCGTCTTATACGCCCAGTCGTCTTATATGCCGGAATATACGTAGTTGCTTATGGCATGCAGTTATCTTCTCTGTAATGTTGGATAATGCTTGTATAAAGGTAATAATAAAGGAGAGTTTCAGAAATCATACTTGCGCTTTAGTTTCCTCTCTCTGTTTCTTTCTTTAATCTGCAACATGTACTCAAGCCTCTTTGCTTCCTTCCTATCTGCAGAAATCACTTCTTTCTTCTTGAAAAACATAGTCCTTTGTTCCTTTTTTGTCTAGGAATGAAGCATCCATAAGACTCCTGCCTCAGAATGGCTTTCATTCACACATGAGAACCAGCTTTAGAAGTTTTCTTGTGTTGAAATGTAGGTAAACTACTCTTGTTTCATAGAATCATAGAGTTGGAAGAGATCACAAGGAATAGACCATCTAATCCAATGGCTCCCAACCTTTTTTTGACCAGGGACTACGTTGACCAGGGACCACACTCCCAACATTAGGGAGGGTAACAAAGGGTAACAAAGCAGTTTTTGGTCAACTTTAGATTCAGTTTGGTTTTTTGGGGTGCTGATTCAGAAAATTGCATTAGATAGACCACATCGGCTCTAGTTTCTGATACAGAACATATGCCATCCAGTAGCTGCCACTGCTCACCCACAGAAAACCATATATAATAATCTATTTATTTTATTTATTTATTTGCAGTATTTATATTCCGCCCTTCTCACCCCGCAGGGGATTCAGGGCATACTATAATGCATATATACATGGCAAACATTCAATGCCATGTAGACGTACAGCATATATAGACAGACACAGAGGCAATTTAACATTCAAGCTTTTTCCGGCTTCAAGAGGTTATGCTCGGTTTTGGCCACAGGGGGAACTGCCTCTTCATCGTCCACTTGTGACACCGGATCCTTTGATGGAGTACTTCCTCATTCTTCTGCACACTGCTGGAAGGTTTTATGGCATCGTAAATTAATTAAATTAGCCTCCCTACATAAAGCTGTACCTAAATTTCCTACTTGACAGGTGCAACTGTCTTTCGGGCTGCATAGGTCAACCGCAAGCTAGACTATTAATAGTCAGGAGCTTACTCCGACCTGGGTTGGCTTTGAACTCATGACCTCTCGGTCAGTAGTGATTTAATTAGGCTACTAACTAGCTGCGCCACAGCACGGTCCGAGCTGATGTGGTCTAGAGCTGATGTGGTCTATCCAATGCAATTTTCTGAATCACCACTCCAAATAAGCCCAAGAACAGGCCTCAAAACAAAGACACCAAGGCACCCCCACTTCCAAGTGCCACATGGAACAGCTCCTCTCAGGAGGAAGGGAGGAAGAGAAGGAGAAGCAGCAGTCGGGAGATTTATTGTCATGCCTTTCATAGGTAGTCAGCCTCTCCCCTCCAGACATCCCCATTGCCTTGGCACTATAAGAGGATTTCGTGAAACTAGTTGCTCTTGTTGCAACGGTGCAAATAACAGTGAGGCTGTGGACCATATTTTAGTTCTTCGGGACCACTGGTAGACCACAGACCACAGATTGGGAACCAATGATCTAATCCAACCCTCTGTCATGCAGGAAAATACAGCTAAATGACTCCTGAAAAATGGCCATCGAGCCACTGTTTATAAACTTCCAGAGAAGGAGACTTCACCAGACTCCAAGGCAGTGTCTTCCATGTCCAGCATCTCTAATCATCAGGAAGTTTCTCCTAATATTTAGGTGGAGTTTCTTTTCCTGTAGTTTGAATCTATTGCTCCATGCCCTAGTCTCTGGAGCAGTCTCTTTCCTTTTCTATCTCGGATGGGTAACTTGAAACATAAATGCGAGTTTTCCTTGTTTAACCTTTCAAGAACATCCTGAGCCTTTCTCTCCCATTTTCTATCACAAGCTCATATTGCACTGGGTATGCTGCTTGATACGCATGCCAAATATTTCTACATGTAATCCAACCAGAGTTTGAGGCTGAGTTCTCTTGGATCACTTTCCCAGTTTGCATGCATTGAGTGTGAGAGTTCTCTGAAACCTTTGGTCCAAACTAATTTGCCATGCTAAAACATGTCCACAAATCCTTTCACTGGGACTCATCACTGGGTCCAGTATGGAGGGAGTTCAGTATAGGTGGAAAGTTCTGAAAGTCGCCTTTCCCTAACGAAGGCTGTCCAACCGATCTTCCCTATAGTCCTGTTTTGACTAGTCATCTATAAAGAATATTCTCAAGCAGATGAGATTGCTTGAAGAGTCTCCTTGCTTGAAAGACCAATTCTTTGAGGATGTGAACAAGCCTGATGAGGAGCAGCTTAAAGAGCTGGGCATGTTTTGCCTGAAGAAGAGAAGGCTGAGAGGAGACATGATAGCCATGTATAAATATGTGAGAGGAAGTCATAGGGAGGAGGGAGCAAGCTTGTTTTCTGCTTCCCTGGAGACTAGGAGGGAACAATGGCTTCAAACTACAAGAAAGGAGATTCCATCTGAACATGAGGAAGAACTTCCTGACTGTGTGAGCCGTTCAGCAGTGGAACTCTGCCCTGGAGTGTGGTGGAGGCTCCTTCTTTGGAAGGTTTTAAACAGAGGCTGGATGGTCATCTGTCGGGGGTGCTTTGAATGCGATTTTCCTGCTTCTTGGCAGGGGGTTGGACTGGATGGCCCATGAGGTCTCTTCTAACTCTATGATTCTATGTGACGCACTGTTTGTTTGAGAACATAAGAAGGGACGCATTAGACCGGATGAAAGAGCTGTCTAGCTTCTTGTTTGCCACAGTGGCCTATAGGAAGCCTACAAGCAGGACTTGATGATGGCTGTAGCCTTCTCCCACTGTTGTTCCCTAGCAACTGGTATTCAGCGGCATGTTATTTCCGATGTTGGAGACTGTATATATCCATTATGACCTGTGGTCATTGAGAGCTCTCTGAATTTATCCCTACCTCATTTTCTTTGAGGAACAAATCTCTCTGGTTGGTGCTGGCAGCCACACAGCTAGGGATGTGAGTCACTGTTGTGAATATATTGATTTATTGCATTTATGGAAGGCAAAGCAGCTAACAGTGAAACAAATTAGCACGATTGAATACAGTTAAATGACTACAATTAAAAACATAAAATATACATACTTTAATGGGACGCTGTAATGCTTGTAATCATTCCATTTTCAAACTATTTTTCTACGGTTTAAACTGTCAATATTCAATTGATTTTAATGTTTGTGACTGTTAATTATATTTTAATTGTTGAAATTTTCCTTGGTTTCAAGAATAAAAACGTATATATCTGCTGGTTAACTGCTGGGGTTTGGTTCTCGGAGCCTCCATGGACATGGAGGCTTAAGTCTAATTCTACACCAGTGGTTCTCAAATTGTGGGACTCCAAGTGTCTTAGCCTACAACTCCCAGAAATCCCAGTCAGTTTGCCAGCTGTCAGGATTTATGGGAGTTGAAGGTCAAAACATCTGGGGACCCACAGGTGGAGAACCAACAACCACATAACCAACCCACTCTTTTTGGTGAACCCCTGCTGGCTGTTGTTCACTAGTGTGGATGTTTTGTTTTGTTTAGATTTACATTATTATAGAATTTTGTTTGACTATGTGTAGTTTAATTTATTGAAGTCAAGTTTAATTTACTGATGGTAGGATATTAATTTGATGTTAGGTTTTAATGCTGGACTGGAAAAAATCAACTTATATCCCCATACCAAAAAAGGGAAATGAGAAAGACTGCTCAAACTTCCGTACAGTGGCTCTTATTTCTCATGCCAGTAAGGTAATGCTCAAGATCCTGCAAGGAAGACTCCAGCAATACATGGAGCGAGAGTTGCCAGATGTTCAAGCTGGGTTTAGAAAAGGCAGAGGAACGAGAGACCAGATTGCCAATATCCGCTGGATAATGGAGAAAGGCAGGGAGTTTCAGAAAAACCTCTACTTCTGCTTCATTGACTATTCTAAAGCCTTTGACTGTGTGGATAATAAATTGTGGCAAGTTCTTAGTGGGATGGGCATCCCAAGCCACCTTGTCTCTTTCCTGAGGAATCTGTACAAGGACCAAGTAGCAACAGTAAGAACTGACCACGGAACAACAGACTGGTTCAAGATTGGGAAAGTCGTACGGCAAGGCTGCATCCTCTCACCCAACCTTTTTAACTTGTATGCAGAACACATCATGCGATGTGCGGGGCTGGATGAATGCAAAGCTGGGGTGAAAATTGCTGGAAGAAACATTAACAACCTCAGATATGCAGATGACACCACTCTGATGGCCGAAAGCGAAGAGGAGCTGAGGAGCCTTCTAATCAAGGTGAAAGAAGAAAGCGCAAAAGCTGGGTTGCAGTTAAACATAAAAAACCAAGATTATGGCAACAGGAATGTTAACTGGCAAATAGAGGGAGAAAATGTGGAGGCAGTGACAGACTTTGTATTTCTAGGTGCAAAGATTACTGTAGACGCAGACTGCAACCAGGAAATCAGGAGACGTTTACTTCTTGGGAGGAGAGCAATGATCAATCTCAATAAAATAGTGAAGAGTAGAGACATCACACTGGCATCACACTGGCTAGTCAAAGCCATGGTATTCCCTGTAGTAACCTACAGATGTGAGAGCTGGACCTTAGGGAAGGCTGAGCGAAGGAAGATCGATGCTTTTGAGCTGTGGTGTTGGAGGAAAGTCCTGAGAGTGCCTTGGACTGCGAGAAGATCCAACCAGTCCATCCTCCAGGAAATAAAGCCCGACTGCTCATTGGAGGGAAGGATACTAGAGACAAAGTTGAAGTACTTTGGCCACATCATGAGGAGACAGTAAAGCCTAGAGAAGACAATTATGCTGGGGAAAGTGGAAGGCAAAAGGAAGAGGGGCCGACCAAGGGCAAGATGGATGGATGGCATCCTTGAAGTGACTGGACTGACCTTGAAGGAGCTGGGGGTGGTGACGGCCGACAGGGAGCTCTGGCGTGGGCTGGTCCATGAGGTCACGAAGAGTCGGAGATGACTGAACGAATGAACAACAACAACAGGTTTTAATGCTACTTTTATATGTGGATTTTTTTCTGGGATTTTATGTCAGTATCATGTGTTTTATGTAGGCATTTTTGTCGCGTCAGGAGCGACTTGAGAAACTGCAAGTCATTTCTGATGTGAGAGAATTGGCCGTCTGCAAGGATGTTGCCCAGGGGACGCCCAGATGTTTTACCATCCTTGTAGGAGGCTTCTCTCATGTCCCTGCATGGGGAGCTGGAGCTGACAGAGGGAGCTCATCCATGCTCTCCCAGGATTCAAACCTCCAACCTGTCGGTCTTCAGTCCTGCCACGCAAGGGTTTAACCCATTGCGGCACCGGGGGCTCTAGCTATGTAGGCATTGAATGTTGGCCATTGTTATGTTGGAATCCGCCCTGATGTCCCCGCATGGGGAGCTGGAGCTGACAGAAGGAGCTCATCCATGCTCTCCCAGGATTCGAACCTCCGACCTGTCGGTCTTCAGTCCTGCCGGCACAAGGGTTTAACCCATTGCACCACTGGGGGCTCTAGCTATGTAGGCATTGAATGTTTGCCATTGTTATGTTGGAATCTGGACTGATAGAGTGGAATATAAATAAAGTTGTTGTTGTTGTTATTATTATTATTATTATTATTATTATTATTATTATCTACAAAATAGTGTATCAAAATGATATCTCTTATATAAAACGGCAAAATCAAGCTTTGATTTTGAGATTTTAAAGTAAAATTCCATGAATTATTCAATCCGTGGATACAAAATCTATGGGTATGGAGGGCCGATTGTATAGTACTGTATATATATTTTACTTTGTAAGCTGACTTAAGTCTTGGGCCCTTTCATGATACACAATCGCTGAAATCCCATTCACAAGTCCCAGTTATTGTCCATTGTTGAATGGTGGATCAACATGCAAATTCAATGGATTAAGTTGCTCTACTGCAAGATTTGGGCCAGTGATTCCACAAACTGCTGTGACAACATCCTATGGAATCCTGACACTAGAGTTAATTTTAAATACCCACAATGAACTGTAAATCCATAGAATTTTATGGAACAGTGGCAGATAAAGTGCAGTTGTGTTGAGTGGAAAGGCTCCGTATTTTAAGGGGGAAGGTGGAATATAAACAAGTTCCTAGCAATTTAATTGTTTGTTTGTTTGTTTCATTTACATCCCACTTTTCTCAACCCCTGGGGAGATACAAAGAGGTTCACAACAACGCAAATGGCAAAATTCAATACCTCACAATATAAAATGCATTAGGTAAAGGTAAAGATTTCCCCCTGGCATTAAGTCCAGTCGTGTCCAACTCTGGGTTGTGGTGCTCATCTTCAATTCTAAGCTAAAGAGCTGGCGCTATCCGTAGACACCTCCAAGATCATGCGGCCAGCATGACTGCATTACATAACCAAATGCATTACATAACTAAAATAGCATATAACAGTAGATTAAAACCAATAAACTATAAAACTTTGGACGTAAACAAACATAAAATCATCAGCTTATATATGCAATTAAAAACTACTGATTATTGTTAAGAAAGAGAGAGAGAAACCATTGCCTGCCAATGTTAAAAGCCTCCTTATGTCATCCAGGCTGATTTCCAAGTACTAGTCTTAATGAAAATGAGAAGGAAAAGCAGGTTTAGGAGGCTGAGGTGAAGCCAAACTGACTTCTGTTCATAGGGAATTTCACAGCCTGGAACTGACCATTGAGAAAGCCATCTTGCATAAGTCTACCAGATGAACCTCTAAGGGTGGTGAGACCATCTCCAAAAATCTCAAATCCTGGGCAAGCTTGTATGGGATAATCTGATCTTTCTGATAGATTGAGCCAATTGGCTGACATGCACCACCTGCTTCTATCTGTTGTTGTTTTGCTGGTTCATAATCTGCATAGGAGATTCTGTATTATGCCCGGGCAAGATGAGTTTGGGGTTCGAGGGGTCCCCTGACAAAGTTCCCTAGACCCATCTCTGTGGACTACGCTCTCCCAGAGCTTGTCTGACAGCTCTGATTGTTTCTCAGAAATTCACTTTATTTTCCCCAAGTGCTCAAGAGGAAAACAGTGTTAGATGTTTTGTGTTATTGTGAAGGAGCGAAAAAGTGAGACTTCCCTGGCCAGGGCTACTCCTGTCAGAAGCTCACAGCAAGGAGGGAGAGGAGGCTCAAAAAAGCAGGTTTAGGAGGCTGAGTCAGTTAGAACATGGTATTTAGAACCCAGAAGGTATTTCAAATAACCTTGAAAAAACAAGTTCTGGGATTCTTGAAAACAGAAAAGGGCCATTGCTTGTTTGGAAGAGTGCCAGCGGGTGTGTGCCTTTGTAACGGAGCTGAAAGCTCTTTCAGAGAGGGGTTGAAGTTTATAGTAAATACAAGCAACCTTTCTCTACTGGGTAGACAGGTTTGGACATCTGTTTGTTTAAAAACTTGACAGATCAGAGAGATTACTGAGATAAAGGAGACATGTACTCAGCCCCTTGTATCCATGGATTCTATGTCTGTGGATTTAACCATCCACAGGTTGAAAATGTCCAATTTTTCCCCAAATGGCAAACTTTTATTATGCCGCTGTATATAATATCCATGGGTTTCGTATCCAAAGTCCAGGAATCAAATTCAAGTGGATGGATGGATACTCATGCCCCCATTATATAGAGTTGCATAGTAAAATGGTTCTGGAATCAAACCCCAATGGATATCAATGAACAGATTTATGTAAACACCAGTTCCCTGCAGCTATTTGTCCATATATGAGGGACGTTCATTAAAGATTTCCTCTGACCCACTTCCTGTGAACTGAGAACAATGAAACTTAGCACAGTTATTAATCCTTCTCTACATAGGTGCCACCTAGGGACACACACTTCCCCCGTTTTTTTAAGCAACCATAAACACCTCACTTGTTGAAGTTGACAAATTGCTCCAAAAGCCACATTGTGACTTCGGAAATCAGAGTCTGATCATCTGAAAAATTTTGCCCTTCAAAAATAATTTCATTGTTGGAAAGAGGTGGAAGTCAGATGGTGCAAGATTGGATGAATAAGGTGGATGTGGTAGAATTTTAAAGCTACAAGAGCATGCTTCCATTTGGGCAACATGTGAGTTGTGAACTGGTGAACTGGTCTTGCAGAAGGCAGACACCTTTGGTGGGCATGCCACGTCTCTTGGTTTTGATGGCCTCCTGCACTTTCCACAGCAGTGAAGCATAGTATGCCCCAGTGATCATGGTACCTTTTGCTAGAAAATCCATCAATACTACTCCGTGCTGGTCCCAAAATACAGTGAGCATGATCTTGCCTGCCGAGAGTTGGGCACGTGCCTTCTTTGGAGGCGGTGAGTCATGATGCTTCCATTGCAGCGACTGGATTTTAGTCTCAGGATCATAGTAATGAACCCAGTTTTCATCCTGTATGATCAGTTTGTTGAAAAAGTCCTCCTGGTTTCCGTGGCACATCATCAATAGAGCCTGAGAGCATTTGACTCATTCCTGCTTCTGGAAAGGTGTGAGCAGCCGGGGAACCCAGTGAGCAGATACCTAATGGATGTGAAGATGGTCCTGGATGATTTTTTCCCATGAGCCCCACACTAATCTTGACATTTTTGGCTAGGTGGCAAATGGTTAACCGGTGGTTTTCCAAAATGGTGACCTCCTCTTGCTGGATGGTGTGTTCATCAATAGCAGAGTGGGGTCGCCCTGGAATTGGAGCTGTTTGCACCAAAGTCTGGCTACATTTGAATTGACAATGCCAGTTCTTAACTACATCATATGATGGGGAATCATCACCATAAATCTCATCTCATTGAATATCTCCTTTCAAGTAAAGGAACTTGAGGACTGCTCTGTATTCCACTGGATCCATTATCAAACCTCACACCACTTCAGCACCTGTAAAATCAAGACCGTTATTAGTTCAGAGTTGTAAATTGGCATATAACCTATAGAGACTTATATAACTACACATGTGCAGTTTCAGTATCCTGTGATAAATAGAAGTGGGTCAGGGGAAATCTTTAATGAACACCCCTGGTAATATCTGATCATTCTGGTTTTCAAGTCTTGAGGTATGAGGAGTATACATATACGCAGCATGCTTATGTTAATAAGCTTGTCTCGACCTTTATGCAAGTCTACCACCTCCTCCAACATGTCTCATGTCTTTCCCACCTTTTACTGCTTTTAGCAAACCATAGTTTTCCAGTTTTAGTGAGAGCAAAATCAGAATGTATTACCAGCAGTAGGTTTTGGAGACATGTACTGATGATCCCACAATGACAAATGTGAAGAGATTGAGAAAGATTGGAATAGTGTAACATGTGTTTCATTGATCATTCTTGTTGTGTTGCATTTCATGCAGTGATCGCCTTCAGCATGTTTCTTGAAGTAACATTCCTGCTTTAATATTTCCCGCACCCAACACATTTCTTCAAGTTTGTTTGGAGACGCTTCCTTGAAAAGCCTGAGGCCAGGAAAGGAGAGGGAACGAAGATCAGGGCTGGAATCTGGGAGGCAGGTAGAAGCTCCCCATTTCTTAGAAATGCACAGGAAGGCTTACTTGGCTTCAAGGGAAATGTAAATGGAGCTGCTGCGTCTGCCTTCACTGAAACGGATGCTTGGGAGGCTTAGCCGGTTTCTTTTCTTGAGCCTATTTTCAGCCTCCAGGTTATTTCCATGAAGGGGAATTCAGACTGGTGGAGAGGAAGCCTGATAGATGATTATTTCAGGGCAAATTCTGCTTGCTCTTCCCAAGCACACTCGTTTAATGATAAATACGTTACTGGTCCCATTTACTCTCTCCCTCAATCTCTCTTTCTCAGCTGTGTTTAGGGAGGGCCACCAACAAATCTCCCAGTGCCTTAGGATTTACTCTCAGTCTGAGCAAAGTAGCGCTGGCAATGAATTGCTATTAGTTTCCATTTCAGGAAGTGGACTTCTTACAGGGACACAATAATGAATGTGGCAGTAAAAGGGGGGGAAATGCAGAGACGGGGAGAAATTTGCTGTGGGCAGAAGACAGGGAATGCCAGCTTCTTCGGAAAGCTGTGCTCAACAGCAACCAGTTTATTTCCTCTATGGAAGACCCCTTCCAGTGTTTACCTCTATGTGTGTGTGTGTTCTGTGTCTTGAAGGAGTGATTTGGTAAAATGGGTTCTATTCCTCATCTTCCGCTCTGCCGGGCCAGATTCATAGACAGTGCCTGTTTGCAATAAGTCTGATTTGTGTGTGAAGAGAAAGATTGGATAAAAAAGCTCTCATGTTCACATATTTTAAATTCCTGGCTGGTCTGACTAGTAGTCATTTCTTGCCTCTCCCATTTCTCTGGTACCATCTCAGGCGGCTGAAGTCAGGAAACGACTGCCACCTTGAGGACACCAAATGCTAACAACATGGATTTGTTGTTCTTTAGGACTAAAAATCACCTTCTCTATAAACTCAGGTACCTGGGTAAAGGTTGAGCATTCCTTATTCAAAATGCTGGGAACGGGAAGTGTTCCATATTTTGGAGATATTTTGGAGACAGGACCCAAGTCCATAGATGAAATTCATTTATTTTTGTTATATCTGCCTAATAATAATAATCACACTGGCAACGGAGATCTGCATAGTTAAAGCAATGGTATTCCCCATAGTCACCTATGGATGTGAGTGCTGGACCATAGGGAAGATAGATGCTTTTGAGCTGTGGTGTTGGAGGAAAGTTCTGAGAGTGCCTTGGACCGCGAGAAGATCCAACCAGTCCATACTTTAGGAAATAAAGCCCAAGTGCTCACTGGAGGGAAGGATAGTAGAGGCCAAGATGAAGTACTTTGGTCACATCATGAGAAGACAGGAAAGCTTAGAGAAGACAATGATGCTGGGGAAAATGGAAGGAAAAAGAAAGAGGGGCCGACCAAGGGCAAGATGGATGGATGGGATCCTTGAAGTGACTGGATTGACCTTGAAGGAGCTGGGGGTGGTGACAGCCGACAGGGAGCTCTGGCGTGGGCTGCTCCATGAGGTCACAAAGAGTCGGAAACGACTGAACGAATGAACAAATAATAATAATAATAATAATAATAATAATAATAATAATAATAACTTTATATTCTGCTCTATCTCCCCAAAGGGACTCAAGGCGGATTCCAAACATAAAAAAAGGCAAACATTCAATGCCCGAATACAACAACAATACATCCATACTAACAGATTTATACAACTCAACATATAAATATGAATTATAACTTAACAAACTAAAATTAAATAAAATGCACAGCCTGTTATAACAGACATAAGACAAAACATCAAATGGAAACAGTAATTTCCATTTCTTTGGGGCAAATTGATTAATCATTACTCAAGATATCTATTGAGCTGGTGGGGTGAGCAGAGCATGGATACAAATGGCAACTTTTAATGAGAGGTATAACGGTAGTATTACCAACTACTATTCATCCTCCTTGTAAACCTGTAAGCAAAGGTTGTTTTTTGAAAGCGAAGAGGGAGGGGGCCATCTTTAACTCCTTAGGAAGGGAGTTCCAGAGGTGGGGGCAGCCACGGAGAAGGCCCTTTCTCTCGTTCCCACCAGTCGTGCTTGGGACGGGGGTGGAACTGAGAGGAGGACCTCCTCCGATGATCGCAGTGTCCGGGTTGGTCTATAGAGGGAGGTGCTGTTTGTCAAGTAGTCTGGACCTAAGCTGTTTAGGGCTTTAAAGGTAAGAACCAGCACTTTGTATTTCACTCAGAAGCAGACTGGCAGCCAGTGGAGCTGTCGCAACATGGGAGTGGTTCTCTCCTTGAACAGTGCTCCAGTTAGTAACCTGGCTGCCAATAGCCTGAAGGTAATTTTATACACAATGGGTTTAATAATTTTGTGAATGAAACACAATTTGTGTGTGTTTATGTATCATGTCAGAAGCGAATTGAGGGTACAGTAATAATGTTTTTAAAAACACAAACAAAGTCAATCTTGACATCATACTAAATGTCCTTTGACCAGAAGCTGGCCACTTGGAGTACCTCTGGTGTTGCTGTATGTGGCAGGGCACAGACTGCATTGTAGTAAGTGGTCTGTAGTTTGCTCTTCTCTGCACTCGCATGTCATGGACTCCACTTTGTAGCCCCATTTCCTTGGTTAGTTTAGTGTTTACACCTTTTTTTTTTTGGTTATTTAATATTTAGTGCTCATTTTACTTAAGTGATATTTGTCTTTTCTGTTCTAACGTATCCTATGTAAAATCATACTACGTATGTTTGACATTAATATTGAAATCTGAAATATATACGGAAAGGTTGGCTCTACATCTCATGGTGCTAGAGCGCAGCCTGCTCAGCGCCTTCCAAGTCTCCCAGTCTTTTGTGAGCCTAGGAGGGAGTCTCTCATCTTGTATCGGCCACTGATTGAGGTTCCGGGTTTTTGCCTGCCACTTTTGGACTCTCGTTTGCTGAGGTGTTCCTGCGAGTATCTCTGTAGCTCTTAGAAAGCTATTTCTTGATTTAAGGCATTGGCTTGCCGACTGATATCCAAACAGAGGTTGGACCGGAGATGTAAATGCCTTGGTCCTTTCATTATAGGCTGCTATTTCCTGGCGGATGTCAGGTGGTGCAATATTGACTAAACAGTATAATTTCTCCAACAACGTTGTGGTGCAATGTCAGGTGGTGCAATACCGGCTAAACAGTACAATTTCTCCAGCGACGTTGGGTGTAGACATCCTGTGATAATGTGGCATGTCTCATTAAGAGTCACATCCATTGTTTTAATGTGAGATGTATTCCACACTGGGCATGCGTACTCAGCAGCAGAACAGCAAAACGCAAGGGCAGGTGTCTTCACAGTGTCTAGTTGTGATCCCCAGGTTGTAGCATCAGAAAGCAAATATGTTACTATTTTGGACACCCATGTGGGCAGTTTTGGATGATTTCTGAATTCCTGGTAAGGGAGAATCAACCTGTATAACTAGAAAGGTAGAGTTCAGGGGGAAAATATGGGCTAATATGATCTGCATGTTCTTCCACAGTGAGAGCCTCGGTTTCCAGGTGGAAGGCAGACCTGGTCAGGATTGGCTTGATGTACCTTCCTCTTGGCACATTTTTCTCTTTAGCCCTCCATTCAAGCCTTTTTGAATTCCACAGCACTGCTGGTCACAGCTGACCTCTGGTTAGATCACTCAAGAGCCAGGGCTTCCCAATTCTTGGTGTATCGCCTTTCTCCAAGGACTCAAGGCGGTTTACAGGAATAGATAAAAATAACAGTATAAGTAACCCATTAAAATATTATTTCATTACCCACCTTTTCTTATGGCTCGAGGTGGGGCATAGCATAGTTAATATACATCATAATACTAAAATATTAAATAATGCATGATACAGCACATTCAAGAAGTTCTATCTGGGGGTCTGCCCTTGCTGCCTCCCTGAATCTTCTGCCAGAGGCAATTGCCTCCCCTTGCTTCATCGTCAGGCTGGCCCAGCCATCTTCTTTCTCTAATGCTTCTTTATTCATCTTTAAGCTGCCGTGTCCTTCCAGCCATCCCCAAAGAATGCTTATTGAAGGCAGAATGGAAGAAATGATTAGAGAAATGAATCTCTTTTCTCTTAATGATTAAAAAGAAGAGCAACGCAACACAAAAGACAGCCCACTTTATGCTTAAAAGTTGAAAAGCAGCGTTCTGAATCAAAAGAACATTAAATGCGACTTTCTTTTGATTTAAAATACTGATTTTATACCGCAGACCCACGGAAATCAAATTCATGCAGGAGTGAAAGGATAAAAGAAGGAAGGAAGAAAAGCGTTTTCTCCTGCTCCTCTTCCTTTTTATCTTTTCACCCTCCCTCTCCACACTACCTTATCTCTTCATATCCCAACTTCAACAAGTTTTCCTCCTCCTCCAGGTGACTTATAACAATGGAATGTACCATAGTTAAAAATTAGCAGCATACAAAAGTTAAAGAGCAATTAAACCATCATAACATTCGATACCAAATAAAATGATCACAAAAACTAATAAAGAATCTAGCATTTTATACAAGGCTTGTTTCTCCCGAATTAAAAGGTCTTTACCTGCTCGTGGAATTATATTATATTATTTATTTATTTACAGTATTTATATTCCGTCCTTCTCACCTCGGAGGGGACTCAGGACGGATCACAATGCACATATACATGGCAAGCATTCAGTGCCATAGACACACGACATATATAGACAGACACACAGAGGCTATTTAACTTTCCAGCATCATGAGGGTATGCTTCAAATTTTGGCCACTGGGGGAGCTGTCGCTTCACCATCCACTTGTGACACCATGGATTTTTTGGAGGCAACACTGATGCAATAGTTCTAGGAGTTGAGTGTGATGTCTGTAGATAGTCCACATTTCACAGGCGTATAACAGGGTTGGGAGGACAATGGCTGCTGTGACTCAGCTGGAACCACAGACACAGACTGATAGTGTTGTGACTCAGATGGGGCCTCAGAGTGACTTTGACGAGGATGATGGAATTCAGGTTCACAATCAGGTTCAAAATGTTCCTGTTGTAGACAGTGAGGAACAGGGTGTGCAAGTTCAGTTTCCCACAGCAGAGAATGATGTTTTTGATACTGAAACTCGCCAGGTGCAAATTGACTCAGAAAAGGAGGGCTGTTCTCAGCCTGATAGTAGGCAGGAAAGCAACCAGGCTGACACTAACGAGCAGCCTGACCTTGATGAAACGGGAATCTTAGATCGGACTGACCGTTTGGAATTCAGGGTTCGAAGGAGTGTGAGAATAGCCAACAAGAAAGAGGTCAGAGGCCAAAGAAATGTTTTAATGTATGGCAGAGGGTATTAAGCAGTGTATTTGAAAACAAACCTTTGTCAGAGCAACTTCTCGCTCAACCAAGCAGCTTGTGCTCATTTTGCCTGGATTATCTTGTAGTTCTTGTGTCCATGGTCTTGGGACTTTGCCATGTTCTCATGGGATTTTGTTTCATTGGTGCCTCTTGGAATCCTGCTTTCAACTGCTATGTTTTATTGATCCTTTGGAACATTACTTGCTTTTGAGAACTTTTTATCTTTTGCTTTTCAGTAAACTACAAAGACTTCAGTCTGTGTGCAGTTTTGGTGATTTCAGCAAGGTGAATCTATTCTGAGGTGCGACAATGGCTTTATAAATGGCTTTATAAATGGCTTTACCTTGGTACTAGTAGTACTAGTAGTAGTTTACCTTGGTACTAGTAGTACTGTGACTATAACAGTGAAGAAAGAGTTATCCCGTCTCTTTGATCATGGCACGTCAGTGTCCAGACGGGCTGCTTATTCTGTTTTGAACATGGTTCCAGATGTTAATCTTAATCCTAGAAAACAGTGGTGTAATCTGGGTTGTTGTAGGTTTTTTCGGGCTGTATGGCCATGGTCTAGAGGCATTATCTCCTGACGTTTCGCCTGCATCTATGGCAAGCATCCTCAGAGGCAGTGAGGTCTGTTGGAACTAGGAAAAAGGGTTTATATATCTGTGGAATGACCAGGGTAAGACAAAGGACTCTTGTCTGCTGGAGCTAGGTGTGAATGTTTCAACTGACCACCTTGATTAGTGGTGTAATCATATGCTCTCTACAGACATTGTACTGCAACTTATATCAGTCCTAGGAAGCATGAGGGATGTTGGGAGCTGCTGGCCAGTTGCCCTCCTAGAGATCCTTTAACTAATTGGACCAATCTACATGAGACAGCATGTTGTGCTGCATGTCCCATTATTATAACTAAGATTGGTTTTGCTCTGTTAGCAATACCACTTAGTAAAACTACATAACTCACTAAGTCCTTGAATCATTACCAAAACGTTTTCCAGACCCTTTTTTCAACCTGGCATTTTTGCAACACACACAATTTAATTGCATTTTAATTGACTACTTTATAGTTTTGATCTAGTGTTGCCCAGTTGCAGGCTATGTGAATGAGTGTGAGAGAGACCTGCTATATATTCAATCTGGCCATAAAATGTTCTTTTTACTAGCTAGGGCTTTTCATATATTGCATGTCCCAAGCATTGCTGCACCAAAGTTTAAGTTTGGGATAAAATTTTGCACATGAAGGAACTTGGATGAACAGAGTCTTCACTTGTTGTACCCTGCTCCAGTTGTCTCTTTTCCATGACCACAGTCCCTTTCTCAGATAGCCTACCACTTTGTAAATCTGGGTCTTGGAAACATAACTCTCATAAACAAATGATTGCAGATTTGTTTATTATTATTTTTTAGTTTCAGTCTATCTCTAATCCATAGTTAGAAGCCAATCGCATGACAAAAATGGATTTTACCATGTTAAGAATGTGGTAAAGTTGGCATCGAAGTCAAGTGTTTTGCCATAAGTGACATAACAACACAGTCTCCTTTCTTCATACCACAAATAATTACCGTATATTCCCCTAAGCCATTTTGTTGAAGTCCAACTCTCAGGAGCCTTAGCTAGCCTACCTAATGGAAATCAATGATGGGAGTTACAGTTTGACAGCATTCGAGGAGCCACTCAATTTCCACATTTGAATAAAACTTTTAGTTTGATAGGCATAACTTCTATCCATACTGATCTCATTGTAATTGATGTGTTTCCAACCTTTGGTATCGTGGGGTTGGTGAATTGGAAGAGTTATGATACTGGGTTGTTGTGAGTTTTCCAGGCTGTATGGCCATGTTCCAGAAGCATTCTCTCCTGATGTTTCACCTGCATCTATGGCAGGCATCCTCATAGGTTGTGAAGAAGACCTCAGAGGTCTCCTCCACAATCATATTGTAAGAAACCAGCAGCATTTTGCTTTCACACAGACAACTATCAGGAGAAGCACATTTTAATTTTAATGGTGAGCTTCATAAAATGCTTCTCCTCAGAGAAGACCTCACTACCTCTGAGGATGCCTACCATAGATGCAGGCAAAACATCAGGAGAGAATGCTTCTGGAATTTGGCCATACAGCCCAGAAAACTCACAACAACCCAGTGATTCAGCCATGAAAGCCTTTGACAATACATAGTTGTGATGCTGTTGTTTGAGTGAAGAATTACAGCAGAGAACTATAAATCCCAGAATTGTATAGGATGGAAGGTTAAAGTACTGTGGAACTGCTGTAATGTGTAATGTGAATCCATATTAACTCTGCAGTGATAAACACAATTTTGTAGGAGTACCTCCGCTAAATACAGTGAGACCTACTGAACAATTATCTCCGGATTTACTCATTATTAAGCATTGAGATTGCAATTATCTACCTTGAAGTGAGCAACTTTGGTGCGTTGAGTGACCAGTTCCCTTCCCTTGTAGTTGTGCTGCTACTTTTGCTGAGAAACTTGAAAAAATTGATACAAGCAAGGAATGTTTTATCCTGTTTTTGGTATAAATTGGCTATAAAATCGAATTAAAAGAAGCCTTTTTCTGCTTGTTTTAATGACTTTTCGTGGTTTCCCATTGGAACCTGGTAAAATTGGCTATAGACCTTTGGAATTATGATGTTTGGGAAAGTCTTGAGGAAGATGCAGAAACAGGGCTTTGGGATTAGCTACACTATTCTACCTGTTTTCCTGGAAGTAAGCACCATTGATCTTAATTAGCATTTCTTTTGAGTAGATGTGTGCAAAACAGTGCTTTATGGCCTGGATTTTATGTCTGTATCTATTACTTTTTCAGTACATTGGGATTTGTTAAAAGACGCTCCTGGTAATAGATTTGATTATTAACTCAGTGTTGATTGCCCTATTAAAAATCAAATAGAAAAATGTTCTGATACAAATATAGTTACCAGAAAAAAAGTAACACAGCATGTAAGACATCGAGCTGCATTTTATGAAGCTTGCCATTAAAATTAAAATGTGTTTCCCCTGATAGTTGTCTGTACGAAAGCAAAATGCTGCTGGCTTCTTACGATATGATTGCAGTGAGCCAACATTTTAAAATCTTGATTCAAACGACTTCAGGAGATTATGATAAATGGAAACATTAACAGGAGTTGGCCTATATTTTATTGCATTCTAATCAGGCTTATTTTTTATTTATTCTCCAAAGAAAAAATCGTGTTACAGAAGCTCGTGGGCACAAGAACAAATGGATGGGAATAGTTCATTTTATGTTGAGTATAAAGAAAAGTTTCCACCCACTGGAGAAATAAAATATTAGAATAATCTTCCTACAAAAGTTGAGGAAATAAGGTTATGGTGAAAACTGAACTGAGGAAAATACACAAAGGGTTACATAATTTTAAACTTTATACTGCAATAATCAGCTGTGTTTGGGGGCAAGGGGGCAGGCTGGCTTCCTAGTAGGGACTTCTTTATTATATCCCCTCCAGCCTAGGCATTACAGCCACGAGGGAATGGTTTACTCAGAATTAGGTCCATATGGTTCCCTATTGTCTGTATCAGTGTTTGCTAACCAGATGGCTTCCAGATGTTTCTAGACAGCAGCTATGATCATCACTATCATTTGGAGTTCTATATGGGCTACTTCATAACGTATGTGTAACTAATTTACATATCTTGAAGCATGGACTGGTTGGAAATAAATAAATGGAAATAAATAAGAAATAAAACCCGATTGCTCATTGGAGGGAAGAATAGTAGAGGCCAAGATGAAGTACTTTGACCACATCATGAGAAGATAGGAAAGCTTAGAGAAGACAATTATGCTGGGGAAAATGGAAGGAAAAAGGAAGAGGGGCCGGCCAAGGGCAAGATGGATGGATGGTATCCCTGAAGTGACTGGATTGATCTTGAAGGAGCTGGGGGTGGTGATGGCCGACAGGGAGCTCTGGCGTGGACTGGTCCATGAAGTCACGAAGAGTCGGAAACGACTGAATGAATGAACACCAAAAACAACAACTAATTTACATATAGTACAACGCTGATATATGAAACAGTGGATAATAGCAAACCATATTATTTTCAATAGGATGAATGACAGGCATTGCAAGAAAAGGATGTAGGAGGTCCTAAGTCAGTGGTTCTCAAACTGTGGGTCCCCAGATGTTTTGGCCTTCAACTCGAATGCTCTATTGTAAACTGGCTGCCACAGGTTTCACTTATTCACTTAGGGCACTGGTTCTCAACCTGTGGGTCCCCAGGTGGTTTGGTCTACAACTACCATAAGTCCCAGCCAGTTTACCAGCTGTTAGGATTTCTGGTAGTTGTAGACCAAAACACCTGGGGACCCACAGGTTGAGAACCAGTGCCCTAAGTGAATAAGTGAAACCTGTGGTGGAATGAAAAACCATGCGTAGTTCATGTCTTTACCAATCCACACACTGTCTTGCCAGAGAAAAGATATGCCACGCAGATGATCAGTAAAGAATAAGATGTTTACTCTTTGTTACGCAAGGAACATATATACAGTCATGTGAAAGTTGCATTGACTCACACAATGTCCTTTGAGAGATATTCAAATGGTCCATGTGGGTGTCCATGTGAAGGATCTTCTTTCAGCAGCCAAGAAGCAAAAATACAAAACTGTAACTGTTGCCAAAACTCCCAGGCTCAGCTAGCTTCTGGCCTTGCCCAACCAACCAGTTTTGTGCTTTGCATTTTTCAGTTAATACAGTCACCAATTGGTTTTTACATGCTCCAACAAAACCATGGAGAACCACGTACACTGGTTCTTCAAATGCAGGGATCATACTGTATGTGTAACCAAATAGTATTTCCCGGTCCACTACCATCCCAACCTAATTTAATAGGCTTCAGCTTCATCAACAGAATGTCTGTTTTGCTGGTGATCAAGGTGTGTGTTTGATGACATTTCCATACTGTTTCCTCAACCACTGAGGCAGTGACACAGAAGCAACTTTGGATTGTCTCAGTTGTTGGGAGAGGAATGGAAGTATCATCTCCTGATTGCCATCAGAATTAACTTCCTTCCAGTGCAGTTGATGTTCAGTAATTAGGGAGGGAGGAGCAGTCATCTGTCAAGTGGTGCTTGACAGGTGACCGCTCCTCCCTACCTACTTATCATAACTAGGAATTATTAATATGAATTGGTTACGGATGCTTAACCCCAGCTTACGTATCCATAAGTATGATACTGAATCCTGGCCATGATTATTTATTTCCCAATGTAATATTCAAATTAGACCAGATACAGCTAAATGTTGGTTGATATTGGCCGTTGTGTGGCTTCAAGTAGTTTCTGGTTTATGGCAACACTAAGGTGTGTCTATCAGAGGGACTTCAGTGGTTGAAAGCATGTGACTGACCCACTGTCACCATTCAGTGTTTAAAGATAAGTAGGGACACATACCCTGGTTGTTGACATTGTAGTTTAACACTCAGATTGATTGATTGATTTACTATATTTATATCCCACCCTTCTCAATCCAATGGGGACCCAGAGTGGCTTACTGTGTCGTCACTATGTCATGCATCTTATAAAAGTTACAATATACTTAAACTATCATTGAAATTAAATGCAGTTAAAAGCATACTATTAAAAAATAATCTGAACAATATAGCACATTAAAGACCCCTTTTTCTTGAACAGTCATCCATCAAAGAGCTGCCAAAACAATATCTTCATTTGCCTACGTATCTGCTAATTCTGTATCCACTAATTCAACTATCCACAGTTGCAAATATGTTACAAAAAATATCCAAAAAGCAAACCTTGATTTTGCCATTTTATATTTTGCTATTCCATTGAACAGTATATAATGGGACTCAAACATCCATGGATCTTAGTATCCACAGGGGTCCTGGAACCAAACCCCAATAGGTACCAAGGGCCACTGTACTTTTTATTTATGCTTTTGTATAGCTTTTAATCTATATTCTTTTTATATTATTATTATTATTGTTATTGTTATTGTTATTATTTGAAATACGACACGATTGGTACACAGCAAACAAGATCACTATGCTGGCTGTTGTATTGGATTACACATCTGACACTTCCCAAGTGTCTAGGACTGTGTAATGTATTATTATTATTGTTACCGTATATTCCGGCATATAAGACGACTGGGCGTATAAGACGACCCCCAACTTTTCCAGTTAAAATATAGAGTTAAGACGACTCCCATGCATAAGACTACACCCACGTATAAGACGACCCCTGACTTTTGAGAAGATTTTCTTGAGTTAAAAAGTAGTCTTATACGCCAGAATATACTGTATTATTATTTTACTGACACGAAACACAGTATGACACAGCAAACGAGATATATATGCTGGATTTCGTATCATAAAATCACAAGTCGAACACTTCCCAAGCGTTTAGGACTGTGTGGTGTATTTTTGAATGATGCGCGCAGATCCAAGTAAAGTGGCCTTTTGCAGTTGACAGATGGTGATTTTGTCAATGATTATTGTTTACAAGTGCTGGCTGAGATCTTTTGGCACGGCACCCAGTGTGCCGAATACCACTGGGACCATCTCTACTGGTTTATGCCAAAACCTTTGCATTGTTATGATTATTATTATTTGAAACATAACAAGATTAGTACAAAGCAAACAAGATCACTCTGCTGGCTGTTGTATTGGATCATGCGTCGGACACTTCTCAAGTGTCTAGGACTATGTGATGTATCGGCAAATAATGTGTGCAGATCCCAGTAGGGTAGCCTTTTGCAGCTGACAGATAGTAATTTTGTCAGTGCCAATTGTGTTTCAGTGCAGGCCAAGGTCTTTAGGAACTGCACCCAATGTGCTGATCACCACTGGGACCACCTTTACTGACTTGTGCCAGAGTCTTTGCAGTTCGATTATTATTTTTATTATTTGAAACACAACAAAATGAGTCCACAGCAGACAAGATCACTCTGCTGGCTGTTGTATTGGATCACATGTCGGACACTTCCCACGTGTCTAGGACTGTGTGATGTATTGGCGAATGATGCATGCAGATCCCAGTAAGGTGGCCTTCTGTAGCTGGCAGATGGTAATTTTGTCAGCGCTGATTGTGTTTAAGTGCAGGCCAAAGTCTTTAGGCACTGCACCCAGTGTGCCGATCACCATTGGGACCACCTTTACTGGCTTGTGCCAGAGTATTATTATTATTATTATTATTATTATTATTATTATTATTATGACACAAAAACACAGTATGTCACAGCAAACGAGATATATATGCTGGATGATGATGGATGATGATGATGATCATCATCATCATCATCATATTTATACCTCATTTTATCTCTCCCGAAGGAAACTCAAAGTAGGGTAGTTTTAAGCCACCCCAAATGCCTTTACTAGATAAGGTAGGAAATATAAATGTAACAGTTATAGATAGGTTACATAGAAAAGTCTACATTTTATATATGTACAGCATGAAAAAGAATAAGCTTTGTTCTGTACTAAATTTTGCATGGTTCCATTTGAGCAAAAGACCCCATGGTTTACTATTATACAAGAAGGAGAGAGAAAAAACTCCCCTCTCCATTCCCCTCCCCTGATCTTATATACCTTTCTGAGAACTTTTATGGGCTTCTCTCAGTCATCTAAAAAAGCTGCGTCGGCAGGTGCAAGAACGGGCTGAGCTTTGGGAATTGGCATGTGTGTATGTGTTTGTGTAACTTTAAAGAACTGTGAATGCTGTGGTTCTCTAAGGACCCAAACCTCCTCTTCCGTGGCTTGTCTAGCACCAGGGCTGTTTTACTGCGATGACTTGAAGATCAACAAAAGCTATTGCTCAGTAATAGAATGGAGGTAAAGCATTCTTCTGTGATGTCCCAAAAGATGCATTCTCCTAATTGACTTGTGAATAGGAGACATATCACAGTTTGCAGACCAGCTTAAAAAACCTGTAAAAAGAATGTGTAAACTTTTAAAGTTAAATGGTTAGACTTTTTAACTGAAGGGTAAATACTTGGGGAGCTTTAAAACCACAATAGAGCATTGGCGTGGAAATAAAGTTTTAGTGGAGTGTGTGTGTGCTGAATTCTTCTAGATATGGAAACTTGCTTTTGCTGTAAAAGAAGTCTAGGGAACAAGATATTTTCTTGTAGGAATAGTACAGACATCATTCTGCATAAGGAAAAAACCTGGGTGTACCTTAACACCTAGAGCAACATTTCTCAACCTGGGGGTCAGGACCCCGGGGGAGGGGTGTCACAAGGGGGTGTCAGATGGGTTGCCAAATGTCAAGGTCTGTTTTCCCTAAATTCCACCAGTGTTCACATTTGGGTATATTGAGTACCCATGCCAAGTTTGGTCCAGATCCATCATTGTTTGAGTCCACTGTTCTCTCTGGATGTAGATGAACTACAACTCCAAAACTCAGTGCCCACCAAACCCTTCCAGTATTTTCTGTTGGTCATGGGAATTCTGTGTGCCAAGTTTGGTTCAATTCCATCGTTGGTGGAGTTCAGAATGCTCTTGGATCATAGGTGAACTATAAATCCCAGCAACAACAACTCCCAAATGACAAAATCAATACCCCCTCAACCCCACCAGTATTTAAATTTGGGCGTATTGGGTATTTGTGCCAATTTGGTTCAGTATATGAAAATGCATCCTGCATACCAGATATTTACATCACAATTCATAACAATAACAAAATTACACTTATGAAATCGCAACAAAAATAATGTTATGGTTGGGGGTCACCACAACATGAGGAAGTGTATTAAGAGGTCGTGGCATTAGGAAGGTTGAGAAACACTGCTCTAGGAGACCAAGGTTCAAATCCCTTCTCAGCCATGGAAATCCACTGAGTGACCTTGGAAAACGAACCCTCTCAGTCTTACAAATCTCCTTAGACTAAATCTTGCCTCAGCTCAAAGCCTGAACTCAATTAGTGTTGGGGACCAAATGTAAAAGCGTGAAACCAAAACATGTCTCCAGATTTGAACTTAAGGCTCATAATGCTTTCAATAAGTGTCAGGAAGGGCATTTCTGAATGTGGAGTGGGGAATTGTACACAAGCTGGGGAGCCACCAAACAAGGGTGAAACAATGAGGTGGCTTTCTGGGGAAGCCTCGAGGATCAGAAGCAGCTACAAGGACTGTCAGATTAGACACTCCTGCTGCATGCTGTGTACACTCACTAGTCTTCCGTTGATTGAAGAAGCACGAGCATATTTGTTCTTTCAGCTTAAAGATTTATTTGAAAAACATAATTAGCTGTAATAGGTTATCTGCAGTTCAGCCTAGACCTTGGATGCTACCGAGTGGGGAATGCAGAGCTGTATGCTGCATAGCAAGAGTTCAAGCAAAAACATTTACTACCATCTGTGCTAGGGATGCCAGGTCCTAAATACCCTAAAGCAGGGGTCCTTTAAAACCTTTTAAACAGAGGGCCAGTTCACAGTTCCGCAGACAGTTGGGGGGCCGGACTATAGGTTGTTGTTGTTGTTGGCCTTCAAGTCATTAGACATAGGGCGGCCCTAAGGCAACTGTATCACAGAGTTTTTCATGTCAAGATGCATTCAAAGGGGATTTGCCTTTGTTTTCATCAAAGCTGAAAGAGTGTGGCTTGTTTATAGTCACCCAATGGGTTCAGGGCTGGAGTCCACTGTCTAAACCACTCTACCACTCATTCATGCCCTATGAAATCCATGGGGTTGCCCACCTGAAGGCCATCTACACACACACATGCTGTCAGAACCTGGTATAAATTTTAAGTGTATTGTCTGTGACTCCTATAAACCTTAACAATGTTATATATCTTCTGCATAGGTATATTACTATAAATTGCTCCTTAATCTTATGGATACTCATAGCAAGTTAGTTGATAAGAATAGTAAGGTAAAGGCAAAAGTTTCCCCTGACATAAAGTCTAATCGTGTCCCACTCTGGGGGGTGGTGCTCATCTCCATTTCTAAGCCGAAGAGCCGGCGTTGTCCATAGACACCTCCAAGGTCATGTGACCAGTATGACTGCATGGAGCACCGTTACCTTCCCACAGAAGTGGTACCTGTTGATCTACTCACATTTGCATGTTTTCGAACTGGCAGAAGCTGGGGCTAACAGCAGGAGTTCACCCCACTCCCTGGATTCGAAGCACCAACCTTTCGGCAGCAAGTGCAGCAGCTTAGTGTTTTAACCTGCTGCACCACCAAGGGGCCAGTAATTAGAGTAGGCAGCTGCATATTAAAATTTGTAATAACTGGCTCCAGTTAGCACCAAATACCTGGATGATACAGTCTAGGAATATGTAGATCTGGGACCCCAGGTCTCTCTCATGTAAACTGGTGTCTAAATAGGTGGTGTAATGTTTAGATTTATTAGCCAACTAGCTGTCCCCTGCCACGCGTTGCTGTGGCCCATTCTGTGTATATGTGTTTTGTGTGTGTATATATGTGTATATGTGTGTGTATATATTTGTGTGTGTATATGTATATGTTTGCTTATATGTGTATGTGGTTTTGTACATATGTTGTAATATATTTTTTATTTTTTGGTTTTTTAAAGACTCTTCCATTATGTTTTTCAGTGTTTCTATGAGTGATGGTCACTCGTTGGCCTGATAGGTGTATTGTGTCCAAATTTGGTGTCAATTTGTCCAGTGGTTTTTGAGTTATGTTAATCCTACAAACGAACATTACATTTTTTTAATATAGATTACAGAAAGACTATGTAAAGTGCAATGGAGGAGTTCTTATGGGCTAATGAAATTGTAACATGTCAGTTGTTTGAATGCTAAGCCTGTATAGTAGAGCTTTTCAAACTTTTTATGTTGGTGACACTTTTTAGACGTGCATCGTTTTGCGACACAGTAATCCAGTTCTATTAGCAAACCGGAGGTTAAGACAACCTGTTATAAGAGATACAGACACATAAATACACTGTAATAACAAAATGTATGGGAACACAACGTATCTCATTAAAGGTTTTAATTTATATTTCTAAAAATACATTATTTTCTTCTTGTTTCATATAGCTGCAGAGGTTTACCCATTGAATTCATGTGACATAACTACACACTGCAGCCAACACACTAATGCAGGCATGGGCAAACTTTGGCCCTCCAGGTATTTTGGACTTCAACTCCCACATTTCCTAACGGCCAGTAGGCTGTTAGGAAATGTGGGAGTTGAAGTCCAAAACACCTGGAGGGCCAAAGTTTGCCTATGCCTGCGCTAGTGTGTTTCGACACTAAATTTGGAAAACTCTGCTATATAGTAAAGATCTTTCATTTTTCAAAGTTGGGCTTATTTTGAGAGACAGATTAGATCTGCACCTGGCACATGCCAAGGATGAGAATGTAGGTAGGGTTGGATACACTATAAAGAAGAGAAGCCCTTTTCAAGGTTGTTGCCTGCTTTCCTGATCTGTAAAAGGAACCAGTTGCTTCTCCCCTCCCAACCCGACCTTTTCTTGAGGGCAGCAGGGTAGAGTCAATCCTGTTATAGGGAGCTCAGCCTGCTGTGGGGGATTCGTAATTGAGCCCTTGCCCCCATCCCAGATTTGCAACAGGAGCAGGAGCCAAGCTCCTTGAATCTGACATCAAGACTTAACACCTCAGTCTATGTCAGTCCTACATTCAGTGCAAATTGGAATTGGTCGCAATCTTTGTTGGAGGACTGTGTTGTTGATTGTGCACCTTGACTTATGGCAACCCCTTAGGGGAAAAGAACCTAAATTTTCAGAGTGTCAGATTTGCACCACAACTATCTGCTAGCTGAAGGAATTTTGAAGCTATAGTTACCAAAAATAACTCTCCAAGCCCTGGGAAATACAGGATTACACATAATCCACCTCCAGAATTTGCACCGGGACTCTAAGATCACTACTGACCGAAAGGTCATCGAGTTCGAAGCCAGCCCAGGTCAGAGTGAGCTTCCGACCAATTTGTGTAGCTTGCTGTCGACCTTTGCAGCCCAAAAGACAGTGCCATAAAAATCTCCAGCAAGCATGCAAAGAATAAGAAGTACTTCATCAGTGTCACAAATGGACGAGGAAGCATCAGCTCCCCTGGTGGCTAGAATATCTTCATGAAAAAGCTGGAATGTTAAATAGCCTCTGTTTGTCTGTCTATATATGTTGTGTGTCTATGGCATTGAATGTTTGCCATGTATATGTACATTGTAATCCACTCTGAGTCCCCTTCGAGGTGAGAAGGGCGGAATATAAATATTGTAAATAAATCAATAATAAATCAATAAATTTGCTCTTTGAGGCATGGCTTATCAGAAATATTAAAAATTAATTAGGTGCTTTGAATGCAATTTTCCTGCTTCTTGGCAGGAGGTCGGACTGGATGGTCCACGAGGTCTCTTCCAACTCTATGATTCCTCTGAGGTAGAGAGAGTGTGGCTTACCTGAGGCCACATAGTGAGTTTCCATGGTTAAACAGGGATTTGAACCCTGGGCTGCAGAGCCATTGTCCAACACTCAGGTAATCACTCTCAAATTGCATTTAGTGTGATTTTTAGAATTGTACTAATGCACCAGATGCTAAAATGTAGTTAACTGAGATGTAAAGTATATTTACCTTGTGTGTGTGTTTTCTGGGGTTTTTTTTAAAGGCCAATTATATTAAAATGAGAGAAGCATATATATATATGGATGGATAAAATGGCTTTTGGGTGTATGACTTTGTGGATGAAAGATGGAAGACATCCAGGCCTCCAGCTGTGAAAACACTGCCGCTAGAGATTCTTGGGGTGCTTGCAGGTGAAGCTTTTATCCTATAATTGCGCTTTATCATTCATGAAACTTTATGGGGAGGGAGAACATGGCATTGTCTTGCATATTTCACCCTCCTGTCCTACTGCCTCTTTGTTTTTTCATTCCCTGGTAGCATCTTGCTTTGGAAATAATTGCCGTAACAAGCTGTGGATTTTCTTGGCTTGGTTTTTGTGTTCTCCTCCCTTTGGGGAAATTTGGGAAAATATCGAAAACTATCTCTGCAGGTTTACATGCCAGAAGCAAGAAAATAAAAGTAGGAGTCTCACAAGGATGAGTTACGTGCCAAATGCTTACTTCCAGGCTGCTGCATTGCAATAGCGGAATTTGTGCACAGCTCTGCCTGAAGGTTCAAGGCTCATTGAATCACCCCATGTTGCTTCCTCTTTTTAAAAACCTTTTATTAAAGTTTCAGTACCAATAGCAAAACAAACTCCTTCCCCACAGAGTCCTATAAATTATATCCACCCATGACCACAGTTGCTCCAGTAACAACTAATATCTAGTGATCAGAGTCATGTAAAACTTTTGATTGTAAATATTCTGGTGTGATGTGTGGTAACCCATATTACATGTCACCCCAGAATATTTACCTGCCTTTTAGTTAGACTAGTTTTCAAATACCACATCAAGTAATAAAAACAAAATGATTTTTAAAAGAAACTTTTCACAATATGCAGTTTAATCTCCTATAGAACTCCCAAATTTGGGTCCCAGATGCTGTTGAATTTATTTGTCAGTATGGAGTTGCTAATTGCCTTTGTTTAACCACCCCAGCTCCATTTGGTACTTATAAAACTGATTTGATTCATAGTGTTGGAGAAGACCGCAAAAACCATCCGGCCTTTGTTTAAAAACCATTAAAGAAGTAGAGTTCACCACTGTCAGAGGCAGTCATTTGAAGCCATCTGTTTGTGGTCTATTCTCTACAGCAAGAGAAAACAAGCTTGTTCGATCTTCCCGATGATATTTAAACATGGCTGTCATAATCCATTCTTACTCTTCTCTTTTCTGGGCGAAACATTTCCAGCTCCCATGTTCCATCATTCAGTCTTTGTTTGCTTAAGACCAAAAGTTATTGTGAAACAAAAATAAGAGCACACTCATGATATATGGTCCCCCAATGTTATGGATTAAGGTTTCCCTTTGACATTAAGTCTAGTCATGTCCGACTCTGGGGAGTGATGCTCTTCTCCATTTCTAAGAGATATCACTGTCCGTAGATATCTCCAAGGTCATGTATGCATGGAGCACTGTTACCTTCCCACAGAAATGGCACCTATTGAGCTACTCACATTTGCATGTTTTTGAACTGCTAGATTGGCAGAAGCTGGGACTAACAGTGGGAGCTCACCCCGTCCTTCGGATTCAAACCACCAACTTTCCGATCAACAAGTTCAGCAGCCCAGCGGCCCTCTGTGGCTTCTTGTTATGGCTTATTGATTATTTATTTATTTACAGTATTTTTATACCGCTTTTCTCACTCCAAGGGGAACTCAAAGCGATTTACATATAAGTAATGGCAAAATTCAATGCCAGTACAAACAATTACAATTATACACTACAGTTGGACATAAATCAAATTAAAACAATACATCCATAAGCAATAAAACAATCATTAAAACCATAAAACAGTCTTGTCCGTCAAATTGCCGTTCCAGTCATTGTCTTTCCGAAATGCTGCATATGTTTATTCTACTGCCTGAAGGCCTGGTCCAAAAACCATGATTTTAATTTATTTCTAAAAGTCAGGAGGGAGGGAGCGGATCTTACCTCATTCGGGAGTGTGTTCCATAGGCGGGTGCCACAGCCGAGAAGGCCCTGTCTCTCGTCCCCGCTAGGCGCATCTGTGCTGTTGACGGGAGTGAGAGCAGGACCTTCGCAGATGATCTTAGATTACGAGGTGGGACGTAGGGGTGGATGCGTTCGGACAAGTAAGCTGGGCCAGAACCATATAGAGCTGGTTTAGTATACTATATATATTTCCATCTAATTTTAAGGGCATTGGCTACAGTCAGCATTTTTTTATTATTGATTGATTGACTTTTGATGGGAACAATACAATATACAATCAAAACAATATACATAAAAAAGAAAGAAAGAGAGAAGTAAAAGAAAGTGAGAGAAGGAGAAAAGACATGTAAGTGAAACACAGTAGAGCTCTGATACACCCACACCAGTCCTGACTATAATGAAAAATGAATTTTTAAAAAATCTGTCATTTCGTGAATCAATCTCCTGAAATTACTAATAACCATAACCACAGATAGCTAGATTTATTATTGCTCAAAAACTCCACAAATGGTTTCTAATCTTTTAAAAAATCTTCAGTTAGCTTATCCTTCAAATCCACATTAATTTGTCAATTTGGGCCAGTTCAGCAACCTTGACAATCCATTTTCTTATGGCAAATTTGATATGTAGTACATTTGTTCTGATCAGTCAGAAGCAAAAAGAAACTGATTTATGAGAAATGATGTGTGGATGACCAGATGGAGAAGAAGAGTTAGTTGTTCCAGAGGTTTAATTGAGCAGAGATTTCAATCCAGATCCACCGTCTTGCTTGCCAGGTCAGGAAGAAAGCTGTCCCAGGGCTCTTGTCGGTTTTCCTCTGCTTATTACATGGGGTTTATTTACCATGTGTCACGTGGTGAAATGCAGTTTGTCAACAAGGGGCAGAAATACACATCATCCCTTAGATTGCATTAAGGGCAAAGGGGAGGTTTGCACTCTGCTGCAGCTTTGTCAAGAAATGGCACTAGTTGATGAGTTGCCTGTGTACCAAGCTGGCCGTGGCTCCTTTTGGGCAGGGATCTCATCTCCGCATGGCCTGCAACTTCCTGTCACAGCGTAATCCCCTTAATCCTGCTTTAGCTCTGTTAATTTTCCTCCTTTCCTCTTTTTCTGATCCGCTTTCTCCGTGGCGCATGAATCCCCATGTTCACCGGCCAAGCCTGCGACGACTGAAGGGCAGCGGTGGCCTGCCGACCTTCCAGGCTGTCTCCGGAGCGCCTCGTACCATGTGGCAGGGGCCCTGGGATGGTGGCGGTGCCTGAATGTATCCCATTCTCTCTGTCTTACAGGCTGTGCAGTCTCCGTCTGAAAAAGCTGACCGTGTTGAGGGAACTGGACAAAGAGCTCAGCTCCGTCCTCATCGCCGTCAAGATACAGGTAAGCTGCCGGCGGGTTGTCCTCAGGTGTCTCTGTGGAACATCGTAGGGATGGGTACTTCAATTCAACTTGTTACTCTTTCCTTTTCTCCTTTTGCTGCATCCTATTTTCAGTTTGGTCGCTCCAGATGTTAGCCCTCTGCTGTTTGCAGGAGCCTACTCATTAGCCGCACAGGTTTTAATTTTTAATTCGTTGCACAGGTTTTAATTTTTAAAGCTGGAGAAGTAGGGGGTGAAGCCACGAGCTTAATTGTTTGTGCATATGGGCCTCCTGCCTTGCGGAAAATATTGAGCGTTTTCTGATGTTGCTTATAAGTGATTTGGATCCGGTTGACCGTCTGGCATTGCTGTAGACTGGCAAGATTAGGTAAGAAGAGCCCAGAAGGGCTCAGTGGGACAGAACGGTGTTATCCATTATGCAAAAGGATCCTGCAGTTATGAGATACAGGAGTTTTAGGCTCTTGCTTAAAATATAATCTGTTGCTTGGTATATATCTATACCCTTCTCTATACCTATCTATTAGCAATTTTCTGATAGAGAGTAAAATTGTTTTTCCCAAGTGAAGGATTCTTGGAACGCTGAAATGAGAGGAAGGAAATAATTTTTGCATGTTATAACCCAGTATCTCATGTACATTCCTGAGTATGTCAGGATATGTGTGCCCTTTGGCTACAACTTTTCCCCCTGGAAGCCCAGTAGGGGTTGGCAGGTGATTGTTCTTGGACTGGCACAGGTCCATTGACCACTGTTTTAAGTATCAGTGTAGTCTAACCAGTGAATCCTTGGCTCTCTCGATATAATAATAATAATAATAATAATAATAATAATAATAATAATAATAATAATAATAATAATAATACCACTGTTTTAAGTATCAGTGTAGTCTAACCAGTGAATCCTTGGCTTTCTAGATATAATAATAATAATAATAATAATAATAATAATAATAATAATAATAATAACCACCACTGTTTTAAGTATCAGTATAGACTAACCAGTGAATCCTTGGCTCTCTAGATGTAGTAGTAGTAGTAGTAGTAGTAGTAGTAGTAGTAGTAACAACAACAACAACAACAACATTTATATTCCACCTATCTCTCCAGGGGCACTCAGGGCAGAATTGTTGTTGTTTATTCATTCAGTCCTTTCTCACTCTTCGTGACCTCATGGACCAGAGCTCCCTGTCCACCATGGCCACCTCCCTCCATTTCAAGCTCAGGCCAATCACTCCAAGGATACCATCCATACATCTTGCCCTTGGTTGACCCCTCTTCCATCTCCCCTCCATTTTCCCCATCATCATTATCTTCTCCAAGCTTTTCTGTCTTCTTATTAAGTGGCCAAAATACTTCAGCTTTGCCTCCAATTTTCTTCCTTCTAGTGAGCACTTGGGCTTTATTTCCTGGAGTATGGTATGGTTTGATCTTCTCGCAGTCCAAGGCACTCTCAAAATTTTCCTTGAACACACAGTTCAAAAGTGTTTATCTTCCTTTGCTCAGCCTTCCTTATGGTCCAGCTCTTGCATCCATAGTTTACTACAGGGAATACCATTGTTTTAATTATGCAGATCTTGATTGCCAGTGTGATGTTTCTACTCTTCACTACTTTATCGAGATTGGTCATTGCTCTCCTCCCAAGACTTAAACACCTTCTGATTTCCTGGCAGCAGTCTGTGCCTGCAGTCATCTTCGCGCCTAGAAATACAAAGTCTGTCACTGCCTCCACATTTTCTCCCTCTATTTGCCAGTTATCAATCAGTCTGGCTGCCATAATCTTGGTTTTTTTATGTTTCCCTGCAATCCAGCTTTTGCGCTTTATTCGTTCACCTTGGTTAAAAGGCTCCTCAGCTCCTCCTCAATTTCATCCATCAAAGTGGTATCATCTTCATATCTAAGGTTGATAATGTTTCTTCCAGCAATTTTAACTCCAGCCTTGGATTCATCAATGCCCACACGTTGCATGATGCATTCTGAATACAAGTTGAATAGGTAGGGTGAGAGTATACAGCCCTGCCCTACTACTTGCCCAATTTTGAACCAGTCTGTTGTTCCATGGTCTGTTTTTACTGTTGCTACTTGGTCATTATACAGATTCCTCAGGAGACAGACAACATGACTTGGCATCCCCATACCAACAAGAACTTGCCACAGTTTATTGTGATCCACACAGTCAAAGGCCTTAAAATAGTCGATAAAACAGAAATAGATGTTTTTCTGAAACTCACCTTCCTCCATTATCCAGTGGATATTGGCAATTTGGTCTCTCGTTACTCTGCCTTTTCGGATTACAACACACTAAAAACATATAGAGGCAAACACATAGAGGCAAACATTCAGTGCCTCCCCACAAAAGCAGACAAGGATACAATTAATAACCCACCCAATCCCAACACCAATTGACACTAAACGACCAATTATAAATAAAAGCTGATATTGCAGTTACATAATAAAGTTATATCTAACCATAAAAATATAAACAATTATTTCAACCATAAAAACATGAACCTCAATTTAACAAGCTCATGAAAGTTCACTATTTTTTTTTAAATATATATTTAAAAATTCAAGTTTGGCTATTGCCATAATATCTGACAGCACCAGACCGACTTCAGGTCCCAGAATCTCACACCACTATGTTAGCTGGAGCTTTATTCAAAGCCCACTAGTCTTACTAGTTACTTTCTGGAGATTCAGTATCACACAAAAAGCCAATATTGGCCCTTTAGATCTTTCCCAGAAATTCCTGACCACCTTTCCCCCTTGCTTCCTGCACATGTTTTGTTTTCCAGCCTAACTTTTATGTATAGCTTCTCCTCCCTCGTATCTGACAAATAAATCTGACGAATAATGGCAACAGAATGATAGTAACACATGCCAATACAATTTTGCAGATCCATGCAACAAAGACCATTAAGAAACCAATCCCGTAAGGTCATCTTGCCAAGGGCCGTTGAAATGGTGGCCTTCTTGCTTTTGAGTAATCACTTATCAAACAAAGATCTTCTGCTCTTGGGCTTGTTTCAAGAGTCCATCTCATAAAGTAAAGACACATCTCATAAATTAGACAAAATGCTGGTTTTAATGAAATATCTCCCTGTTACGCTGAGAGGCCTTGTGTCCTGAACTTCAGAGATGCTGTCAGGGGCATCTCTCTCCCTCCCTCCTTCTCTCCCTCCCGTGTCTTCTTGGATAGCTTCCATCTGGGGATGTTAAATGTGCTGTTCTTGTCCCTTGAGTCTCGTAACCTTCTAGGAGTAAAGAAAAATATGATGCGCATTACAAGAATATATGAATACAGCCAGTGCGCTGTGGCAGCTATCTCAGCACCAGAATGCAGGTGCTTTTTAAAGAAGCTTTTAAACTCTTACACACAGTGGAGATTGAAATAGAAGTATAGTTTGTTTTAGTGCATATTTCCTGCAGAAGGTATTTCATTACAGCCCTTCAGGGCTGTTTTGTGCATCATGATTTTGAGGGGTAAGTGGACATCTCCAGGGCCTCTGGGAGGTCCAGCTGGTGCAGAGAGCAACGGAGGGGCGCATGAATCTCTGACACTCAAAAGCTATCTACTTTGATCATATTTTATCATAACCCTATTGCAAAGAAGGAAAAACCTCAACAGTAAAATTTCCTATTATACTGTTATCTTTATTATAAAGACTTAACTGAGAATTTAAGGTCTGTTGGGACCTTAAATCCTCAATTTTGAGAGGAAAGGGAGCTCAAAGCAGTCTTGTTCTGCCTTGCAAAATTTCTTTCAGAGGCCCTGGATGTCTACACTTAAAAAATTCTAAGAAGGAGCAAATGAGTCTTTTAAAATATGTGTAAAGAAGAGAGGCAGGCTCTAGGGAACAATAATTGGTTCCCTGCCAGGTGTTTGCTTCATGGCAAATTAAGTTTGCTGCAGTGTATGGAAAAGTTACTTTTAGGGGTTATAGTTCCCAGAATTCAGTCTGAAGGCAGAGCAAACTAAAACTCTCTTTCCATTGGAAGGCTAAGACCTAACTGATGATGATGATGATGATGATGATGATAACAATTAATTGAAAGAAAAATTCCCAATGCATCCAAGTATTTTTATTAGGGATGACAAACATGTACTGGAATACAAACAAAGTTAAACATATGCAACTACAGTGGCGAGGTTAGTCTATGCCCGAGTATGGAGACAAAAAGACCAACCATCAAGAGAAGAATGGATTGAGAAAATGCTAGAAATTATGAGCATAGATAAATTAACATCATTAGTCTCTAAGTAACAACAGACTGGATTCCTTTCACAGAATGGCTGAAATAAAATACAGTAAAATTATTAATGTAAATAGAAGAAAGCTGACAGAAGATGCCATCACTGAGGATACAACAAAAAGCAGCAAAAAGGACTATAAGAAAAATTAAAACAATATAGGGAAGAATGGAAGCACAAATACCCCTATACTTAACCCTCTCTGTACCTCCCCATATTTTCCACCCCTTTTGATACCCCTCACCTTTTTCTCTCTCTTTTTTTTCTCTTCTCTTTTTTCCTCAACTACCCCTTTCCCTTCTCTCCTATGTTTTTACCCTTTTTCCCACTTTTTAAATTGTAATTTGGAAACTTTTAATAAAAGTATTATTAATAATAATAATAACAATTTTATTCTTATATCCCACCACCATCTCCCTGAAGAGACTCGGTGTGTTTTACTGACAGCACAAAAAGCCTAAAAACAAAACATAAGAGTGAGCACATTATAAAATACAATAAAATAAAACACATGCACATATGAAAACATCAACTCAGACTCAATCAAGCTGCGATCCTCTAACCGTGGCTGTAAATTACTGACACCACGGCCGGGCTGTAAACATTGGAATAAAATAAGTATTATTATTATTATTATTATTATTATTATTATAACTTTATTTGTACCCCGCCAGCATCTCCCAAGGGACTCGATGTGGCTTACACAGGCCGAAGCCCCAAAAACACAATACAACAATACAATACCAAGCAAATTAAAACAGTTACTCTCCATTACTAAAGTACCAGCTTCAGTAATGGAGAGAGGGCATGGGATAAAGTGCAGGATGTGCAACTACTACATAGGACAACTAGGGGCTAAATATTCTCAAAGGCTTGATTGAAAAAAGCCCTCTTCCTTGTCCGAACCAATTGCACTTTTATCGGTGGCGGGATTGAGAGGAGGGCCTCCCCGACAGATCTTAGAACTCGAGTCCATGGGGGGAGGGGGGGGATGCCATCATGAAGATAGGCAGGACCAATGCTGTTTAAGGTTTTACAGGTGATAATTAGCACTTTGAATTGGGACCTGAAACTTATCGGTAGCAATTGAGCTGCTTTAGTAGGGGCATCGTGTGCTTCCTATAGCTAGCTCCGGTTGGTAGCCTGGCTGCAAATCTTAGGACCAATTGCAGATTCTGAGCCATCTTCAAAGGCAGCCCCACATAGAGTGCATTACAGTAATCCAGTCTTGATGTAATGAAAGCATGGACCACCGTGGCCAAGTCCAGCTTCTCGAGGTACGGTCACAGCTGGTGCACATGCTTCAACTGTGCAAAGGCCCTCACAGCCACCACCAACACCTGAGCTTCAAGCATCAGCGCTGAATCCAGGAGGACCCCCAGACTGCGGACCTGTGTCCTCAGGAGAAGTGTAATCCCATCAAGCACAGGTTGCCACCCTATACCCCGATCGGCCTCACGACTGACCAGTCTTGTCTGGATTAAGCTTCAGCTTGTTAGCCCTCATCCAGCCCATCACAGCAGCCAGGCACTGGTCCAGGATCCAGCTTCCTTGGAGTTCAGTGGAAAGGAATAATAGAGTTGTGTGTCATCTGTGTAGAGATGGCACTGAACTCAAAAAACTCTGGATGACTTCTCCCAGTGGTTTCATGTAGATATTAAAAAGCAGGCCCTTGATTTTTAAGGCAGGGCTTTGATTTTTTTTATTATTCCTGTAGCAGAATGCATTGTCATATGGCAGAATACATTGTCTTTAACTATCTGCTTTTAATACTATTTTTTAATTTGATTTTAAGCTGTTGTGATATAACATCTTAGCCAATTGGTATTTTAAATTATTGTAAGCTGCCTTGGTTTTCATGGTAGGAGAAAGGCAGGGCATATATTCAATCAATAAATAAATCAATACCATGCTGCAGGCAAACATTGCTCAAGGAAAAAATATATTTTTGGTAGAGTGAACAAGCTGGCTGTGGAATTCTGTGTGGTATAATTCAAAAAGTAATATTGGAAAAGAAATCAGGTTTGCTCCCACACAGCCTCCTTACCTTAATATGACAGCTGTTTAACTATTGCGTGTCAAAGGCTATGGGAGCATGATTGGGCTGTAACTGGGGCAGGTCAGAGTCTGGGATTTCTGGATGTCATTAAAGGCTTTCCTCTGACTCCCATCTCTGAGCATTGTTTCCAAGAAGGAAAAGAAATCTGTTTGGGAAGTTTATTCTATCGGTAGTGGGGTTCAGAATGCTGTTTGAATTAAATCCCAGCAACTACAACTCCCAAATGTCAAGGTCTATTTTACTCAAACTCCACCAGTGTTCACATTTAGGAATATTGAGTATCAATGCCAAGTTTGTCCCAGATTCATCATTGTTTGAGTGCTCTCTGGATGTAGGTGACCTACAACTCCAAAACTCAGAGTCGGTGCCCACCAAACCTTTCCAGTATTTTGTATTGATCATGGGAGTTCTGTGTGCCAAGTTTGGTTCAATTCCATCATTGGTGGAATTCAGAATGCTCTTTGATTGTAGACGAACTATACATCCCAGCAGCTACAACTCCCAAATGACAAAAATCAATCCCCCCAACCCCACCAGTATTCAAATTTGAGCATATCGGGTATTTGTACCAAATTTGGTCCAGTGAATGAAAACGCATCTTGCATATCAGATATTTACATTACGATTCACAACAGTAGCAAAATTAGTTAGGAAGTAGCAATGAAAACAATTTAGGGTTGGGGGTCACCACAACATGAGGAACTGTATTAAGGGATCGCAGCATTAGAAAGGTTGAGAAACACTGACCTAGAGGTTTTAGACAAATATTACTTCTAGGGATCTCTAGGTCCCCCAGTGTGAATCACCCCTAAAAAACCTATAGATTTGTAGAGAGAACATATTACTCAAATCAACAAATAACACTATGTAACAAAATTGGGGGGGGGGGATTGAAAGTGTTATTTCCTCTTTAATTGGGTGGTATTATGGAAGTTCTAATTGTGTTAAATTAATGCTAATAACATGGAACTTTTTTTTTTTTGGCGGCTCGGGGAGCTTCATCACTTGACCAGGCATGTTTGGTTTTTCTTTTTTATAGGTGAACTATAAATAGGTGAACTATTTATAGTTCACCTATATGGAGTATAACAACTACTTCGAAAGTAGTTGTTATACTCCACAAACGTTGCTTTAGTGACTGCCATTTTTAACCTTTAAATGCGCCATGTTTTTCCTTGCAATGTGCCATTTTTAACCTTTTGTTTAATACACCTTTCCCCATGTTTTTATGATAGAAGCAATTAGGAAATGACATTTATAACCCAGGAACACAAACCACAAAAGTAGTTGAAGCTAAACTTGCAAATGTAAAAGGCCGACTGGGATCTATAATAATATCTGGGGAGTAAAAAGTTGTCCTGAGCCTGAAACCCAACCTGGTACTGTGTGTGTAAAACAGTTTATCTGTTATTGAACAATGGATACCTTATTCTTTTCAGTCTCTTTGTGTGTATGTGTGTGTGTTGAGTGGGTGGGTGGGAGAGAGACAGAGAGATGGGACAAATACTGTATGGGACTTGATTTGTACTTGCAGTCTGCTCCAATTATATTCTGTGTACACCTTTCCAAAGCAACCTTTTCCCTCACCCTCCCAGTGGAGGAAGCAAGAATAGATTGTAGAACTGGAAGGAGGATGCGCTGACCTGTTGTTGTAATCCCTGCTTCCTAGGCAGCCAGGCAAGACTCCGCCATTGGTATCCTTCTCCTCGTTATGTAACCTCTGTGCATTTATGACCCTTAGACCTTCTCCTTCGTCCTTTAAGGGATCACTGGGTGGATAAATTCCTCCTCTGGAGATCAAGGTCTCGCCCCCTCGGCTTGCAAGCCCTGCCCTTCCTGTGCTCTTGTCAGCTGTTAGTAAAGCTGCTGATGCTTCCGACAGCAGGCTGGGTGAGGAGCCAGAGGGCTTTGCCTTCCCTCCAGGCGCTTCTCTGGGCTGCAGTCATTAGGATTTAAATCCAGGATTAGTAGTCGAAGCTGGTGGTTTTTCAAGTGGCCTCGAGGCCTAGCCTTTGCGTGCATGTCAGGGTGGCCTCTGCATTAACGCCACTTGGATTTTGGAAAACAGGCTTCTCTCCACTTCCAGGATTCCCCATCCATGTGCTGGCTAGAGGAATCTGGGATTATGAAAGGCAAAGAGATTTGATCTTGTATTGTCGAAGGCTTTCATGGCCGGAATCACTGGGTTGTAGGTTTTTTCAGGCTATATGGCCATGTTCTACAGGCATTCTCTCCTGACGTTTTGCCTGCACCTATGGCAAGCATCCTCAGAGGTAGTGAGGTCTGTTGGAACTAGGAAAATGGGTTTATATATCTGTGGAGCCCCCGGTGGCGCAGTGGGTTAAAGCACTGAGCTGCTGAGCTTGTTAATCGAAAGGTTGCAGGTTCGATTCCGGGGAGCGGCGTGAGTTTCCGCTGTCAGCCCTAGCTTCTGCCAACCTAGCAGTTCGAAAACATGCAAATGTGAGTAGATCAATAGGTACCGCTCCAGCGGGAAGGTAACGGCGCTCCATGCAGTCATGCCGGCCACATGACCTTGGAGGTGTCTACAGACAACGCTGGCTCTTCGGCTTAGAAATGGAGATGAGCACCACACCCCAGAGTCAGACATGACTGGACTTAATGTCAGGGGACTACCTTTACCTATCTGTGGAATGACCAGGGTGGGACAAAGAACTCTTGTCTGTTGGAGCTAGGTGATAATGTTTCAACTGTCCATCTTGATAAGCATTTGATGGCCTGGCAATTGTTTGGTGTGGCTTGTTGGTGCCTGGGGCAATCTTTGGTTGAGAGGTGATTAGAGGTCCCTGATTGTTTCCTCTCTGTTGGAGAGATATTTTAGCAGATTATATCCAGATGGCCAAGCTGACAAATAGCAGCAGAGGAGGAAATAATGAAGAATTTGCAAACAAATGGAGGCTAGCACTTGGGTATTTGGAAAAGAAGACAAAGGTAAACTCTGAGATTGCCATAAAGGTAATCCCCTTTATGGTGAAAGAAGATATTTGGGTAGTTGTTGTTTACTAATGTGATCCTGTTTTGAGGGGTTTGGAGGTCAGGGGGTGGGATTCACGGGTGGGAGATACTGGGTTATGTAATGTTAAGGTATAAATAATTGTACAACCAAATCTGATTGTACATATGTTTAATGAGCACTGAATATTGACTCTTTTGTAAATCTTTTGCATATTTTTTTCTTTGTTCATTTTTTCCTTTTGTTCATTTGTTTTGTTTTCAACATACACTATGAAACAATTAAAAAATTAAAGAAAATTAAAGAACTCTTGTCTGTTGGAGCTAGGTGTGAATGTTTCAACTGACCACCTTGATTAGCATTTGATGACCTGGCAGTTGTAGCCACCATGTCAGACCACCATGTCAACCACCATGTTTGACTACACAGAGAAGCCATTGAAATCCAAAAGCATGTGGACAATTTCAACAGAAAGGAGGAAACCATGAAAATGAACAAAATCTGGCTACCAGTATTAAAAAAACTCTAAGATTACAATCAGGGACAGCTAATCATCTCTCAACAAAAGATTCCCCCAGGCACTAACAAGCCACACCAAACAACTGCCAGGCCATCAAATGCTAATCAAGGTGGTCAGTTGAAACATTCACACCTAGCTCCAGCAGACAAGAGTTCTTTGTCCCACCCTGGTCATTCCACAGATATATAAACCCTTTTGCCTAGTTCCAACAGACCTCACTACCTCTGAGGATGCTTGCCATAGATGCAGGCGAAACGTCAGGAGAGAATGCCTCTAGAACATGGCCATATAGCCCGAAAAACGTATAACAACCTAGATTTGATCTTATTGTTCATTGCCATGAGGTCAACTTTGACTTCCTGTGAATGAGAGACCTCCAAGTCATTCTAATATCAGCAACTCTGCTCAGGTCTTACAAATTCTGGGTCATGGCTTCCTCGATTGAGTCGATCCTCCTCTTTTTCTGCTGCCCAGCACCTTCCCGTATTGTTATTTCTAGTGAGTTCTTGTTTTCTCATGATACATCTGAAGTGCACCAATCTAAGTTCCACCATTTTGGCTTTTAGGAAGAGTTCAGGCTTGATTTGCTGTTGAACCCATCTATTTGTCAATAAGGCTACCAAAATGTACCAAAAATGTAGCCTTTTCCATTTTATTCACAGGCGGACAAATCTTCCATGTCATCCACTCTGGGGTTTATTCCAGACTTTTAAGAAAAGAAGTAAACAAGGTGGTGAATGTATTGTGGTTACAGAAGCTTGGGCTGGATGTACACTGCCATATAACTCCAATATATGGTCAGTGTAGACCTATGAGTATATAATGCACTGCACCATATGGGTTTACATTGACCATATTATGGAGTTCCAAACTGCATTATATGACAGTGTAGATCCAGCCTTGGATTGTCTGTAAAAACCCAGATTTCACTGCACCTTCTCTGATGTGGAAACCACTGGTTACTCTAGCATAGTGGTTCTCAACCTCTGGGTAGCCAGATGTTTTGGCCTTCAACTCCCAGAAATCCTGACAGCTGGTAAACTGGCGACCCACAGGTTGAGAACCACTTTGCTTTCTGGTTGTGAGCTACTGGTGGTTGTTTTCCCCCCAAAATACAAGAATCAAATCTCTCACAGTTTGCTAAAAATGACCACAATAAAAGCAGGATCTGAATAACATTAACAGCGCACGTGGAAAACACCTCTCTGGTATCTGAAGATTGCATCCAAGCTGTGTATTTAAAGGCAAGAGAGCGATGTAAGAAGGCAATTTATCTGCCACATTAAAGTCTGATATTTTACTTCCATGCAATTTATCTAACTTGTGAAGTGGCTGTGATGGCTATATATATATTGTCTTGCACTAAGATAGTATTTTTCCATTACATACTAAATGCTGCCATAGCAAACACTCCTGTGCACACTACATTAAATGCTTTGTGTGTAGCTAAAGGTTTGGTTCTTTTTAAGCTCTAAAGCAGTGGTTCTCAACCTTTCTCATACTGAGATCCCTTAATACAACTCCTCATGTTGTGGTGAGCCCCAACCATAAAATTATTTTTGTTGCTACTTCATAACCGTAATTTTGCTACTGTTACGAATTGTAATCTAAGTATCTGATATTCAGGATGTATTTTTATTCACTGGACCAAATCTGGCACAAATACCCGATATGCACAAATGTGAAGACTGGTGGTGTTGGGGGCAGCTTGATTTTGTCATTTGGGATTTATAGTTCACCTACAATCAAAGAGTATTATGAACTCCACCAACAATGGAATTAAACCAAACTTGACACACAGAACTCCCATGACCAACACAAAATACTGGAAGATCTTGAGTTTTGGAGTTGTAGTTCACCTACATCCAGAGAGCACTGTGGAGAACAATGATGGATCTGGACCAAACTTGGCATGGATACTCAATATGCCCAACTGTGAATACTGGTGGAGTTTGAGGAAAATAGACATTGACATTTGGGAGTTGTAGTTACTGGGATTTATAGTTCATCTACAATCAAAGAGCATTCTGAACCCCACCAATGATAGAATTGGGCCAAACTTCCCACATAGAACCTCCATGACTAACAGAAAATACTGCATTTTCTGATGGCGACCCCTCATGACACCCCCTCATGACCCCTCCATGGTCACGATCCCTACACGAACCCCAGGTTGAGAACCACTGCTCTAAAGTGACCATGCAGGCTTCCAGTCTTCAGGAAAAGTAGGGAGTAGGGGGAGTTTAAATCTCATACTTTCAGCAAATAATATTATTCCATTGTAGCTTTTTTAAGGAAAAATCTTCACTTTGAACCAGTGGAGCAGTATTAAAATAGGAGGAATTTATTAGGGAAAACAGTTGCACATTAGGTTATAGGTACCTCATACCAGTGTAGAACTCACTGTGTCTTGATCAGGTTTCATGTATGCTAACTTTTGCTGCTGCTGTTATTATTATTATTATTATTTTACTGACACCACAGTATGTCACAGCTAATGAGATCTATATGCTGGATTTCGTATCACAAAATCACAAGTCAAACACTTCCCAAGCGTCTAGGACTTTATTATTTATTTATTTATATTATTTAATTTATTATTATATTATTATAATTATAATTATATTATTTATTATTTAATTTATTATTATATTGTATTTATTTTTTATTTTTATTATATTTATTATTATTATTATTATTATTTATTATTATTATTATTAGATACATAACAAGATTAGTATACAGCAAACAAGGTCACTATGCTGGCTTTTGTATTCGATCACACATCGGACACTTCCCAAGTGTCTAAGACTGTGTGATGTATCGGTGAATAATGCGTGCAGATCAGAGTAGGCTGGCCGTTTGCAGCTGACAGATGGTAATTTTGTCAGTGCCGATTGTTTTTAAGTGCAGGTCAAGGTCCTGAGGCACTGCACCTAGTGTGCCGATCACCACTGGGACCACCTTTACTGGCTTGTGATAATAATAATAATAATAATAATAATAATAATAATAATAATTGTTGTTGTTATGCCAGTTATTATTATTATTATTTTAAACTACACACCACACATTTAATGCTGTATGTAGTTTACAACACATATGGAAGTAAATGGAAGGAAATGCCAATATGGAGACAGCCTTCTTTGCCTCAGATTCTTGTTCCTTTAAAAAATGATTCTTTGTGCAGTTCATTTTGTTGCTTTCTCCTAACTGGAATCTGAATTTTTAGTTCTCACAAGTCATAAATACGACTCATTGGAATCGTATCATTTTTGCAACTATTTTCAGGCTCTAAAGGCACCAAATAAGAGCATATTTTCCCTACCTTGTTGTGTGTCTCAAATGACTGGAGGGATTGATCTGAAACCAAACAAAAACATGTTCAGAAAATAGAAGGCACATGCCCCAAAGGGGAACATTTCTGAGGATTTCCCCCTATATCTGGCACACAAAAGCAGAACAAAAATGGCTTTGCAACTTCAGGAGATTTTGTGGTGAGTGTGGCTCTCTTTGCTATTCAAGATACACAGAGTACGCTAGGAGCGTCCAACACACAAAGAGAGAGATAGGGATGCTTCATGAATACAAATGGGGAGATCCGTCTGACAGCAGTCCCCTAATGCCAATTTAAATTTGCAGCTGTGACTTGTAATGATGGATGGTCAGTGTATGGTAAAAATAACCCAATGCGTGTGTGCATCTTTGTATCTCAGTATCTTCCTGAATATGGCAAAATGGGAATAGCAAAACAAGCAGCTTTGCGATGCTTAAGCTCCCTTACTCTGCACCCCACTTGGTCCTCTTTCTCCCCCTTTTTATTTCTCACCAATTTCTTTCCAGATCTGTTGGACAACAACTCCCACCTTCCCACTCCCAACATGAGCATGAAGCCTACTGACAGGGATGATGGGATCTGGAGTCCTAAACAGCTGAGAAACTGCATTTAGGAAGGCTATCCCAAGAAGCAGGAAAATCGCATTCAAAGCACCCCCAACAGTTGGCCATCTGGGAGTGCTTTGAATGCAATTTTCCTGCTTCTTTGCAGGGGTTTGGAGTACATGGCCCACGAGGTCTCTTCCAACCCTATGATTCTGTGAAGCTTCCCAGATCCTGGACCAATGCCTGGCAGCTGTGGTGGGCTGGTTGAGGGCTAACAAGCTGAGTCTTAATTAAGACAAGGCTTCCTTGGAGTGGGGTGGAAAGAAGTAGTAGAGCTGTGTGTCATCTGCGTAGAGATGGCACCCAACTCCAAAACTCTGGATGACATTTTCCAGCGTTTTCATGCAGATGTTAAAAAGCATGGGGTTTATTTTCCAAAAGGGCTTTACTTTTTCACAGGACCACCACACGTGGTGGAAGGTCCCTTCATTAGTCCCGCATTTCCAGCATTTGTTACTTGTGTTATTTGAGAATTTTGCCAATTTATACGGTGTTAAGTACCATTAGTACATCATCTTCATCCAATTTTCATTAAGGTCATATGAGTAGGTGTAACCATTCCCTTAAAACCAGAGTATTATCTCCTTGGGATGGGCAATAAGGACTGGGATATAAATACAGACAAGTTGTGCGTCTACCTATTATCAGCAGCTCGGATCGTATTCGTGAGAGTTTGGAGACAAAAAACAATACCAATGAAGAAGGAAGATTGGCTGGAAAAGACATTAGACATAATGAACATGGATCATCTGACCTTTTTATTAGCAAGACAACAGAATACACATATTAAGAAAACAAACTGGACCCCCATCAAGAATGGATAAAAGAAAACTATCTAAAGATCCTAATACGAAGAGAGTTAATATGAAGAAAGTTCAGGAGTTAAGAAATTCCGATGTTAAACAACCTAGAGAGGAAGAAGAAAGGAAATCTTAAGTGTTTTTCCCCTCAATACCATTATAAAGAAGAATGGAAGTTCACTACATTCCCACCACCACCACCACCACCTTTTTTCTTTTCATTTCATTTTCCACTTTTTCACTTTAGTTTTTTTTTTGCATTTTTCTATTTTTCAATTCTCTTTTTTCCCTTTCTTTTGTTTTTACTTTCCTATCCATCCCCTCCCTTGATCTCCCCCCAAACTCCAACCCAATTCCCTATTCCAACCCATACTACTACTCTAACCCTGATTCCAACCCAAATCTGACTCATTCCCCATCCCTTTTTTGACCTTTTTCCTTTTAATGCTTCAATAAAAATAATGGAAAACAAAAAGCATGGGGGAAAGACTAGAACCTTGCAGGACCCTTCAGAACAATGACCAGGGGTCTGAGCGGGTGTCCTCCAGCACCACCATCTTGGTGTGATCCTCTAGGAAGGAGTGGAGCCACCTCAACGCAGTGCCCCTAAGAACATTCCCGAAAGCCAACCCAGAAGGATACCATGGTCGATGATATCAAAAATATACACAAACACAAGGCAGTATTATTTCCCTAAGATTCCTCAATCTCACCCTGAAGACTGGACAAGAGAGCCCAAGCCCTGAGATCTAGCAAACCAACTGCAAGCAACCATGGTGGCTTGAGGCATCTGAGAGTTTTAGTCAAAAAGGCAGTATTTCCAAAATGTGTGTTCTTGTGGCTCATGAGTGTTCAAGTCAGTGTGAGGAAGGACTAGATACGTTTCGGAGCAAAAAAGAGAACTGTGAAGGTTTGATGTTTTCCACTTCAGCTGCCTTAGAGAAAGATTATGGAGGGAGGATGGAGAAGCCAAGAGTGATCCAGGCTCATTTCCCAATTTCATTTGATTTCCACAGCACAAAATGCTTCCCGGCATGAATAATTACGGAGGCAGCAGAACAAAAACAACTTGTTAACTCAATTTGTGGGTGATTATTTAGGTGTCACAACCAGCTGTTAAGCGGGTGGGATAATAATACCCAGCGAACATGGGGAGAATAAAAATAAGGACGGGAAATTAACATCTAACAAGCCGTTCAGATAGAAGTGGTGCACCTCATTCACTTTGAGAAAGAAGAAATTTCCTATCCTGTGCAATTGGAAATTGGGATGAAGATTTAGTATTACAAATGCTGGGCCAGTTACCCTGGATGTGGAATAAATTAGACAGTCTAGAATGTTAGATAGTACAGAATGCATCTCCCAGTCTGTGGACTATATATGACCCTCCTTTATCACCTCCTTAATCCTCTGAAAAGAGAAAAGGTGCTTTTTTGTTGTTGTTGTTCTTGTTCCTGGAGACCTCCCAAACTGGTGGTTTTTTGCTTTCAATTGATCACCCTTCCTAGTTTTCAAAACCTCCCCAAATACTGGAGATCAGAATCTAAGTGGACCTCTGTTTTTGAGCAAATCTCATTGGGTCCTGGAGCTAAAACTTCAAACCCCATGTCCTCCAAAACTGCCCAACCTTTAGGGCAGAAGTAGGTAATTATGGGAGACTGGAGGCTGCTTTAAGCCCTCCAGGGGTCAGTGTACACTGGGCAGTTTAAAGGTAGAGGTAAAGGTTTTCCCCTGACATTAAGTCAAGTCGTGTCCGACTCTGCGGGGTGATGCTCATCTCCATTTCTAAGCCGAAGAGCCGGCGTTGTCTGTAGACACCTCCAGGGTCATGTGGCCAGCATGACTACATGGAGCGCTCCGGAGCGGTACCTATTGATCTACTCACATTTGCATGTTTTCGAACTGCTAGGTTGGCAGAAGCTAGGGCTGACAGCGGAAGCTCACACCGCTCCCCGGACTCGAACCTGCGACCTTTCAGTCAACAAGTTCAGCAGCTCAGCGGTTTAACCCACTGCACCACCGGGGCTCCCGGTTTACTCTGATGTAAATCCGCCCCAGATCCAGTGTCCAGATAGCCTTGCCCCAGCTGGATTGTCATCTTATTATCAGTGTTGCTACTACCACAGTGCCACTACCACTATCACAGAGCTTCATTTGGCTTATGGTGTCTGCTGTCAGGACAAGGCACCCAGATAATCAGCAAGAAGAATGGGAGCTCAACCTATTTTGACATTAGCAGGTGTAACCATGATAGCCTGGTGCTCGAATGGAGCTCTGTGGCTAGTGAGGAGTAGTGGGGGCAGCAACTTGGAAACAAACTATCCTCTCTGTGCTTATCAGCACATGTAAAGAGTTGCCTATAATGCCTTAAATAGTTTGGATCCAGGCTATTTGTATAATCGCATCTCCCTGTATAGACCATCACGTGCACTGCGGTCCACAGAGGAGGCCCCCCTCTCAATCCCACCCTTGTCATAAGCTCAGTTGGTGGGAACGAGAGAGAGGCCTTCTCTGTGATCGCTCCCCATTTCTGGAACTCCCTCCCTAAATAAATAAAAATGTCCACCATCCTCCTCTCCTTTAAAAAAACATCTTAAAACACACCTATGTACTTTAGTGTATGAAGAGGAGAAGGATTAGGACTTCTGGCTAATCTACATGTATTAGATGGTTGTTTTGATACATCTTAAATGAAACACTGTAGTCAGCCATTTTAATGTAATATCTCATAATTTGTTTTTAGGGTGTACATTGTAATGCTTAATTATGTTTTAGTTTTTATTTCTTAATGGATTGTTCTTGTTTTTATTTTATTTTGATACTTAATTCCTTTGTTGTAATTTTTCTGTTGTTACTCTCCTTTATTTTGTATTATTTTGATGTGTCTGTACCTATTTTGAGGCATTGAATGTTTGCCTTTTTGTGGGGGGGGGGGCTAAAAATTTTTCAGGGGGGGCTCGGGGGGGCTGAGTTTCGGGGGGGGGCTGAGTCTGAGTGAAAGAGGGTCTAACCTATCAAACCTTTTGTATCATTACCCCAATACCCCCATGCATATGGGATATATTGAGTATGGTGATCAGATCATGATATGAATAAACATAACAGTTTAAATAATGCACCAGTAAGGCCTTTTCGCGAACCACCATGAGAATTTCTGGGGGGGGGGGCTGAAGCCCCCCCCCCCCCCCCGGCTACATGCCTGTGTCTGTACCAATTTTGAGGCATTGAATGTTTGCCTTTTTATGTGTAAACCGCCCTGAGTCCCTGAGGGCAATCTAGAAATAAAATTTTATTATTATTTTATTATTATGGCACGGTGTCCATCCAGGCAAGGATCAGGCTAAATCAGACCCAAGACCTCATCACACTAGACAATGAATCCACTTTAAATCCGGTTGCTACCGCCTGCAGAATTCTGGGGTTTGTAGTTTAGGGAGGAGCCTTTAACAGCCTCACTAAACTACAAACCCCAGAATTCTGCAGGAAGCAGCAACTGGATTAAAAGTGGATTCTTTTTCTAGTGTGACGAAGTAGTCAGTTGTGCTGTCCGGACTGCCCCGAAGTCCTGGGATATTCTTGAGTTTGCTGCAAACTTTGGATTGAATCCTGACTTTGCCCAAATTAGAGGAAGTTGTTTTAAACTCCCAAACCTTGGAATGTTTGCCAGAGATCACTGTCTGTTGTGAGGACTGCTGGTGGTGGATTCATAGACAGACCAGGCTTTGAGCCAATGTTGACAAGCCCCAGGAGATGATGCAGGGCCATACTTTCCCCATAACACCATTATCTGCTACACACAGAGAGAAAGATAGAGAGGGAGGAAGGGGAAAAGGTGGTATCTTAGTAACTTCAACACCTTTGTCTGTACAGCAGATAGTATCCTATTTTCTACTGTTATTTCTTAATGCTTGTGAGATGGTTTCTTTGAAGGATGCAGCATGATAGAATGGTTAAAGTGTTGGGAGTGGAATTTAGGAGATCCCGATTCTCATGCCTGTAGATGTTTGAAACTCATGGCCTACAACCAATAATAAATTATTGACTCTCAGATGTATCCATGGGTTCAAAAATCCGCAACTTGAAAATATTTTTAAACACAAACCTTGATCTTTCCATTTTATAGAAGGGGCACCATTTTATTAGTAAAGGTAAATAATAATAATAATAATAATAATAATAATAATATAAAACTTTATACCCCGCTCCATCTCCCCCAGGGGGACTCGGGGCGGCTTACATGAGGCCATGCCCATCAATACAATAAACACAATATTACACAAAAACATAAAATGCAAAAACCAATATAATAGACAACAGCAATATAAAATCAAACATCAAAACACAAAGGAATTTCACTGGGCAGGGCCAATTCAAGAATAAAATTTAAAAATTTAAAAACACTGGGGGATAGGGCAGTGTAAAATTGTCGTGAAGGGGAGATACGGGGATGAGGAAGGATTTAATTGCACGAACCATAAAATAAAGTGCTTCTGAGGTCATTTTGGTCTGGGAGTGTCCTACATTCAATCATTGAAGGCACATTGGAATAACCAGGTTTTCAGGTTCCTCCTAAAGGTTTCCCCTAGAATCATAGAATCATAGAGTTGGAAGAGACCTCATGGGCCATCCAGTCCAACCCCCTGCCAAGAAGCAGGAATATTGCATTCAAAGCACCCCTGACAGGTGGCCATCCAACCTCTGTTTAAAAGCCTCCAAAGAAGGAGCCTCCACCACAATCCGGGGCAGAGAGTTCCACTGCTGAACAGCTCTCACATTCAGGAAGTTCTTCCTAATGTTCAGATGGAATCTCCCTAACATTTAGTCTAGTGATGTCCAACTCTGGGGGATGATGCTCATCTCCATTTCTAAGTCAAAGAGCCAGCATTGTCTGTAGACACCTCCAAGATCATGTGGCCAGGATAACTGCTTGAAGTGCCATTACATTCCTGGAGAAGTGTTACCTATTGATCTACTCACATTTGCATGCTTTTGAACTGCTAGGTTGGCAGAAACTGGGGTTAACAGCAGGAGCTCCCCAGATTCGAACCGCCAACCTTTCCATTAGCAAGTTCAGCAGCTCAGTGGTTAAACCCACAGCACCACCTGTAAATTTATTTTACAGTCTAAAACATATTAAACAGTATCATAACCTACAAGAATACAAATTACAACCAGTTAAAATGCATTAAAATGGGTTGCTGTGAATTTTCTGGGCTGTATATATAAAGGGATTTGAGTATCCAAGGTTTTTGGTATTAATGGAGATCCTAGAACCAAACTCCAGGGCAAGGATCTGTGGTTCTCACAGTCTGGTGAACACACAGAGTGGAGAAAGGGGTGTTTGTTGGAAGAAAGGCTGAATATAAGTGCAACTAATACAGAATAAACTGTTTCTGACTACCAGTTAGAGTGAAGCGTTCCTTCTGGCACACAGGTCAACTGACAACAAACCAGTGTTAATTGTTTCGTATATTGCCATGCCTGAGCCAATTTCTTTCAGTGTCTAGATGAAATTCTACCAGATAGCTTGGAAGTTAGAAAAAAGCTTGCTTTGATTTAATCAGATCTGAGCTGACAGATGTTCTATATCAGTCTTCAAATCTATTTTTTCCCAGAGTGACTCCTGGGTTACAAAGTGATTCTTCTAGTCATGAATCCTAGAAGGATTCTCCTTTCAAAGAGTGACAAGTGCTTTATTATTGCTGTAAATTCAGTCCTAAAACCTTTATTTAAAGGTTTATATCCCACTTTCCGTGCAAAGAGCCCAAGGCAGTGTACATTAAAATGGCCACAATTAATTTAAGGTGAATTAAAAGAAGAGCCAGCATGGTATAGTGGCTTGGGTGTTGGCTGGGGCACTGGAGATCCGGATTTAAATCAGTGTTTTTCAATCTTCCAAATGCCGCAACTCCTTAATACAGTTCCTCATGTTGTGGTGACGCCAACTACAACTCCAAAACTCAAGGTCAATGCCAATCAAGCACTTCCAGTATTTTCTGTTGGTCATGGGAGTTCTGTGTGCCAAGTTCGGTTCAATTCCATCGTTGTTAGAGTTCAGAATGCTCTTTGATTGTAGGTGAACTATAAATCCCAGAAATGACAACTCCCAAATGAAAAAATCAATCCCCCCCCCAACCCCACCAGTATTCAAATTTGTACATTTTGGGTATTTGTGCCAAGCTTGGTCCAATCAGTGAAAATACATTCTGCATACCAGATATTTACATTAAGATTCATAACAGTAGCAAGATTACATTTATGAAATAGTTTTCTAAGATCTACAGAGGCACTCGCTGGAACACCTCAGCAAGCGAGAGTCCAAAAGTGGCAGGCTCAAACCCAGAACCTCAACCAATGGCTGATACCCTGGGCACACAGAAAACTGGGCAATTTGGAAGGCGCTGAACAGACTGTGCTCTGGCACCAGAAGATGCAGAGCCAATCTTAAGAAATTGAGCTACAAAGTGGAATCCACGACATGCGAGTGTGGAGAAGAGCAAACCACTGTCCACCTGCTGCAATGCAACCTGAGCCCTGCTGCATGCACAATGGAGGACCTTCTTGCGGCAACACCAGAGGCACTCCAAGCGGCCAGATACTGGTCAAAGGACATTTAATCAACTACCAAGCTTGCAAATTTTGTGGTTTTTTGTCTGTCTGTTTGTTTTGTTCTGTTAGAAATGTAATACAATTGTCTGGTTGCCCCTGACACGATAAATAAATAAATTTACGAAGTAGCAATGGAAATAATTTTATGGTTGGGGTCATGAAGAACTGTATTAAGGGGTTGCGACATTAGGAAGGTTGAGAATTAGATGGTCGTTGTGGTCCCTTCCAAGTCTAAGAGCTCTGATTCTGTAATGTGGTTTTTAAACACTTAATGTGCCTAATCTTCTCTAGCACGAGTCCATAAGGGTTGCGCTACTCCAGATTTATGTCTCTGCTGCTTTGATCTACGGTGGTGGCATAATGCGCATACATGTTCAAGAGTAAAGCAGAGAGGGATTGCACAGCCGGAGTCAAAAGTTGAGGAACTAAATTATAAATATATCACTAGTTAGACTTCTAGTTTGCTTTTGCTCAGCTTCTGAATGAGTGCAGAATATGGTACCGTAAGTAATACATTCAGAGTTTGGATTAGTAGCCCTCCCTGGGGGTGCCAGACTAAAAATAGAAGTAGTAGCTTATTAAGGATCCCTAGGTCTGTGATGGAAATGTTAGTGGCTTATTCCAAGCAGAATATAACGGGACATTTCCCTTAAATTAATGCTCCTTCCTTCCACCCAGGGTGCAGTGCAGTTAACATAGGCCCAAGGAGGCTAACAAATTTTTACTGCTCTCCATTTTTAATAGTTGCCTGCAGGTAAGATCTGGAGAAAGGAACAAGCTGTTAAAGTATCAGCCAGGCATTTACACCAATGCTTGCTTCCTGCTATACTTCTACTTTGTTTAAATCATTACTTGTAAGACTGAAGCAGTAGCAATTGAAAAAAAAAAACATTTTCGCTTGTGGTTCTTATTTCTCCCTCCATCCTTTCAGGCAAAGCTATCTTTATCCAGTCACTCCCCCATTTTGTTGAAGCTCAGTTGAACGTTGGAAAATAAATGCTGGTTTAACAAATCTTCTACTGGGAACAGGATAGCTGCAGAAGAGAGCGGGCGGTTCGCTGCCTTTTGAAAAAAGATCTCATGAATACCAACTAGAAGGCGCTTTCACTCGGTTGCCCTCCGATGGACTCAGGCCCAGCCCACACATCAACCTTCTGACCCACATAGTGGATTCTAGCAAGGACTGCTTCACATATTAATATGGAAAATGCATATTTATGAGTAAATAGTGGCGGTAGTAATATTCTTTCAGGAATAGACTTCCAAAAGGATTCTGGTCTACAAAAGCTTTTATTTTGTTTGTTAATCTAGAAGGGGGGAGTGTACGTTTTGCACTTTGACTCCAATAAATCCCACCGAGTATTATTTTGTTGTGTGTTTTGAAGTCATTTCTTACTTCTGAAGTCTTTTAAGGAATGTGTGACTTGCCCAAGGTCACCCAGTGGGTTTCCATTGCCAAGCAGGGATTCAAACGCTGATCTCCACAGTCATATTCCAGTGCTCAAACCACTACACCACAGTGGCTCTCCCTAGACATTTTAAGTCCATAGTAAAAGATGATGACAGATATAGTTGAATAACAAATGGAGGGCTACACACATAGCTAATCCCTGTGTAATCCTCTAAGAAAGAATGATAAATATATATTTATTTATTGTGTCAGAAGCAAATTGAGGGTACAGTTAAAATGTATTTAAAACACAAAGTTAAAAAATTGGCATTATACTAAATGTCCTTTGACCATAAGCTGGCCACTTGGAGTTCCTCTGGTGTCACTGTGAGAAGGTTCTCCATTGTGCATGTGGCAGGACTCAGACTGCATTGTAGTAAGTGGTCTGTGGTTTGCCTTTCTCCGCACGTGCATGTCGTGCACTCCACTTTGTAGCCCCATTTCTTAAGATTGGCTCTGCATCTCGTGGTGCCAGAGCACAGTCTGTTCAGCGCCTTCAAATTCACCCTGTCTTCTTTGTGCCCAGGAAGGATTTCTCATCCGACCTCAGCCACTGATTGAGGTTCTGGGTTTTAGCCTGCCACTTTTGGACTCTCGCTTGCTGAGGTGCTCTGTCAATCTTAGGGAGCTGTTTCTTGATTTAAGGCGTTGGCATGCTGGCTGATATCTGAACAGGGGATGGGCTGGAGATGTCACTGCCTTGGTCCATTCAGTATTGGCTGCTACTTCCCGGCAGATGTCAGGTAGTGAAATACTAGCTAAATAATGTAATTTCTCCAGTTAGGTGAGGCATAGACATCCTATGATCATGCAGCATGTCTCAATCGGAGCCACATCCTCTCTTTTAATGTGGTGAGAGGTATTCCACACTGGGTACGCATATTCAGAAGCAGAGTATCAAAGCACACAGGCAGATGTCTTCACTGTATCTGGTTGTGATCCCCAGGTTGTGCCAGTCAGCTTTCGTACGATATTATTTCTAGCACCCACTTTTTCTTGAAATTCAAGCTGTGCTTCTTGTAAGTCAGAGCACGGTCCAGAATGACTCCCAGATATTTTGATGTGCTGCAATGCTCCAGTGGGATTCCTTCCCAGTTAATCCTCAGAGCTCGGGATGCTTGTCTGTTCTTAAGATTAAAAGCACACGTCTGCATTTTAGATGGATTAGGAACCACCTGGTTTTCCTGTAATAGGCAGTAAGAGCACCTAAAGCTTCAGAAAGCTTCAGTTTCACCATTTCAAAGCTCCCTGCTTGAGCAGTGATGGCATGATCATCAGCATAGATGAAACTCTCTGTCCCTTCTTGCAGTGGCTGATTATTTTGTGTAAGTATTAAGCTTTGATGGAGCACACACGCTCCTCTGTTTTCGCCATCTGCTTCTCTGGCCCTGGAATTCAACAAAAAAGTTGTTGGACTGCAGCTCTCACAATCCCCCCAGACCTTACCAAAATAGTAACAGATTATGGGAGTTGTGGTCCAACAATTGGTGGGGCATACATTTACTATCCATTGTTTTAAGATTCTGTGTGACTCTTAATGCACCCATTAGAAATATCCAAAGAAATTGCAGTGTTAGGTTTCTTCGGTACCTTTGAATCTAACCAAATAATGTTTGTGGCAAAAGCGTTCATAGATGCAGTGTATTTCATCACATGCATTAGTTCAAATATCTTTCTTTCAGTGGGTTGCTGTGAGTTTTTCATGCAGTGTAGCCATTCCACAAGTATGTACGTATATACACCTTGATGATGGGCAGGAATTGACGGAACGGAATGGATTTATGGAATTCTGAACACTGGCCATGAGATTGTTTACTATTGTGTTATGTACTGGTGTTTTTAACCTGTTAACTGTTTAATTGCTTTTATGTATGTATGTATTTTTGACATAGGCATCAAATCGTGCCTTCCTTTGTAAGCCACCCTGAGTCCCCCCTTGGGGGTGAGAAGGGCGGGGTATAAGTAACTGAAATAATAAATAAATAAATAAATAAATAAATACACTCCCCGGTGGCGCAGTGGGTTAAAGCGCGGAGCTGCTGAGCTTGTTGACCGAAAGGTCACAGGTTTGATTCCAGGAAGCGGCGTGAGCTTCTGCTCTCAGCCTTAGCTTCTGCCAACCTAGCAGTTCGAAAACATGCAAATGTGAATAGATCAATAGGTACCGCTCCGGCGGGAAGGTAACGACGCTCCATGCAGTCATGCCAGCCACATGACCTTGGAGGTGTCTACGGACAACGCCGGCTCTTTGGCTTAGAAATGGAGATGAGCACCACACCCCAGAGTCAGACATGACTGGACTTAATGTCAGGGGACAACCTTTACCTTTTTACACTCCACTTGCGACACAGCCGACAGAAAGTTTGAAGATGCCAGCCACAGATGCAGGCGAAATGTTAGGAGATAATGCTACTGCAGTATAGCAATACAGTCCGGAAAACTCACAGCAGTCCAGTGATTCCAGCCATGAAATCCTTCATCAACACATCTTTCTTTCAGTTGCAAAGGTACAACAACATCTCTTTGTATCATGTTCCTGCAAGATCTACTTACACCTTCATGAGATGTTCTAGCATTTGAAGGGCAGGTTTTCCATCTTTTGTGTGTACATCAGAAAATGTTTTCTAGGCTTTTATCCCGCATTGCCTTTTTATCGCAGTGTAGATAGGAGATTTGTGTAAAATAATAGAAGTGCTTAGTACCACTTGAAAGAGAGGGTGATAACACCCGTTTCCAGAAATGCATCATACCAAATGCTTTTCTGAGAGACAGAGTTTTAAATCTAGTACATTTACAGCACAAATAAGGAATAACTGTGCGTGCAACATTTACAATTTCTTCATACAGTGAGCCCTCCACATCCATGGTTTCTGTATCACAGATTCAACGATCCATGGCTTTACAATGACTTCCACCCTCCACCCCCCAAATTCCAAAAGCAAAGCTTGATTTTACTATTTTATAGAAGGAACATCATTTTATGATAGAATTGTATATAATGGGAATTCCACATCCATCCATAGATTTTGAGGTCTACAGGGGGTCCTGGAACCAAGTCCCATTGGATAACTGTGCCTTCATTCTTTGCTCCTCGAAATGTTAGCATATCTTCCTTTGTTCAAATATGAAAATGAAAGGGAAGGATGATAGGTTCCTTGGGGCCATCTGGCAAGTGCTGAATTAACTTAATTGAATGCATTCTTTTGAGAATAAGATCAGATTCTTCAGCAATTAAGCTAGAGTCAGCTCTTACACTGCAATATTCCCAACGTACCATACTCCCAGAACATTTCAGGCCAAGCAACATCAGAGAGTGGGTCAAGAGGGCAAAATCATTAATTAAGAAGAACACACATTAGGAGTGGCTGCAGCAGTTTGCTTTTGCCTGAGTCTACTAGGAAGGTCAAGATCCTCCTCTCCTCTCTTCCCTGTAGAATTGATTGAATGCAAACTTCCATATTTTGAACTCAAATTGCACCAATTGAAGTAATATGTGAACAAAAGTGGAATGTATTCAAAGGAGGGAGAAACCAGGCTACGACCTACAAGCCACTCTAAACACCTTTGCAAAAGCAATGAGAAAACCAAAGTGCTCTTCCAGCAGTCACCAGCCAATCCTTTTGCAATGCCAGAAATACAGCTTAATGATGTAATATGATGACCATCTCCGCTACTAAAATACAACACTGCCTGAGCTCTGTGAGTTCAGCATTTTTCCGAATGAGTCAGAGAGTGTTTGAGGACAGGGACATCTGTAGGGAGACCAAGGTGCTTGTTGATAAAGCTATTGTCCCCCCAACCCTGCTATATGCCTATGAAATGTGGACTGTCTACAGACATCACACTCAACTCCTGGAATGATGCCATCAGTATTGCCTCCAAGAAATCCTGCAAATCTCTTGGGAAGACAAGCAAATGAATGTCAGCATGCTGGAAGAAGCAAAGACCACCAGCACTGAAGCGTTGCTCCTACGCCAACAACTCCGCTAGACTAGCCACGTTGTCCAAATGCCTGATCCCCGTCTCCCACAGCAGTTACTATATTCCCAACTCAAGAATGGAAAACAGAATATTGGTGGACAGGAAAAGAGATTTAAGGATTGGCTTAAAGCTAACCTTAAGAAATGTGGCATAGAGACGAAGAACTGAGAAGCAGAGGCCCTTGAGTACTCTAACTGGAGGTCAGCTGTGACCAGCAGTGCTGCGGAATTTGAATTGCATTTAATAGAAGGCAAAAGGGAGAAACAGGCCAAGAGGAAGGTGTGTCAAGCCAACCCTGACTGGGACTGCCTTCCACCTGTAACTGATGCCTTCACTGTGGAAGAACATGCGGATCAAGAATAGGGATCACCAGTCACCTACGTATTCACCGCCAAGACACTACACTTGGAAAGCTATCATACTTGGACAACGAGAGATCTGGGTTGTAGGTTCTTTCGGGCTATATGGCCATGGTCTAGAGGCATTCTCTCCTGACGTTTCGCCTGCATCTATGGCAAGCATCCTCAGAGGTAGTGAGGACCTCACTACCTCTGAGGATGCTTGCCATAGATGCAGGCAAAGGTCAGGAGAGAATGCCTCTAGACCATGGCCATATAGCCTAAAAAACCTACAACAACCCAGTGATTCTGGCCATGAAAGCCTTCGACAATACAACGAGAGATTTCCTAAGTAACTGTCTAGAGACAAGGGCGTGGATTTTTCATGTTGACTTTTACATGCCAGATAGAGCTATCTTTCAGAGGAAAGAACTGGCAAAACTATCTCTGATTATTGCTTGCCTTAAAAAAAAACCCATGATATTCTTGGAGTTGCCATAAGTTAGCACGGAACCTGCAGGGGCACCTGAACACACACACACAGATGTACGATTTCTTAAATTGCTGAAGTGGTTGGAAATTTAAATGTGTGTAAGTACTTACTTTCATATCAAACCTAAACTTATTTTAGTCCTTTTGCAACGTCAAGTGCTTCGTTCATATCATTCATCTGAAATTGTAATACTTGGCATATTTAACAAATGCAGAAACATAAAAAGCCAAAGCTTTTTTTGTACAATAAAAAGCCTTTACTAAAGACAGGGAGAGAGGGAGGCGGACTTTTGGAGGTGGAATATTATTTATCTGAAATCCTTGGGATGAAGCATTTCAGCTTCTCCCCCCCCCCCCCCCCCCCCCCCCCCCCCCAGATTTTGGTATATCTGTATTTGTATATAATTAAGGGGGGGAAACTTCACAGTGCTTTCCCCCATCGAAACCTGATTCTGGCTTGTGAAGACAGTGGTATTGTTTGGGCAGAAGCGATCTCATGTGGCCACATTGTAAGGGATTGGACAAACATATTTGGATATGAAGTTATTCAACACTGTAAATATTTATATCATCAATATTGCATCATCACCACAAAATAATTATCCCCTCTGCCTTCCCTACGAGGTACTGAAATGCATCTTGAATCTGAGTGATGTATGTATATATTTATTTATTTTATTTATTCAGCGGATTTCTCTCTTGCCTTTCTCCCAGAATATATGGATAAATTATGCGCACGGATTATTGCTCTCTAATTCTGTAGGCTCATTTATGTAGCTTTTCGTACTGTACTATTCCTGGCATTTTGCGTGAGTAAAACCTTGCCAAAAAAGCTTTTCTCATTCTAAAGGACAAAAATACTTCATCGCAGCTTATTTCATTTTTTCCCCCACTGGGAAAATTTAGATAGGAGGATACTTACATACCTCCTTGATTTTCCCCTTTGTGTCTTCACATCTCTTGTGCCCAGTAAAAACATTGTTTCCCTTAAGGTTTTAATTAAATTATTCTGCTGATTTCTATCACACTTCTTTTTACTAATAGTTCGGTTTAGTTGATAACCCATTTACTTTTATTATTGTATTTACGTGTATTTTATTATCAGATGTTAGGGGCCAGGCTTAGCACAGCAGGCAAAACTGTGCTGCAGAAAAATCCTGCCGATCAGAAGGTCAGCAGTTTGATTCCAGGTAGGGTGAGCACCCGCCATTAGCCCCAGCTCACCTGTCCAACTAGCAGGTCGAAAGTAGAAATGCTTAGCACAGCAGGCAAAACCGCTGTGCTGCAGAAAAATCCTGCCGATCAGAAGGTCAGCAGTTTGATTCCAGGTAGGGTGAGCACCCGCCATTAGCCCCAGCTCACCTGTCCAACTAGCAGGTCGAAAGTAGAAATGCTTAGCACACCAGGCAAAACCGCTGTGCTGCAGAAAAATCCTGCCGATCAGAAAGTCAGCAGTTTGAGCCCGGGCAGGGTGAGCACCCATCATTAGCCCCAGCTCACTTGTCCAACTAGCAGGTCGAAAGTAGAAATGCTTAGCACACCAGGCAAAACTGCTGTGCTGTAGAAAAATCCTGCTGATCAGAAGGTCAGCAGATCAATTCTAGGTAGGGTGAGCACCCGCCGTTAGCCCCAGCTCACCTGTCCAATTAGCAGGTCGAAAGTAGAAATGCGAGTAGATAAAATGTTGTTGTTGTTCATTCGTTCAGTCGTCTCCGACTCTTCGTGACCTCATGGACCAGCCCACGCCAGAGCTCCCTGTCTGCCGTCACCACCCCCAGCTCCTTCAAGGTCAGTCCAGTCACTTCAAGGATGCCATCCATCCATCTTGCCCTTGGTCGGCCCCTCTTCCTTTTGCCTTCCACTTTCCCCAGCATAATTGTCTTCTCTAGGCTTTCCTGTCTCCTCATGATGTGGCCAAAGTACTTCAACTTTGTCTCTAGTATCTTTCCCTCCAATGAGCAGTCGGGCTTTCTTTCCTGGAGGATGGACTGGTTGGATCTTCTCGCAGTCCAAGGCACTCTCAGCACTTTCCTCCAACACCACAGCTCAAAAGCATCTCTCTTCCTTCGCTCAGCCTTCCCTAAGGTCCAGCTCTCACATCGATAGGTTACTACAGGGAATACCATGGCTTTGACTATGCGGATCTTTGTTGCCAGTGTGATGTCTCTACTCTTTACTATTTTATCGAGACTGACATTGCTCTCCTCCCAAGAAGGAAGCGTCTTCTGATTTCCTGGCCACAGTCTGCATCTGCAGTAATCTTTGTGCCTAGAAATACAAAGTCTGTCACGTCCTCCACGTTTTCTCCCTCTATTTCCCAGTTGTCAATCATTCTTGTTGCCATAATCTTGGTTTTTTTTGATGTTTAGCTGCAACCCAGCTTTTGCGCTTTCTTCTTTCACCTTGATTAGAAGGCTCCTCAGCTCCTCCTCGCTTTCGGCCATCAGAGTGGTGTCATCTGCATATCTGTGGTTGTTAATGTTTCTTCCAGCAATTTTACCCCAGCCTTGCATTTGTCAAGCTCCACACATTGCATGATGTTTTCTCCACACAAGTTGAATAGGTTGGGTGAGAAGATACAACCCTGCCGTACGCCTTTCCCAATCTTGAACCAGTCTGTTGTTCCATGGTCAGTTCTTACTGTTGCTACTTGGTCCTTGTACAGATTCCTCAGGAGAGAGACAAGGTGGCTTGGTATGCCCATCCCACCAAGAACTTGCCACAATTTATTATGATCCACACAGTCAAAGGCTTTAGAATAGTCAATGAAGCAGAAATAGATGTTTTTCTGAAACTCCCTGCCTTTCTCCATTATCCAGCAGATATTGGCAATTTGGTCTCTCGTTCCTCTGCCCTTTCTAAACCCAGCTTGAACATCTGGCAACTCTCTCTCCATGTATTGCTGGAGTCTTCCTTGCAGGATCTTGAGCATTACCTTACTGGCATGAGAAATAAGGGCCACTGTACGGAAGTTTGAGCAGTCTTTCGCATTTCCCTTTTTTGGTATGGGGATATAAGTTGATTTTTTCCAGTCTGATGGCCATTCTTGTGTTTTGCATATTTGCTGGCAAATGGCATGCATCACCTTGACAGCATCATCTTTTAAGATTTTAAACAGTTCAGCTGGGATCCCGTCGTCTCCTGCTGCCTTGTTGTTAGCAATGCTTCTTAAGGCCCATTCAACCTCACTCCTCAGGATGTCTGGTTCTAATTCATTCACCACACCGTCAAAACTATCCTCAATATTATTATCCTTCCTATACAGATCTTCTGTATAGTCTCGCCACCTTCTCTTGATCTCTTCAGCTTCTGTTAGGTCCCTGCCATCTTTGTTTCTTATCATACCAATTTTTGCCTGAAATTTACCTCCAATGTTTCTAATTTTCTGGAAGAGGTCTCTTGTCCTTCCTATTCTGTTGTCTTCTTCCACTTCCATGCATTGCTTATTTAAAAATAGTTCCTTATCTCTTTTGGCTAACCTCTGGAATTGCGCATTTAACTGGGCATATCTCCCCTTATCCCTGTTTCCTTTTGCTTTCCTCCTTTCTTGGGCTACTTCCAGTGTCTCAGCAGACAACCATTTTGCCTTCTTGGTTTTCTTTTTCTTTGGGACGAACTTTGTTGCTGCCTCCTGAACAATGTCGCGACTTCTGTCCATAGTTCTTCTGGGACTCTGTTTATTAAATCTAGTCCTTCAAATCTGTTCTTCACTTCCACTGTATATTCGCTAGGAATGTTAGTGAGATCATATCTAACTGGTGTGTGTATTTTCCCTGATCTCTTTAGTTTTATTCTAAATTGGGCAATAAGAAGTTCGTGATCTGAGCTACAGTCAGCCCCAGGTCTTGTTTTCACCGACTGGATGGATGTCCGCCACCTTTGGCTGCAAAGGATGTAGTCAATCTGATTTCGGTGTTGACCGTCTGGTGAGGTCCATGTGTAAAGCCGTCTTTTAGGTTGTTGGAAGAGAGTATTCGTTATACACAGCGAGTTTTCCTGGCAAAATTCTATCAGCCTGCATCCCGCTTCATTTTGTTCTCCCAGACCATGCTTGCCTGTGATCCCTGTTGTCATTTGACTTCCCACCTTGGCATTCCAGTCTCCTGTAATGAAAATAATGTCTCTTTTTGGTGTATTATCCAGTAGTTCCTGCAGATCCTCATAGAACTGATCTACTTCTGCTTCTTCAGCAGCTGTGGTTGGGGCATATATTTGGATCACTGTAATGTTGAAAGGCTTTCCTTGCACTCGAATTGAGATCATTCTGTCATTTTTTGGGTTGTATCCAAGCACCGCTTTAGCGAATTTCTTATTAATTATGAAGGCTACTCCATTTCTTCGATGTTCCTCTTGTCCGCAGTAGTAGATCTGGTGGTCATCTGATGTGAAGTGGCCCATTCCAGTCCATTTCAGTTCGCTGACCCTCAGAATGTCTATCTTTAGTCTTGACATCTCACCAATAACAACATCCAATTTGCCCTGGCTCATAGATCTTACATTCCAGGTTCCTATGGTGTGTTGATCTTTAGAGCATCGGATTCGTCGTTCACCTCCAGTACCGTCGGCCGCTAGCCTTCCTTTCGGCTTTGAGCTAGCTGCGTCATCACATCTGGGGCTAGTTGAACTTATCCTCTGCTCCTCCCCAGTAGCATTTTGGCCATCTTCCGACCTGGGAGTCCCATCTTCCAATGGCATACTGACATATCTCTGGTTGTACTGGTCCATTTAGTTTTCTTGGCAAGGATACTGGAGTGGTTTGCCATTGCCTTCCCCAGGGATCACGCTTGGTCTGACCTCTCTGCCACAACCGTCCCGTCTTGGGTGGCCCTTCACGGTTTCGCTCATGACATCATTGAGGTGCTCAAGCTCCAGCGCCCCGACAAGGCGGTGATCCTTTGCTGGAGTAGATAAAATAGGTACCACTTTTACTCAGGAGGTAATAAAAGTGCCCTTAAGGACATCGATCGGATGAAAACTCCTCAGCATGGAAGATGGAGAGACAGCATACCTCTGCGCCCCTGCCCCCTCCCCCCCATGGCTAGAGTTGAGCACAGCTTCCAAGATGCCGGAAATAAGATGGGAAAATCTGTCTTTACCTCTGTTTGTGTTGTGTGTCCTTGTTAATTGTATAATTGGCATTGAATGTTTGTCATATGTGTTCTCTATAAGCCTAAGTTCCCTTCGGATGAGAAGGGTGGGGTATAAATACTGTAAGTAAATAAATAATGTCTCCAAAAAAAATTTAGACACTTGAAGGCAAGGCAGAATAGTTTGGGGTTTTTTTCCTTTGTTTTTTGGGGGGTTTTTGTTTTGTTTTGTTTTTGTTTTGTTTTTTTGAAAAATGAATTTTGAGCTTTCTAGACTTCATTCAACACTTCAGGAGTTAGGGGCACATCCACTTGCTTGGATGGTGTTTTGAGCTCGTCTGACTGTTATTCAAAAGCATGTAATTCAACCTCTGGGAAAGACCTTCTTACTATCCCACCAACCTCACAGACACATCCAGATGGGAAGACAGGACCTTCTTGGTGGCTTCTCCCCAGACTCTTGAACTTGCTTCCTAGAGAGGACTGGACTGTTACATCCCTAGCTGTAATGTCATAGACAGGTTTTCATAGACAGATTGGCAGTTTGAATCCAGGGAGCAGAGTGAACTCCCTTCTCAGCTCTAGCTTCCCATGCGAGGACATGAAAGAAGTCTCCCACAGAATGGTAAAACATCCAGGCATCCCCTGGGCAACATCCTTGCAGATGGCCAATTCTCTCACACCAGAAGCAACTTGCAGTTTCTCAAGTCGCTCCTGATATGGAAAAAAAATAGGCAGGATTTTCAGAGTTCCTTTGAGAGTCTTTCATATGCTGTGTTGTTTATATTTGTCGTTCTTCTGTTTAATGGTCTGTTTGCAACTGTATCTTATTTTATTCATAAATGAATTATATTCTAACTTTGGTATAATGTGGTGTACCTCAGTTAGCAAAGCAGATGTGTTCCTGGGCTTTACTTATTCAACAGTAGGCTCGGTACTAGTATCAGGAGTAACGTGAAAAGAATAGAGATAGGTTGCGACACATAAAAAGAGAGTAGTTCAACATGTGTCAACAAACCTTTCATTCCAAACACACATTATGAAATAAAACCTTGCATAAATAAATAGGGGTTAAAAAAATATCCTAGAGACTTTTGGAAAATGTGAATCTCCATAACCATTTGGGAAATGGGTTTCATTACCTTATGGGAAAACCACTGGTCACAGGAAAGGCATGACCTTGCTGGAACTCACAAACTTTTTTGGAAAAATGTCATTCACCAGCATTCATTCAAGGCAACTAGGTCTCTCAGCTGCGAGACCGATGTACCTAGGTATGTCTTTGAACTGCTAGGAACAAAGACATGCTAATGCATAAAAACATATATATTCAGCAGAGTTATAGAAGTGTTCCTTGAAGTTGTCCGAAAAACATCTGCTCTACTTATATTTGCCTTTAAATCATGCTCTCAAGAGACAAAATAAACAGTCTTCTTTAAAAGTACCAGAGTTGGTTTACTCACAAAACTTCATTTATACAGCATGCAGGTACTTTGCATATGAATTCAGTTACAATAGGATTTTAGGTAGTTTCTCTGTGTAGGTAACACAGAGCATCTTCCTTAGAATCATTGGTCTATAGTCCAAAGCATCTCTCGGTTCTGAGAGTCTGATATGTCCCTAAGCATACATCTTAAGGTAAAGGTAGTCCCCTGACATTAATTCCAGTCATGTCTGACTCTGGGGTGTGGTGCTCATCTCCATTTCTAAGCCGAAGAGCCAGCGTTGTCCGTAGACACCTCCAAGTTCATGTGGCCGGCATGACTGCATGGAGCGCCGTTACCTTCCCGCCAAGCGGTACCTATTGATCTACTCACATTTGCATGTTTTCGAACTGCTAGGTTGGCAGAAGCTAGGGCTGACAGCAGAAGCTCACGCCGCTCCCCGGAATCGAACCTGCGACCTTTCGATCAACAAGCTCAGCAGCGCAGTGCTTTAACCCACTGCACCACCGGGGGCTCCAGCATACATCTTACTGAAGTCTAAACTGAACTGTTCCTGCAATGTTCTAAAGGCACGCAGATGGCTTCTACTCTATCTAAGAGTCTAATGCAGTGGTTCTCAACTTGTGGGTCCCCAGGTGTTTTGGCCTAAAACTCCCAAAAATCCCAGCCAGTTTATCAGTTGTTAGGATTTCTGGGAGTTGAAGGCCAAAACATCTGGGGACCCACAGTTTGAGAACCACTGGTCTATTGGCTTCTACTGTCACTATAGTCAAAAGCAAATAAATCTGAAATGGAGTCAGGGTCCTGAATATGTCTAGTTCTGATCACATGGTCTGCAGCCCCTCCCACAACAAAGAGGTTAGGTAAAATTGCAAATTTAAAATTCCACAGCACTGCTGGTCTCAGCTGACCTCCAGCTCGAATGTTCAACGGCCAGGGCTTCCCAGTTCTCGGTGTTTATGCTACATTTTTAAAGGTTAGCTTTAAGACCATCTTAAATCTCTTTTCCTTTCCACCAGCATTTCATTTTCCATTCTTGAGTTGGAAGTATAGTAACTGCTTTGGGAGACAGTGATCGGGCATTCAGACAACATGGCCAGTCCAGCGGAGTTGATGGCGGAAGAGCATCGCTTCAATACTGGTTGTCTTTGCTTCCTTCAGCACACTGACGTTTGTCCGGCTGTCTTCCCAAGAGATTTGCAGGATTTTTCAGAGGCAACACTGATGGAATCATTCCAGTAGTTGAGTGTGACATCTGTAGACAGACTATGGTTCTCAGGTGTATAACAGGGTTGGGAGGCACCTTGGTATTCACATGGTATTGCCTATTGAAACAAGATGGAGAGCAATTGTCTCTTATTATTGCACACAAAATGGGATTTCAGCAAGTTTTGCTTGCATGGCTACTGAAATTCCCTTTTTCCCCCCACAACCCTTAATGGGAGAAGAACTCTGCCCTTTATTTCAGCTAGCAACCCTGTTTTCGTGCCAAACCTATAGAGTGCCAAGAAGATTGCTTTGTGTTGTTGTTGTTTGTTGCTGTTCTTGTTCTTCTTGTTGTTTCTTGTTGAATGTGTTGGTTGGCATTTCTTGAACGGGAGCCAAAGGAGCATGCTGGTTTTTGCGTGGACCAAGACATGTATTTAAAAATATGTCTGGAGAAATTGACAGCTCTCGGACGCTGGACTACACATAGCACGGCGTATATCTGGCTTGTTGGCCCAAACTCTTGTGTTGAAAATTACCATTTTTGGCTCTGTCAGCTAGCATATTAATCTAGGTTCAATGTTTTTTGTGGACTGTGAAATGAGGGGCAGGTGCTGACTTCAGAGTTTGGGGGTATTTTTAAAGCAGCTATTCCCATGACTGTTCAGAGCTTTAGCCTATTGATTGTCTCTATTGGCTAAAGCTCAGAAATATTGACTGTTTTGGACTACAACTGCCAGTGTTCCCCAACCAGTTTCTTTTCTCAGCTCTCCTATCAGCAGGCCACAATTTAATATCAGTTCTCTGAGAAGTGTGAACTTCCATTTCACATTTTCTGTGAAGCTAAGGGAAAGCTGTCAGAAACCATGTTGATTTGGGGAAAATAAAAGCTCTTGTCTCAGTTATTGTGATGAGTCTCTGAACTGTTCAAACAGGCACCAAACAAACTTTTAAGAAGCATTAATTTGGAAAACGTTATTTTAACTGTACTTGGCAGGTTGCAAATTTTTAAATATGTGAAGGCCTTTGTCTTCATTCATTTGACATACATATCATTTAACTTGAAAGATTGTTTTCTCTCCTTTTTAAAATCTTTTGCATAAACAGGGGAGTGGAGTGAGGCTTTTGGTTGAGTCTCCAGTTCTTCCACGTGTTGTTTTGGAAACCTTACCATGCTTTATATATTCAGATTAGCCAAACACTGTACACAAGACTATAGCTTTCATCAACCACAGCTGAAACAAGCAATAACAAGAATTTATTTATTTTTTTCATATCAGGAGCGACTTGAGAAACTGCAAGTCGCTTCTGGTGTGAGAGAATTGACCGTCTGCTAGGACGGTGCCCAGGGGATGCCCGGATGTTTTACCATCCTGTGGGAGGCTTCTCTCATATCCCCGCATGGGAAGCTGGAGCTGACAAGTGGGAGCTCACCCCGCTCCCGGGATTCAAACAGCCAACCTTTTGGTCAGCAGTCCTACTGGCACAAAGGTTTAATCCATTGCGCCATCGAGGGCTCCTAATAACAAGAAACGAGAGAACTGAACTGGTCCAATTCATCTGGAGGGCATTGTAGGGGGAAGACTGTAAATACAACAGCCATATACAGTTTATTTTTACATATTTCCTCTTCTGATATATGTAAAAATGCTATGACCAAGTGTGCCGACAGGTCGCAGGTTCGAATCCAGGGAGAGGCGGATGAGTTCCCTCTATCGACTCCAGCTCCTCATGCGGGGACATGAGAGAAGCCTTCCACAAGGATGATAAAAACATCAAATCATCTAGACGTCCCCTGGGCAACGTCCTTGCAGATGGCCAATTCTCTCACACCAGAAGCGACTTGCAGTTTCTCAAGTCGCTCCTGACACGACAAAAAAACCCAACTAATTTTAATTCTATTTTTAAAGTAAAAATTCAGCAAACAGCATTTTTCTATGTTAACTCCCATGGAAGACAACTTGAACGTGCTTGGCACAGACACCAGTAAACATTTTCCAGATTCCCTGCTAATATAGATCAGGCTTGTCCACCCTGTGGCCCATGACACCTATTAATATGACCCAATACAAAAACATAATATATAATGTGCAATTTGATTGTGTAATTCTTGAGTATGAACTTTGTAGACAACAACATAATGGAATGGAATAATCAAGAGTATGTTACATCTACAAATACTGGAATATTATCTGTAATGCACATTATAATTGCAAATAGTTTGGCCAGATGATTTGCCCAACAATTTTTTAAACGCCTTCTAATTGGGACAGCACATAATTAGGGTTATTATGCAAGGCCCCTTTTTGCTTCTCTAGTGGCGGATATCACAAAAATTATGTATGACCTTTTTATTTTTTGCTCATCAGTTATCATTAAGATAAAGGTAAAGGTTTCCCTGACATTAAGCCTAGTGATGTATGACTCTGGGCGGTGGTGCTCATCTCCATTTCTGGACATAAACAAACAAAAAACAACAACAGGGAAGTTAGAGACTTAAAATCAGAGTTCGAAAAGTTGTTTGGATCATAACTCCTCAAATACTCCAGCCAACATGGACACTTACTGGGGGATACTGGGAGTTGCAATATATTGTGCTTTCAATGTATTGTGTTTAGGTTGTTTAGAAGTTATATTTAAAGGTAAAGGTAAAGGATTCTCTTGACCTTAAGTCTAGTCGTGTCCGACTCTGGGGGTTGGTGCTCATCTCCATTTCTAAGCCAAAGAGCCGGTGTTGTCCATAGACACCTCCAAGGTCATGTGCCCTGCATGACAGCATGGAGCGGCATTACCTTCCTGCAGAAGCGGTACCTATTGATCTGTATCATACTTGCTTGTTTTCAAATTGCTAGGTTGGCAGAAGCTAGGGCCTAACAGTGGGAGCTCACCCCACTCCCTGGATTTGAACTGCCAACCTTTCAGTCAGCAAGTTCAGCAGCTCAGCGGTTTAATCCACTGCACCATCAGGGGACCCTGAGTTATTGTTAGTGTTAGCATCTATATATATAAAAATGCACTGTGTATGAGTACCTTAAAAACAAAAGAACCAATGAACGAAATCACACCAAATTTGGTAACAAAACATCTCACAATACAAGGAGTGACCATCACTCAAAAAATTATGATTTTGTCATTTATGAGTTGTAGTTGCTAGGATTTATACTTCACCTACAATCAAACAGCATTCTGAACTCCACCAACAATGGAATTGAACCAAACTTTGCACACAGAACTCCCATGACCAACAGAAAATATTGCAATGGTTTGTTGGGCATTGACTTGAGTTTGGGAATTGTAGTTCACCTACATCCAGAGAGCACTGTGGACTCAAACAATGATGGATCTGGACCAAACTTGGCACAAGCACTCAATACGCCCAAATATGAACACAGATGGAGATTGGGGGAAATAGACTTTGACATTGGGAGTTGTAGTCACTGGGATTCACAGTTCACCTACAATCAAAGAGCATTCTGAACCCCATGAGCAACAGAATCGGGGCAAACTTCCCACATAGAACCCCCATGACCAACAGAAAATACTTAAGGCCATCCAGTCCAACTCCCTTCACCAGGGCAAGAAAACGTAATCAAAGTCCTCCTGACAAAGAGCCATCCAGCCATAGATATAGATAGATAGACAGATATGATTCACTCACAGACAGATATAGTATCATAGATTTGAAAGGGACCCTTAAAGAAGGACAATGATGTGTTGCATGTTCCAGGGTGGGCAAACCAGACACTCTCCACATCAACACTGACAAAGAAACATCAAGAAATACTGTTTACCCACAAGCATAATTACATATATTACAAACCAACACTTTCTCATTACTTTATTTCCCAGATCAACAGACTGGGCCACAGCAATGCGTGGCAGGGGACAGCTAGTATTTTATATAGGGCCCAAGACAATTATTTTTCTTCCAGTGTGGCCCAAAAGGTTGGATTTCCCTGATATGCAACCTTTCTAGATGGGTGATCCTGAGAGTTGTAATCCAGTAAAGTATCTTTCCCAATCTGCATAAATGCTTGTAGCACCCATCCAGTGTATATATATACATACATGTAGTTTGGATTACAGTCCTCATTGTACCTGACATACCACCTTGCTCTCTATCCCAAGAGGAATGTAGCAGCCACTTTTCCCTCGTTTGTGATGCTTTCTAACTGCAAACGCATCAGGCGCTCTGCCTTTCAGGCACTGTCATTGATAACAGCCAGGGGATTAATATTATTTTTAAACTAATTAAAAGGGAATTACCATCGCAATATCTCAGAAGTCCTGATGGGCATGCGGGGGAACCAATGAAACCCTGGGCAGGCTAATCCATTTTCCTTTTCCCTCCCAAGGTGAGCCAGGTAGCAGATAATCCTGCTGGAAGCAGAACCACTTTATCAAAGAGAGATCCTTGTAATATTTGCCCCTGAGTCATTCTCGTGCCATGCAGTTTAATAAAGCGAGGCAGGTAGATAATTTGACCTTGCTGCTTTCCCTCTGAACCACTTCTTGGCAATGTGGAGAACACACACACACAAACACACATACAGTTGCACACACCCTGCAGCTTGGAGACGAGCCCTTTGATTCTATAGAGGAGGAAACTGGCCATTTCTGCTTGGAAGTAGCTTGACAGCCAGAGAGAAATAGGGAACTGAATGACCCACATGGTTTACAAAGTGTTTGGAGGCACCTTCAATTCAAAAATCTATTGAGTTTACTAAAATGCTACTATCTCTCCTGGATTGAAACCAGAGACTCATTTCCCTGTAAACACCTCTGGCAGGAAATTCACTTTTATAGCTGGATTGGGATACCTCTGACCCTCTAAATGTGGCCGAACTGCTGTTATTGACGTGCCTTTTATATTTTTAGATGCCTGTAAGACAGATTCCTTAGGTGTCATATAAAGTCAGTTAAAAGCAGCAGGAGGAAAATACTACTTTTAAGAAGCTGTAAAAATAAATTTTACATTATAACCCAGCCTTTAGAGAGCCAACTGAACACATTTCAGAAGCTGAAAACAACCGATAGGTATCGATGCAAAAACTGCTCTCTGTTTCAAAGGGACTAAAATTAAAATGATGTGGGTCCTTGACATCTGCTTGAGGGAGGTTCCAGGACCCACCGTGTATAACAGGCATGGGCAAACTTCAGCCCTCCAGGTGTTTTGAACTTCAACATTGACACTGAAATACAACACCGCCTGAGCTCTGCGAGTGCAGCATTCACACACACACACACACATATGTATATGACAGATATAGTATCATAGATTTGAAAGGAACCCCTAAAGAAGGACAATTATATGTTGCATGTTCCAGAGTAGGCAAACCAGACAATCTCTACTTCAACACTGACAAAGAAACAACAAGAAATACTGTTTGCCCATAAGCATCCAGAATCACTGGCTTGTTGTAGGTTTTTTTGGGCTATATGGCCATGTTCTAGAGGCATTCTCTCCTGACGTTTCGCCTGCATCTATAGCAAGCATCCTCAGAGGTAGTGGGGTCTGTTGAAACTAGGAAAAAGGGTTTATATATCTGTGGAATGACCAGGGTGGAACAAAAGACTCTTGACTGCTGGAGCTAGGTGTGAATGTTTCAACTGACCACCTTGATTAGCATTTGATGGCCTGGCAGTACCTGGGGCAATCTTTTGTTGAAAGGTGATTAGCTGTCCCTGATTGTTTCCTCTCTGTTGTTTTGCTGTTGTAATTTTAGAGTTTTTTAATACTGGTAGCCAGATTTTGTTCATTTTCATGGTTTCCTCCTTTCTGTTGAAATTGTCCACATGCTTGTGGATTTCAATGGCTTCTCTGTGTAGTCTGACATGGTGGTTGTTAGAGTGGTCCAGCATTTCTGTGTTCTCAAATAATATGCTGTGTCCAGGTTGGTTCATCAGGTGCTCTGCTATGGCTGACTTCTCTGGTTGAAGTAGTCTGCAGTGCCTTTCAGGTTCCTTGATTCATGTTTGGGCAATGCTGCGTTTGGTGGTCCCTATGTAGACTTGTCCACAGCTGCATGGTATACGGTAGACTCCTGCAGAAGTGAGAGGATCCCTCTTGTCCTTTGCTGAACGGAGCATTTGTTGGATTTTCTTGGTGGGTCTGTAGATAGTTTGTATGTTGTGTTTCCTCATCAGCTTCCCTATGCGGTCAGTGGTTCCCTTGATGTATGGCAAGAACACTTTTCCTCTGGGTGGATCTTTGTCCTTACTCTCATGGCTTGTTCTTGGTCTTGCAGCTCTTCTGATGTCTGAGGTGGAGTATCCATTGGCCTGTAGAGCCCAATTCATCTTTCATTCAGTTCATCTTGAAGGAGGTGGGGTTCGCAGATTCTTTTTGCACGGTCTGCCAAGGCTTTAATGGTGCTTCTTTTTTACTTGGGTGACTTGACATTAAAAAACTCTAAAATTACAACAGCAAAACAACAGAGTGGAAACAATCAGGGATATCTAATCACCTCCCAACAAAAGATAGCACCAGGCATCAACAAGCCACACCAAACAACCACCAGGCCATCAAATGCTAATCAAAGTCGTCAGTTGAAACATTCACACCTAACTCCAACAGACAACAGTTCTTTGTCCCACCCTGGTCATTCCACAGATATATTAAACCCATTTTCCTAGTTCCAACAGACCTCACTACCTCTGAGGATGCTTGCCATAGATGCAGGCAGAACGTCAGGAGAGAATGCCTCTAGAACATGGCCATATAGCTAAAAAAAAACAAACCCTACAACAACCCAACAAGAAATACTGTTTAACCACAAGCATAAAGAAATTACATAGATTAGAAACCAGCACTTTCTCATTACTTTATTTTCCGGATCACCAGGCTGGGCCACAGCAACATGTGGCAGGGAATGGCTAGAAATAAATAAATAAATAACAGGGTTCAAATTTGTTTCCCTATGATAAAAAATGTTTCCCATTCCTGTCTTAAACTGTGTAGTATTTCTGTTTCTTAACATCCAGATTCTTCTCCCTTTTCCTACCAGAGGAATTGTGGATTTAGCTGTGATTTCTTGGGTCACTGAGTGTGTAACACCTTGGTCTTGGTGGATGATAGAGGTCATCCCCCTTTCACTCAAATTCAGACTTGCCAACTGGTATGAAAAACGAGTGTTTCGATGGATCCTTAGAATTGTGTTTGCCTTTGGTCCCACATATTTATTTATACAATGCATATAAAGTATATATAGACAAATTTAGAAAAGGAAAAGCAATACTTCTGCTTCTAAACCACTTCTATCTGATTGCTTAATTGTGGATTTTGCATGGTTATTTATTAGGAGAAAGTGTTCTATCCCGTTGCCTCTAAGTTATTGATTTTCCTCCTCTCCTTACTCTTCCTTGTTTCCTTTTCTTTTTTCTTGTTTGCTGTTATATATTTTTTCCTTCTCCTGTCCTTCCTTCCTGTTTAAGTATCTGAATATAGCACACAACCTTTGTCATGAAGAGAGTGCTCTAGTTGCATCCTAATTTGAGAGAATTGCTTTTTGACTGCAATAATAATAATAATAATAATAATAATAATAATAATAATAATACCTTATTTATAACCCACCCTCTCTCCTCGAAGGGACTAATGGCGGTTTCCAAAGTATAACAAAAATGTATTGGCAAAGGCTTTCATGGCCGTAATCAATGGGTTGTTGTAGGTTTTTTCGGGCTATATGGCCATGTTCTAGAGGCATTCTCTCCTGACATTTCGCCTGCATCTATGGCAAGCATCCTCAGAGGTAGTGAGGTCTGTTGGAACTAGGAAAGTGGGTTTATATAAGATTGCCCCAGGCACTGCCTGGCCATCAAATGCTAATCAAGGTTGTCAGTTGAAACATTCACACCTAGCTCTAACAGACAAGAGTTCTTTGTCCCACTGTGGTCATTCCACAGATATATAAACCCACTTTCCTAGTTCCAACAGACCTCACTACCTCTGAGGATGCTTGCCATAGATGCAGGCGAAACATCAGGAGAGAATGCATCCAGAACATGGCCATATAGCCCAAAAAAACCTACAACAACCCATATAACAAAAATGGCAAATATTAAATGTCAAAACAAACAATCAACAATCAAGATGAAACATGAAATAAAATAAATATAACTTGGCCCCCCTGGTGGTGCAACAGATTAAACTACTGAGCTGTTGAACATGCTGACCGAAAGGTCAGCAGTTTGAATCCGAGGAGCGGGGTGAGTTCCTGATGCTAGGCCCAGCTTCTGCCAACCCAGCAGTTCAAAAACATGCAAATGTGAGTAGATCAATACCTTCTGCAGGAAGGTAACGGCACTCCATGCAGTCATTCTGGCCACATGACCTTGAAGGTGTCTATGGACAACACCGGCTCTTCAGCTTAGAAATTGAGATGAGCCCCACTCCCCAGAGTTGGACGCAACGAGACTTAATGTCAAGGGGAATCCTTTACCTTTACCTTTAAATATAACTTCTAAACAACTAAAACACAATACATTAAGAGCATAATATTTTTCAACTCCCACTATTCCCCAGTAAGTGTCCATGTTGGCTGGAGGATTTGAGGAGTAGTGATCCAAACAACAACTCTGATTTTAAGTCTCTAACATCCCTGTGGTTGTTTTTGTTTGTTTGTTTGTTTGTTTATGTCCAGCTGTTTAGGGGTAACTGGAGCTAGATTGGCTGAATTTTTGGTGCAATGATTGACACTAACACTTGATTCCTGGTCTCATTACAGGGTTCAAAGAGAGTCCTGAGATCCAATGAATATGTTCTACCCCCGGGAGGCTTGATGGAAACCGACCTGGAACTGACCTTTTCATTGCAGGTAATTTGACCTTTGCAGCAGTGAAAGCAGAGATTCCTCCCTGAGTGAAATAGGTAATATTCTTGTCTGTTCTTCCTGCTGTCTTGTGAAGAGACAATGCATCACTGGGGATTCCTTTTTCACTCTGTTAATAGAGTTTAGTCTGCCAAAAGTGGGATAGAATTGAATATTGGATAGCAAAATGCTTTTTGTGGTTACTCAGAAGCAAACTCTACTCAATTCAGTGGATCTTACTCCCTTGGAAAAGTGTTTTAGGATTACAGATTGAGATTCTTCATGGATATGCAAGAGTTTTGGATGAGTAAAGGGCTTACCATGGTTTTGACAATGAGCACAGAAGAGAGGTTAAAGCTGTTTCCTTGGTTTTCTAATAGACATGGAATCAGAGTTGCATGGAAAAACAATATATGTTTCTGTATCTTCCTTTGTAGTACCCACACTTCCTGAAAAGAGATGGCAACAAGCTTCAAATCATGCTCCAGCGGAGAAAGAGATACAAGAACCGCACAATTTTGGGCTACAAAACTCTGGCTGTGGGCATTATTAACATGGCTGAGGTAAGGGAATCAGCAAGGCTAGATATAATGGCAGGCATTTTTCACTTTAAACCATCTTAGAGCTGATTGGAGTTGCTTGTATAGCAGGCCTGTGCAAACTTTGGGCCTCCAGGTGTTTTGGACTTCAACTCCCACAATTCCTAACCGCTGATAGGCTATTAGGAATTGTGGGAGTTGGAGAGTCAAAGTTTGCCCAGACCTGTTGTGTAGGATACTTTTCTGATAGCTGGACACTTCACTAAGGATTTTGTCATTTAATATTAATGGAAGGACATTGATACCTCATAGAGGATATGTTAAGGAAATAGAAATATTGGAAACTACCTTATACTGACTCAGACCGTTGGTCCTATCATTTATTTATTTAAATTTATTCAAAACTTTTATATCCCAATCTTCTCACCTCCGTAGAGGGACTCAGACCGGCTTGCAGACACACTTTATCAGTGGATAAAGTGTGTCTGCAAGATGTTTTCTGCAGACTCTGAAATAACAACAACAACAACATTTTATTTATAGTCCGCCCTGTCTCTCCAAGGGGACTCAGGGTGGATCACAGTACACATACATGGCAAACATTTAATGCCGTTTGGATGGACAGGACAGAACAGACAGAAAGGAGGTACAGCTTTTTGGCACCTTTGAAGGTTGTGTTGAATGTGTTAAAATACCTCCCCCGCTTTTTTGCGGTATCTAATTTCTCTACTTACAGCTCTACGCTGTTTTTGAACTGCTTAGGTAAACAGTGAGCTGGGCTGACAGTCAGGTGCTCATCCCGACCCAGGTATTGGTGATGATTTACCAGCTGTGCTAAACCCCATCCCAAATAGCTTGATATCTCCCCAAATAGCTTTCAACTGGAAAAAGAAATATCTGGATGATTTATTTGCCCATGAACACTTAAAAACAGCCACAAATCATGGCTTCCTTTATCCATCCCACCCAAAGTCCTGTAACACATAGAAGGTGGAAAACTAGGAGAGCCGTTTCTTGTGAGGATCAACAGCACTGAACTAAAGGGACTAGTGAATTAAATTGATGGAAAACAGCTTCCTGAAAGAATTCCTTCACTGACATTAACAATTTCCTTTCATAGGTCATGCAGCACCCAACCGATGGAGGGCAGCTCTTGGGCTTGCACAGCAACATCAAGGATGTGAGCATCCGGGTGGCCGAAATCAGCATCTATTCCCTCTCCAGCCAGCCCATTGACCATGAAGATGGGAATGTCCCCTCTGGTCCTAAAATTAAAGCTTCTGGTAATGTATTGCTCCGAAGAGTGAAAACCATGTGGGAATTCAATTGAATCTCACCTCAGAAACCTCCTTATACATTGATCTTTAACCCTTTTTCTTTCAGATAGCACAAGTATTAATCTGTAAAGTGTGAAATATATTAACTATGGTCCTACATATCTGAAGGACGCCAGAATAAGAGATACTGGCTCATTTGAAGTTCCCTTTCACTTTTGTAGGAATTTTTCTTCATTCCTCTTTTACAAGTTCGGGTTCATTTATCCATCGTATCTGCCTTTTCTCATTCCAGACCGCTCTCCAGATATTGATAACTATTCAGAAGAAGAGGATGACAGTTTTTCTTCTGAGCAGGAAGCCAGCGATGATGCAGTACAAGGCCAGGTATCTGATTCCTTCCTCTTTCCATCCTGCACGTTTGTTTATCACATATGTGACATGGAACCATAGAACGCTAGAGCTAGAAGGGACCACAAGGACCACTTAGTACATTTCCACACCATGGAATCACACACAACTAAAGCACTCCTTAGAGATGTCCACCTAACTTTTGTTTGAAGACCTCCAAAGAAGGAGAGTCTATATCTCGTTCCTCAAGACTACTCTTACAGTTCAAAAAATACCCTATACATTCAATTATAAGCCAGCCCAAATATAAACCGAGGCATCTAATTTTACCGCAAAAAACTGGGAAAACATATTGACTCGCATATAAGCCGAGAGTGGGAAATGCAGCAGCTACTGGTAAATTTCAAAATAAAAATAGATACCAATACATTAATTGAGGCATCGGTGGGTTAAATGTTTTTGAATATTTACATAAAACTGTAATTTAAGATAAGACTGTCAACCTCTGCTTAAGCCATTATTCTAACCTTCTACGATGTAAATGTGCTTACGTATCCTTCCAATAATAATAAATGGAGTAAACTAATAAATGTAATAATAATAATAATAATAATAATAATAGAGTAAACTAATAAATGTAATAATAGTAATCAATAGAGTAAACTAATAAATGTAATCATAATAAATAGAATAAAATAATAAATGTAATCATAGTAATAGAGTAAAATAATAAATGTTATAATTATACATAGAGTAAAATAATAAATGTAATAATAGTAATAGAGCAAAATAATAAATGTATTAATAACAATAATAGAGTAAAATAATAAATGTAATTATAGTGATAAATAGAATAAAATAATACATGTATTTATTTATTTATTTATTTATTTACTTTGCTTATATACCGCTGTTCTCAGCCCGAGGGCAACTCACAGCGGTGAACAACATAGAAGGACAAGGTTCAAAATTCAACACAATCTAAAATATCAATCTAGCAATAATCAAAAACATCAACAAAACACAACAATATTAAAATACAAAAAGCCATTCGCGTCATCTCATAGTTTAAACCACAATCCAGTATCCTTTTCCGTTGTTCCATTCCTGTCGTCATTACCAATTATTGCATTTCTTGTTCAAACGCCTTCTTGAACAGCCAAGTTTTTAATTTCCTGCAGAATATCATCAGGGAAGGAGCCAGCCTGATGTCCACGGGAAGGGTGTTCCACAGCCGAGGAGCCACCACCGAGAAGGCCCTGTCTCGTCCCCGCCAGGCGTGCCTGTGAGGCAGGCGGGATCGAGAGCAGGGCCTCCCCGGATGATCTCAAAGTCCTCGTGGGCTCGTAGGCCGAGATGCAGTCAGCTAGGTATCTTGGGCCGGAACCGTTTAGGGCTTTATAGGCCAATGCCAGCACCTTGAATTGAGCCCGGTAGCAAATCGGCAGCCAGTGGAGCTGGTACAACAAGGGCGTTGTATGCTCCCTGCGTCCGCTCCTGTTAGTAGCATGGCTGCCGCACGTTGGACCAATTGAAGCTTCCGGGCCGTCTTCAAGGGCAACCCCACGTAGAGAGCGTTGCAGTAGTCTAAACGGGATGTAACCAGAGCGTGGACTACCGTGTAATAATAGTAATAAATAAAAGTAAAATAATAAATGTAATAATAAATAGCATAAAATAATAAATGTAATAATAGTAATAAACATACTAAAATAATAGATATAATATTAATAAATAGAGTAAAATAACAAATATAATAACAATAATAATAATAATAATAATAATAATAATAATAGAGTAAAATAATAAATAATCTTGACTCGAGTATAAGCCCGGGAAGGGTTTCCTACCTTAAAAAAGGACTGAAAATCTCGACTTATCCTCACGTATATATGGTAGTTTTTCCTAATGTTTAGGTGGAATCTCTTTTTCTTTTAAGTTGAACCCTTCATTTTCTATTCCAGTCTCTGATACAGGAGAAAATAAGATCCCTGTCATCTACATGTCAAGATTTCAGATATTCAGAGATGGCTATCATGTCATTTCTCAGGGTGTATCTACACTGTAGAATTAAGCCAGTTTGGCACCACTTTTACTGCCATAGCTCAGTGCTATGAAATCATGGTTGTTGTAGTTATTCATCTTTCGCTGTTGAATATTTTGAAAACTATTTTTACAATGCTAGACTTGTTTTATTGTCTGTACCTTCTCTGAAATTTCCGGCTCTATACTAGAAATATTTTAATTAATACATACATAAACATTCAATCTACTCCTAGTTTTCCTCCAGGCTTTCTCGATTCCAGTATAGATTAATTCAGAAGAGGAGAAAGGTCTTTTTTTTTACTGTCATTATCGTTAATCCATTTGGTGCTAGACAACTTTGCTGATATACTGCAAATTACCCGGAAATCTTCCAATAGATCCTGATGTACCTGTCTCCCACTCCTGCCTTGATTAAGACACATGATTTTCTCCCTGCGCTGTCTTTTCTAGCTGTGATTGCATTGATGCCGGGCACATCTTGTTTCTGCCTCTTGCCAATGCCACAGTCAACCCTTGTGGGCTTATTTTTGCCAGATTTGATTAATATCTCTCTAGCGTTCTCTAGGTCTGGAGGCTAACCATCCCATTGTCAAAGGCTTTCATAAAGGGAATCTGGGCCGTATGGCCATGTTCCAGAAGCATTCTCTCCTGATGTTTTGCCTGCATCTATGGCAGGCATCCTCAGAGGTTGTGAGGTCTGTTGGAAACTAGGCAAGTGGGGTTTATATATCTGTGGATATACACAGAGGCGGCCCTAGGTAAGTTTCAATGGTAAGCAAACAGTATTTTGCCCCCCCCCCCAACCAATCACCCATATATATTTTCTGTTCATCGTGGGAGTTCTATGTGCCATATTTGGTTCAATTCCATCATTGGTGGAGTTCAGAATGCTCTTTGATTGTAGATGAACTATACATCTCAGTAACTACTACTCGCATATGTCAAGGTCTACTCAAGAGCGCCCCTGGGCAARATCAACTATACTGCAAATTCTTACTTTGCGTAATGGGTTGAGCCACCCCTGGATATGCAGTAAATAAAGAACAACACTCAAAAACAGGGGAATTCCAGACAAGAAACAATCAGGGCCAGCTAATCGCCTCCCAACAAAGGATTCCCCCAGGCAGTAAGCAGCCAGATCTTGAGGCTGCAAGGGCATTAAATACTAATCGAGGTGGCCAATTGCAACATTCACACTTGCCTCAAATAGACAAGAGTTCTATCCTGGACATTCCACGGATATATAAACCCCACTTGACTAGTTTCCAACAGACCTTGCAACCTCTGAAGATGCCTGCAGGCGAAATGTCAGGAGAAAATGCTTCTGGAACATGGCCATACAGCCTGGAAAACTCACAGCAACCTGTCATGCCAACTAGATTTGATGCAGATGACTGACATGGTTTTAAGCAGTGATTTTAATGTCGAGATCCATGCATGTGCATAATTTATTTGTCCCAGCATTGAATGTTTGCCGTTTGGATGTTGTGCTCCACCCCGAGTCCTCTTCAGGGTGAGAAGGGTGGAATATAAATGCTTTCAATAAATAAAATAATAAATAACCACAGCATTTTGCTGGAGGACCTGAGAAAACACCTCTCAAGGAATCTCTATGCCCCTCCATGCAACTCCATGTCAACGTTTATTTGCAGGATTTCCATTTTTAAGGTTTCCCCAGCAAATACAGAGGACTGACTGTAATCAGCTTGTTATGGTCTCACACAAAATAGAGAGGAATGACAAAGATGGGTAGCAGATGGCTCTTAGTGTAGGAGAGAGGCCAAATCCCAGGGACTGCAGATGGGAGGGATGTTTTTCCTGCCGTGTAAAATTGGGATTTATAAGGAAAACGTCTCCCTCCTTCACTTGCTTAAGAAGACAGTGATACTTCAGTGACAGGGAATTCTGAGACTAAAATTAACTTTCCCAAGCTCGGCTCATTACTTTGATAAGGTAATTTTCCAGACTTTGTAAGCTGCCTTCTGGGTAAAACCTTCCAACATTATTGATCTTTTCCTAGAAGATGCCCTGTTAGGAATTCAATATACAAAAATCCTAAGGAAGAATTTGAGGAGAGGGGGAGACCACTTTGCGTGGCAGTTTCTTCTGTTGACGTGTTGCCGTTTCTTGCTATTCAGGATTTATACGATGAAGAAGACGAAGTGCGGAAGCCGAAGAAAGCCAGGCGGAAAATGATCAGAACCACGTCGATGACAAGAGTACAGTCAATTGTTCTCTTCTTTCTGAAAGAGGGGAAATATCATGGTGTGAATATCCAGCTGCAGAGACTGGGGTGGGAGGCTGTCTGATTCTCCCAGCAGATGACAGCCTAGAGCAGGCATGGGCAAACTTCAGCCCTCCAGGCTGTTAGGAATTGTGGGAGTTGAAGTCCAAACACCTGGAGGGCCAAAGTTTGTCCATGCCTGGCCTAGAGTATGGTGCTGTTGTAGGAATATCTATCGGTTGAAGCCATTGCTTCTCTTGATCCTCTGTGACCCCTTGGACCTGGCAATTGGCAAGAAGAGGTTTAAAGCTCTTCTTTAGTCTTTTCTCTAAGGTTTGTAGAGACAGAAAAGTGCCAACCTTCTTTGTGTTAGGGATTCCTCATCTTCGGAACAGGAAGGGGAGCAGGGAAGTACTCAGGAATTGGAGGGAGAAGAAGAATCAGACGATGAGGGTTTAAAATTGCCCACATTTCTAGAGAGACAAAAAGAGACAAAGCACAGACAGCGTTCAGCTAGGATAGCTGCTAAAAACACTGAGCTAATTGGGAGAAGCCATAGCACCTCCTGCATAGGGAATTCAGGGCTATAAATCAGAAGCAGGAGCAGTCAGCTTTCGCTGATAATGACCCTAATACTAATGTTTTCACTCCAATGGAATCTGCTTTGTATCTGCTGCTAAGGACTTAGTTTATTGCCCGTTGTCTGATGGAAGACTGGTGTTTGTTTTGGGACTTTGTAAGAGACTTTAATTTGTGTCTGGATTAAGACTTCCTTGCTTTCTTTTGCACTTTTCAATTGCATTTGTTTATCCTTTGTGGTTGCTGAAGTAAAGCACGTTTCTTTTACTTTCAACATTGTCTAAAGCAGTGGTTCTCAACCTGGGTTCCCCAGATGTTTTTGGCCTACAGCTCCCAGAAATCTCAGCCAGTTTATCAGTTGTTAGGATTTCTGGGAGTTGTCGGCCAAAAACATCTGGGGACCCCAGGTTGAGAACCACTGCTGTAAAGGCTGTTTTTGAAGGCCAACTCAGGACACTTTGCCTGGTTGGCACCCATATCACAACACTACATGGCATGTCCTGTTTGTCTTATTTACTCACTTCCTACTTAACTGCTTCCATGAAACTCCATGAAGTGAACTCTATGAACTACTTTCAGGGCAAGTGCTTAGGCAGATCACCGGGCCAGATCTGTTCAAGAATTCAGACTATACCAGGCATGGGCAAACTTCGGCCCTCCAGGTGTTTTGGACTCTAACTTCCAAAATTCCTAACAGCCAGGCTGTTAGAAATTGTGGGAGTTGAAGTCCAAACACCTAGAGGAACCAAGTTTGCCCATGCCTGTGTTATAGAGATCTCTAGATAGGGAACTGTAACTGGAGAGGAGTACTGTCACAGAGGGGATTGAGCAAAGCACCAGTAGCTAAGGGTTTTGTCAGGATCTGTACATCTTGACAGGTCTCTCAAGGAGTTGATACAGACAGTCTATCCCAACAATGTTTTGCTGATGTTTGTTAAGACTGAGGGTTGGTGCCTGCTCTCTCATCACTCCCTGCTTGGCTCATGTAAATAGCCATACCCATTGGCAGCACAGTATTATAACAAGAATGGAAGCTGCAATAAATGCCATGAATGAAGGGGAATGGAAAATCTACTGTAGCATTCCCAGTAAGATGCCCAAGTTTCAACAGCTATTGGGAAAAGATGGCAACCAGCTTGTGTGGGAAATCATTGGTAGCCTACTCAGAAGCCCCCAAAATCTGGACCTACAAGTAGTTTTTGTCTGTGAGTTGAGAACTCATTCCCCTCAGAAAAAATCTCTGTTTTGCTGTACATGTTTCCAGAGGTTGCAAATGTTACACTCTTTTTTGGACTACAGTTCCTTTCATATGGTTGCCATAGTCATCATTTAAAAAAAAAAAACAACTCCATAGTCCCCAGAAGTGTCTTTTTCCCCAGCTGTGGTTTTTGTGGTTAGGTAGAGTGGTAAATGAAAACCCAACCACACTCTCATTGATTTCCTTTTCATTGCAGCAACCAAACTTCAAGCAAAAATTTGTTGCCTTGCTGAAGAGGTTCAAAGTGACAGATGAGGTAAGAGGCTGTAAGCTTGTCTCTGTCCGACGTGTTTCCTCTCTTGCAAAACTCATCTCACTATGAGCTTTTGATCAAGATCACAGTGTAGACTTCATGTCCATCCATGTTCCTCTTGCCTTCTGTGAGAGAAGAGTTTAATATGGTGGGAGCCAAGACTTTTAGAGTTAGTGTGGGCTATTCAAGCAAATTGCCCTGAACCAAAAGACAGAAGAGATCTTTGCCTGTTATTCCATGTTGGAATGATCTGTGGCTCTGTATATGCAAGCTGCAATCCGTAAAATTAGGAGATAGAGAATCTGTGGACCACACAGCTTCCATCATCACTATCATTCAGTGTAGTGAGGACTGATAAGAGTTGGGTCCAACCTTGGATTTTTTGGGAGGGGAAATGGCAATCATAACCTTTTTGAAAAGGAAATTATTATGTCATATCCTTTTGGCAAATGAACATCTGGAGACCACCTTTTGAAAACCACTAGTCAAGGAAAGGCATGTTAGAAATCAACCCTTTGAACAAGTGATGTTCACAAGCATTCATGTCGTGGCACACAGGTAACTCAGCTGTTAAACTGATAAACCATGTCTTTGAACTGCCAGGGACAAAGTCATGCCATTGCAGAAATATATATATAATTGGCTAGCAGAGTTTTAAAATTGTTTCTTTGAATTTGAAGTTGAAATTGCAGTTGCCCAAAACATATACTCTCCCTTGAAACCTCTTAGTTTAAAATTTGCACTCAGAGACAAAAAGCAAAGTCTTCTTTGAAAAATAACGTATCTTGTTTACTCACAAACATCTTGTATTACTTCACCATACAGGCACATTTCTTATTAAAGTTCAGTTATAGATAGGGTGTAGTTTATCTGTGTTGAGAACATAGGGCATCATTCTTAATCAATAGTCCATAATCCCAAAGTGTTTAAGTATATATCGTATGAAAGTCCAAACTCTTTAATTTTACTCACTGCTTCTAAAAGCAAACATATAGTAAACTGTTCCTGCGTAAGTCCAAAAAACATACTGTTTCCATTGAAGTCCAAAAGCATAGTGATAACAAAATGGAGTCTTGAGTCTGAACATGTTCAGTACAATCACATGCCTGTAGCCCCTCCCATATCAAAGAGGTCAGTCTAACTGTCAAATCAACATATGCATACAATACAGATTAGCAAATATATACATTAACAAACAAATAGTGAAGGCATAGAAAGGTTGCTATTTCCAGCAGGATTGGGGTCTAACCAAGGGTTCTTTCAGTAGGATGAGGCTTTCGAACCATGGCATCATCCAAATATTTGTGTCTGCTATCCCATGGCCCCCAGGCACCATGATGTTGCTGGTTTGAAACAATGAGGATTGCCATCCAACATTTCTGGTGGCAGTGGGTTATGGAAGGCTGCACTCAGCTAGAAATGAATCTGGATCATATATTTATAGTTTCAGTTCAGAAGGATAATCATGGTATCTTAAGTATCTCTCAGGCACACACACACATATATACACCACTCCCCATTCGTTAGAAGTAGGTTAACCACCCTCCCTCCTCCCACTCTCACAATATGCTGTTGCTTGTTATTTCCTGCAGATGAAAAAAAAACTTTCTAGGTCCCCTTTTAATCATTTTTTTCCTGTCCTCATTTAGCATTCACAGCTTCCCTCATTAGTAATATCTGCAAATGTCATTAACATGCTCTTTTAATGCCATCTTCTCTGAACCAAAGAGAGAGAGAAATCATTTTCTGCCAAACACCTCCTAATGGCCAATATGTTCCACTTTTTATGTTATAGCACCATCCTGTTGGTTTTGTTTTCTCTGCTGGGTTCAGATCATTGAAATATCATCATTAAAGATTTCCACACCCTTAATGGTCCTACCAGATCACAGCAGGCCACAGAAGATGTGGCCACAGGGCATGGGATGCAGTTTGGTTACAAAGAATGGACAGGATCAAGAAGGGGAAAGTGGACAGTGTTATGTAGTTATTTCTGAACTGCTGAAAAAGAGTATCTGGGGGCATCAGTAACCTAGACCTGTTTACTTTGGCTCAGAATTTAGGAGAATTGTTTTTCTGAACTACAGTTCCCAGTATCCACAACTATGCTTCTAGGATTTAATAATCCAAAGCAGTAAGCTCTCCCAAGCTTGGCACTAGCTGCTGCAGGTCACTGAATCAAGAAGACTGGAAAGAGGTTTCCTAGGATTGGGTTGTTGTAGGTTTTTCAGGCTGTATGGCCATGTTCTAGAAGCATTCTCTCCTGACATTCCGCCTGCATCTGTGGCAGACATCCTCAGAGGTCTTGGAACAATTTTTCCACGTAGAGATGTTCAATGTATCGTTGAAGGCTTTCATGGTTGGAATCACTGGGTTGTTGTAGGTTTTTCGGGCTGTATGGCCAAGTTCTACAAGCATTCTCTCCTGACATTCCGCCTGCATCTGTGGCAGGCATCCTCAGAGGTCTTGGAACAGTTTCTCCACGTAGAGATGTTCAATGTATCGTTGAAGGCTTTCATGGCCGGAATCACTGGATTGTTGTAGGTTTTTCGGGCTGTATGGCCATGTTCTAGAAGGTCTTGGAACAGTTTCTCCCCATAGAGAAACTGTTCCAAGACCTCTGAGGATGCCTGCCTCTGAGAATGCCTGCCCATAGAGAAACTGTTTCCTATGATTCATTGGATATCTGACAACTCTATCATTTGTTTATTTGCCTTGCAAAAGTAGAAGGCAACCCCACTGGATTCAGTTAGATCAGACAAGGGCCAACTTGGGTCCTTCAGGTGTTTTGGACTTCAACTCCCATAATTCCTAACAGCTGGTAACAATGAAAGGTGTCATGAGTAATAGTTCACATCTGATCTTCTCAAAATTTGGGAATTTGTGAAGCGAAAGGAGGTTATTAATCTCATAATTCACATAATATAATATTCCCAAGTTCTACATCTGCCAACAAGATCCTACATACTTTGTTTAATGACATTATCACGTGATAACTTAGTGGTAAGAATTGCCTTTATGGATAGAGTTTTCATATAAAAAGCAAAGATGGAGAGTGTACCAGTAGTCCTCAGGTGTAGAAGAATCAAAAGATGGAAGTCTATGTTTGAACCAACCCTACACTGAAGCATTGGACATAGATTATTTGTACATAACTCTCAGGGGCATTTTCCTCTGTATTTAAGAAAGGGTTTTGTTTTTATTGTTGATTAATCTCCAACCCAGTGAATGGTGTTTTTGGCAGACTCATTTCCAGACTGCTGTTTTACACTATCTTGGAGATGCTAAGGACTGAACGAAGGCTAACCTGATAAACTGTGGCTATTCTCAGGTGCATGATTTAGACCAATTTTATTTATTTATTTATTTATTTCCCACCTTTCTATCATGTCCTTCTCAACCCCCAAAGGAGGACTCAGGACCAGCGAAAGTTAAATTACATTTTTAAGTATTCTGCAATTTTAGGGTGTGTTTATACTGTTCTCAACCTGTGGGTCGCAACTCCTTTGGGGGTCGAATGGCCCTTTCACAGGAGTCACCTAAGACCATCGGAAAACACATATTTCCAATGGTCTTAGGAACTGAGACACCGCTAACTTTTCCCCACCCCATTCGCTTCCCAGAGGCCTCTTCTACTTCTTTGTAGGCAGGTGGTGATGTCACTCAACCCCGTTCCCTCCGCCCACTCTGCCATTTTAGGAGGAAGAGACAGGAGCAATGGAGGTGAGGTTTGCTTTGGAGCTAAGGAGGAGGAGGTGGTAGAGGTGGAGAGGAGAAGGTGAAGGGGGGCTAGGGGGAGGGAAGGGCTTAGAGAAGGGTGGAGTGGCCCTTCCATGGCTGAATCTCAAGGAGAAAGAAAATTAACAAAGAAAATACAGCCTGCTTATCAGATATTTACATTGCTATTCACAATAGTAGCAAAATTACAGTTATGAAGTAGCAACGAAAATAATTTTATGGTTGAGGGTCTCCACAACATGAAGAACTGTATTAAAGGGTAGAGGCATTGGAAAGTTGAGAACCACTGCTGTAGACTTAATGCAGTTTGACATCATTTTACTTGCCAAGGCTCAATTTTTTAGAATCCTCGGGTTTGAGGTTTGGTGAGACAGAGGAAGCTAAAGACTTTGTGAAACTAGAACTCCCTGGCTTCCATAACATTGAGCCATGGCAGTGAATGTGGTATCAAACTAATTCTGTGAGCCGCCGTAAATCACCATAAGGTTGAGAAAGGCGGGCAACAAATGCCATAAATAAATAAATTGGCATAGAGACTGTGACACAACTGAGTAAGCATTTAAAGCCAGGTCCAAACCTATTGTCGACACAATTGTATTAAATCTGTCCTCTATTTTCCATATGTGCAGAGTCCCATCCCTTCCCTTGTATACAAAAAGCTATATTCAGTTGTTGGTCTCCTGTAAAACAGACCCATAGAATCCATGGATTTCCCTAACTCTCCATTTGATTCAGTGAGTCTACTGTAGTCGATTTAGTTCAGAATTCATACAGAGTGTTTGGGGTGAGTCTTTTAAAAATTCCTAATGCGACATAAATCTGACTTTTCCTCCTGAAGGCTGATACAGAAAACTGCGAGAGAGTTGTTTATGACATGACATAATTTTGCCCTAGAAAGGTAAAGAAACTGTGTGTCTTAAGGGACCTGTTTAAAACAATATCTTGACAAGGCAGTGATAAGAGATCTTCCAGGGTTTTTTTTTTATGATGTGTTATAGTTTTCAGAAGTTTTGTTAAACAAGAATAACTCAGCTTGCAGACCAGCTGTCTTGTTTCTCTAAAGACAAACTGTTCTCGTAGGGGTCGGCCTTCTCTAATCTCCTTATGTGGGTAATTTTGTATAGAGCAAAGTATTTCGTGCAGAATCTGGCACTTAGAATCCTTTTTGAAACACACTGCAATGCAAGTACATGTGCTGCATCTCTTGCAACACTGACAAAACAAATTAAATGATAAGAGAGCATATAAGAAATATGAATCAAGCCGAAGTCTCAATGATGTGTGAAGCGGATTACAACATGATTATCCTCATAAATCAGATAAGACCAAACTCAAGCTTGAAAAGTTATTTTTCGATTATTATTATTACTCCCAGGATTGGGAGATTTTGGTCGTTATAATCTCAGAAGTTGCATACAAGATGGCATCAATCAAGTTCCAGAATATTTTTACTCAAACTATTGAGATTCACCAAGTGCAGCCAAGTGCAAGAGGGTGGCTGTGACAGATAAAGATATACAGCCCGAAAAACTTACAGCAACCCAACGTACATTTATTTATTTATTTATTTACTTACTTACTTACTTACTTACTTATCATGTCAGAAGCTAATTGTAGGTGCAGTTATAATGTATTTTTTTAAAAAAACACAAAGTTTTAAAACTTGGCATTATGCGAGATTTTCTTTGGCCAGAGCTAACCACTTGGTGTGCCTCTGGTGTAGCTGTGAGGAGGTCCTCCATTGTGCATGTGCCAAGGCTCAGACTACATTGTAATAGGTGTCTGTGGTATGCCTTTCTCCACACTCACATGTCATGGACTCCACTTTGTAGCCCCATTTCTTAAGCATTTCGTGGTGCCAGAGTGAAGTCTGCTCAGAGCCTTCCAAGTTGCCCCGTCTTCTCTGTGCCCATGAGGGAGTTTCTCATCCGGTCTCAGCCACTGATTGAGGTTCCAGTTTTAGCCTGCCATTTTGGACTCCCACTTGCTGAGGTGTACCTATGAGTATCTCTGTATTTATTTATTTCACATATTTGTATCCCGCCCTTCTCACCCTAAATGGGGACTCAGGGCGTCCTTATAGCAGGCAGCTTTTCAATGCCAATACATATAAATATAAAAATAAACAAATACAATTACAGGTCATGACCTATAAAGCCCTAAACGGTTCGGGCCCCGCCTATCTCCGCGATCACATCTCCTTCTATGAACCGGCGCGAACTCTAAGATCTTCCGGGGAGGCCCTCCTCTCGGTCCCACTACCGTCTCAAGCCCGGTTGGTGCGGACGAGAGAGAGGGCCTTCTCAGTGGTGGCCCCCCGCCTCTGGAACGACCTTCCAAGGGAAGTAAGACAGGCTCCATCCCTCCCCTCCTTTCGTAAGAGCTTGAAGACCTGGTGGTTTCAACAAGCCTTTGAAAATGGCCAGTTCTAACTCAGCCCTATACATTGTTGAATACGGCCTTATTCTTCCTACCAATTACCCAGATCATTTCCTCTAGTCGACCCTGGAATGAACAGCCACAGACCTGTACCTAATATTATTGTTGCCTGCTATAGCATTGTATTTAATTCCCGGACCCCTAGAATTTTTGGGCTTGCACAAATCTTGGCCCGGCCTTTTAAAAAAATTTAATTGCCTTGAACAGGCAGGATTACTTTTAATATATGTGTGTCATGGCGACAATTTTTATGCATATTTTGTTTGTTAATCTTGTGGTTATGTTGTTTTTACTTTGTATGTTCTGTGATTTTTACCTGGGAACCGCTCTGAGTCCCCTCGGGAAGATAGAGCGGTATATAAATAAAGTTTTATTATTATATTATTATTATATTAACACCATACAATTAAACATTGATTATTAAAACATCAATTAAAATCATGTAATCCAGATCATAGTCCAAGGCCTGTCCAATTGTCGATTCCATTAGTCCGTTTTCCTTATTGCATTATTTACTGGTTGAATGCTTGGTCCCACAGCCATGTCTTAAGCTTCTTCCTGAAGCTTTTTTTAGGGACTGTGATGTATAAGTAGATTGTTTTAATTGTCTTAATTGCTGTTTATATATGTTTTATTTCTTACTTTGTTGTTGTGCTGGCATCAAATTGTGCCTTTTTGTAAGCCGCCCTGAGTCCTCCCTCGGGGGTTGAGAAGGGCAGGGTAGAAGTGTGAGAAATAAATAAATAAATAATAAATAAGACAGGAGGGAGGGAGCTGACCTGATTTCAATGAGGAGGGAGTTTCATAGGCAAGGGGCCAACACTGAGAAGGTCCAGTCGTGTTTGTGAAGGTGGTGGGATCAAGAGCAGGGCCTCTCCCTCTATGATCCACCTCGGATGTTAAGATCATTCTCCAATGATCTTAACATCCGAGGTGGGTCATAGAGGGAGATACGTTTGGACACCCTAAGCCAAGCCGGAACCATTTAGGGCTTTATAGGCTAAAGCCAGCACTTTGAATTGTGCTCGGTAGCAGAGTGGCAGCCAATGGAGCTGGTGTGATGGACGTTGTGTACGCCACTCCAGTGAGCATTCTGGCTACCACCTGTTGGACCATTTGAAGCTGTAGATCTTAGAAAGCTTGTTTCTTGATTTAAGGCAATTGTATGGGCCGGAGATGCCTTGATCCTTTCATTATTGGCTGCTACTTCCTGGCAGATGTCAGGTGGTGCAAGGTACATTAAGAACAAAGAAACAACGTGCCCCTAAGCATATTCCAAATGTAGGGACTTGAGAGCAGTACCAGCTCTGAAGTTCTTCCATATAAAAACCCAGTTTTGTTTACCCCCAAACTTTATTTCCTAGCAAATTAATTCAGAATGGAAGATGTTTTTAGTTGTTGTTGCCCAGAAATCTTTGATGATCTTCTGAAAAAGAGAACCCTTCATATTCTAATGACTATTGCCTGAGGGAGAGAAGAAGAAGAGCTAGTGGGAGCCCCTCCACTGCCATTGCTCTGGCATCTGAAGGAGAGAAGAGCAGCCAGGCCCAGCTCCATCATTCCTTTTGCTCCAACTGTTGGCTCTATGCGGAGGGGACAGAAACCAACATCTTCTGGACTTATTCCCTCCACCACTATCATCGTCTTTTCCTTATGTTCTATCCTATTTTGACTGTAAGCCTGAGGGCAAGAAACTGTCAAATTAATAATTTCTAAGACTCTCTGTGAGCATTTTGGCTGAGGGGCAGTGTATAAATACTCTAAATAAATCATAAATAAATTTAAATAAAAACCATACAGAGAACTCCCCATCTCTCATCTTCCCGTCCCCAAATTGAGAAATAAAGGGAAATCGTATTTCAAAAGAAAAATGTTGTTTGCCTATTCCTCTTGCTCCGCTACTTTGATATGTTAACTTTTCAGAATCGAATGCATACCACTTCTGAACTAGATACTGAGAAGAGATTTTTCAGTATATTGTCGAAGGCTTTCAACAATCATTGGGTTGTTGTAGGTTTTTTCGGGCTGGATGGCCATGGTCTAGAGGCATTCTCTCCTGGTCTCCTGACCATGGCCATATAGCCCGAAAAAACCTACAACAACCCAGATTTTTCAGTGTCCAGTGGCCTCTGTTCTGGCTGTTATAAAGGAGGAAATGCAGTGAGGTCCTTGTGGAGAAAATCTCATAAAGTTTCTTCATGTGCCAGAATTTCTATCTTTCAGAAGATCAGTGTTATCTTGAATCGTAGTGGTCTGCCCTCACTAGAGTAGACCTTGTGATTCAACACATAGGGAAATCCAATTGAGTGCCTGGGTTTTCCCCAGTCAGGGCTAATTATGGGATTTAAGATGTACTGTGAGATGAATCAAATGAAATTTATTTTATTTGACTTGTATCTCATTTTTCTCCCAGAACTGAGACTCAAGGCCTTAAATCCTATTATTGATCCCAAATAGAGTCGAACTATTGAACTAGTTATATATATATTTTCTGTGAGTTGAGTTACCAATCTAATAGTTGATTCTGTGGCTCTAATCTAGCTGAGATTAATCAACAAGATTGCAATAGAGGTGACTTGGAACAAGATTCATACAGAGACAGATAGAACAGAATTTAAACGAGGATTAAAGAGTAATCTATATATATAATGTCAAAAAAACTATTATAATATTGAAACACGACTGAATTAAGAAAAAATACAACAGTGCTGCTGAAATGTTCCTCCTGATGAAAAGCCAATAGGGAGTGAGCCAACTTAGCACCCCATTAAAGAGTTTGTGGTGTAATGTAAAATAAACAACGTGTAGTTCATGTTTGATCAGCCCACACACTGCCTTGCCAGAGAAAGAAAATATGCCATGCAGGTGAACAGTAACGAATAAGTAGTTTACTCTTCGTAGTTCAGAAGAACATGTACAATGTGATCAGTAGCATCAACTCACATAATGTTCTTTAATGAGAGATTTAAAATGGTCTTTCTTTGTCCATGTGGATAAACTTCTTCAGCAACTCTTAAAGAGAGAGCACACACCAAACTCTGTGTCTCCCTGCTTCTCTCTGCTCTCTCTCTCTGCACATGTATAACTCAAGCCTGAACAAAAATGTAACAGTAACCAAAAGTCCCAGGCTCAGCCTGCTCCCCGGGCATTGCCCAACCAATCAGTTTCATGCATCTTATTCTACAGGGTTTTTTTTCATGTCAGGAGCAACTTGAGAAACTGCAAGTCGCTTTTCGTGTGAGAGAATTGGCCATCTGCAAGGACATTGTCCAGGGGGTGCCCAGATGTTTTGATGTTTTACCATTCTTTTGGGAGGCTTCACTCATGTACTTGCATGGGGAGCTGGAGCCAACAAAGGGAGCTCATCTACACTCTCCCCGAATTTGAAACTTTGATCTGTAGGTCTTCAGTCTTGCCGGCACAAGGGTTTAACCCAGTGGTTCTCAACCTGTGGGTACCCAGATGTTTTGGCCTTCAACTCCCAGAAATCCTAACAGCTGGTAAACTGGCTGGGATTTCTGGGAGTTGTAGGCCAAAACACCTGGGGACCCACAGGTTGAGAACCACTGGTTTAACCTATTGTGCCACTGGGGGCTCCATTTTACAATTGACACACACACATATACCTATTCCTTGCATGCTCCAATAGAGATGTCGATTGGAGAGAAACCAGCAAGACAAAATTCCCCAAGATGTGAGGATGTCATTAGGCCAGGTTTTGATTCTGTCAAAACTAAAGATTGGGTCAAAATCATATCGATATTATGGTGTAGCTTGATTTTAGCTGTGATGGGACCTTTTGTTTTGGGTTCTGCAGGTTTTGGATTCTGACCCGGTGGATCAGACTCAGGAGGTGGAGGAAGACTTGGGCCTGCTTTATGATAGCCTTGAGGAATGCAACAACAGCGACAGCGGTCCAGAAATAGAAGATAACGAAAGTGTCCACAGCACTCCTAAGCCCACTTTGAGGTAAGGTCTGGCAGAGGAAATGCACACCCGGTCACCTCTGGCTTCATGGGTCCCTGACAAGAGGAGCTCTGTGAGTGTTTCTAGGATTTCTTCCCACTTTCTTGAAGTTATCCTCAATGCAATCCCTGTGCTAGAAGCAGAAATCTTGCAGTACAGTCCTGTCTGAAGAAAGCCCCAATTGAGTTATTGAACTTAGTCTTATTCCTAGGTATGCGAGTTTAGGATTACATCTTTCACATTTCCTTTCCTGTAGCAGGGCTGGGCTCTTTGCTGGTGTCCTGACAACAGGGTGTGTGCTGTTGACTTATGAGGCATGGCTCCCGCCTTTTTGATTCATTCGTCCAGGAAAGGGAGGTTTGGGGCTATAAAGTAGCTTAGTGATAGATGTTGATAACTTGTTACTGACCTTGGATTTGACAGGGTGATAGAGAGCCCTGCATATTAAGCCTGCAACCGACCAGCGGCAATGGATGGAGCAGCAAACGCTGCTTTCCTCTGTGGCAACTGAGGATGCGAGGAGGGTGTTGCTATCCATACCTCTTCTGAACCGACCCCCTCAGATGCATGTGCCAAAGGAGATACAGCCAGAGATTGGCAGGAATAATAATAATAATAATAATAATAATAACAAATAATAACAAATAATAACAAATAATAACAAATAATAACAAATAATAACAAATAATAATCTTTATTTATACCCTGCCACCATCTTCCCAATGGGGACTCGGAGCGGCTTACATGGGGCCAAGCCCAGGACAACATGTTACTGCAAAATAAAATCAAAACATAAACAACAAGCATCATAATCAAAATTACATAGAAGAAAAAAGTATAAACACAGTAACAAAATAACATTCCAATAAACGCAATCACAATAACAGTGGGCGGGCCACATGTACAGGATGAAATGATTAAAAGACTAATAAGATAAAAATAGGAGCAGGTTATTTGCAGGGAGCTCATGAAAACACACAGGATTGTGAGACTAAAGTTCCCATTTGGAGGGCGTGTACTCCAGTTGCAGAAGCATTGAGGGGAATAATAGTGTCATGTTGTGCACCTACTCGCCAAAGGCGCAGCGGAAGAGCCAGGTCTTAAGGTTCTTTTTGAACATTTCTAGTGAAGGGGCTTTCCTGGTCTTTCCAGGTAATGAGTTCCAGAGTTGGGGAGCCACTCTGGAAAGATGGACATCAGAGGAATTATCTCCTCAACTAAGGGACATAACTCCTCTGATGTTCATCTTTACATGCCACCTTTTTCTGCAGGCCAGAAGCATGTCTGCACTCTGTAATTGGAGCAGTCTGATACCACTTTGCTATGATTCTCTCCTACATAGTTTGGGGGTTTTGTGAAGTATTTCAGAATCAGTGCTGGACATCTCCAGTGCTAGTTCAGAGGAGGAGAATGGAGCTCTCTAATGAGAATTCTAAGCATTTGACAAAACTAAAAATCCCTTTATTTATTTATATGCAGCATGTATATTCTGCCCTTCTCACCCCGAAAGGGGCTCAGGGCGAATCACAGAACACATACACGACAAACTTTCAATGCCGTTAAACAGGCAGGACAGTCATCAGATAGGGGTATATGTCAGCATTTTCCCCAGCTTTGGTGTCCTGGAGGTTGTGCTCGATTCCGGCCACAGGGGGGTATTGTCACTCCATTCTCTATGACGTAGAGCCCTTGATCACAGACTTCCTCCTTCCTTTGATCATTGGTATTCTCTGGTATTTCCTTTTTATGGTGCCGTAAAATCTCTCCCCACATAAGCGGTGCCAAATTCCTCTACTCACAGCTCACAGCTTTTTTCAAACTGCTTAGGTGGACTGTGAGCTGGGCAGAAGGTTGGTTGCTAACTTTGACCCAGGCTTCAAACTGCCAACTGTTGGATTGTTGTGATCTATTGCTACTGGTGATCAACCAGCTGTGCTAAAACCCGGCACTTAAGAGGGACCCGTGACATTTAAAGTTATAGCAAACTGCTCTTAGATGCATTCCAAATGTCCTATTCTGCTAGGCTTTGAGCTAATTATTTAGAAGACTGAGAGCCAGAATATACAGGCATGTTTTCCTGTATTTAACTCTGCAGTCCCTTCATGCTTTACAGATTCGCCTGTTATCAGGGAAACAATGTACAGAAAAGGGCTGCTAAAATGCTGAAGGAATTATCACATCTTTCATTACACATTCTCACTCAAACAGATTAAAGTTGAGATGGGAATGTTTGTACACACATTTACAAGGCATTGGGTTTGGAGGGTGTGTTTTGAAGAAATATTTCTGTTTTGCAGCAGATTAAGAAAAGGAGCACATCATGGAGGTTTATAAAAGGACATGTGGTAGGGAGAAAATGGAGAGTGAGAGAAATGTTTGTTCTTATCCAAGGAAAGTGGGATCATGTCAAACAAAAGGAAACTCCTCTTCCCATGACATATTTATGGGCTCCACAGTCAGAAGATGTTTGCTAGCTTAGGTGGTTTTCAAGGAGGGTTAGACAGATACCATTGAGTAGAAGTTATTGTTGGAAGGAATGTAACCCCTAAACTTCACCAACTCCATTCTAATTGATTGGGAGGAAAGATTGTAGCTGTATTTTTATCAATTGGACATGGAAAAGATGTGGCTTTTGTTTTGTTGGGGAATCTGAGCTGTTAGGCTCAAAAATAACCCTCAGTTGGGGTGATTCCACCATAAATATAACAGAGTACTAGAAGTAAACTTCATAACCTGCAGAAACTTACATGTGGCAAGCTAGGATAAGCTTTCTCTCCCTAGGATAGCACAGGATTGCAGAGTCAGAACTTTAGGTTCAAAAGTATGTATTGAAGTAAAAGAAATACATTCTTTTGACCCCATATAAGCCACCCCAAGTCCCTTCGGGGAGATGGAGGTGGGGTACAAAAATTAAGTTATTATTATTATAATTATTATTATTTTCTAGACAGAAAAGGTCTTGGAGCTAACTAGCTTACTAAGTATAATCTTCTGAGAAAAGTAAAAGGATAAAAAGTCAAAAAATCCATGCAGCTACATTTTGCCTAGAGACAGGCAAAATGTGCTTCCTCGTAGGTAGAAAAAAAGCAGAAGAGACTGGAGAAATGGTGCCTTTAATAGTGGCCAGCCCAGTGCAATAAAAATACCTTTAAAAAGGAAGTTCCCTCACAGAATTCAATTCCTACATCAACAAAGGCAGCGGGGGGGGGGGGGGGGGGAGACAGTGGCTAGCAGGAGGAATAAAGACAAAGCCCTTCTGGGAAGCATGCATAATAAAGTGGGAAAAGGAATCCCTCAACTTAGTCTTATCTCTAGTCTAGATCCTCCTTGAGGTCTGGAAACTTGATGACACAATGGACTTGTGCACTCCAGGGATGAAATCCAATCGTTTTACTAAAATGAAACTTTCTTTTTGAACTTCGCTTATCACAATCAGCCCTTTCCTCCTTCCTGGAACCCGTTCTGCCCTCCCCTTCCCCTCCATCTCTCTCGTGTGGATGCTAAACCAAGGTGCTGGTGGTGGGTTTGCTTGCACTGTTTTCACGGGGGCTGAGGTAGAAGCCGGGGAGGGATTCAACCTGAGGTTACGGTGACTTCACTTCTTCCTCATTTCTCTTTCTGTCTGTCTCTTTCTGTCCGTCCGTCTGTCTGTCCGTCTGTTTCTTCTGCAGGCGCTTTTTTGAGGGTGTCTCTCACTCTGGTTCCCAGACTGAGATCAGCAGTCTGCACGGCCAAAAAGGGCAGGAGCGAGAGTCGGGCAGCCCTGTGAGTTGTTACTCCTCCTCTTCTTCTTCTTCCACCTCTACTTGCACCTTCTCCTTCCTCCTACTCCGCTGCTACCAAACTCTCTTGCTTGGTCCTCCCCTCCAGAACCTTATATGCTATCTGGAACAATTTGTGCTATATATTACTTTCTCATTCCTCTTCCTGTCTTTCCTGGTTGAGCTGCTTCCTTTCCCAGTGTAGGAGCGATGGGTTAGGGGCAAGCCAGCTGGATTCCCTGAGTCAGCCAGGGTCAACCTTATCCTTGCTGATTCCCTATGTAATCTGTTCTGGGGCTCTGGGATCTGTTTCCATGTGAAAATGCAAGGATATTTTGATGTTTGGGTTCTACGGAGCCTCGCTTCCTTGGAATAGTCCTCCTTGGCTGCCATCTTTGAGCATGACTTGGTTTGAGCAGAGCCTAGGAAAAGTTGGGGTGGGGTTGGAACTACAGTTCCCTGACTGCATTGCCACTGGGGGTTCTGGGATTTGTAGCCCTCCCGCATCAGAGAAGTAATTTTTCCAAACCTTTGGATATGATATCCTTACTACTAATCTACTTTCCCCCTTTTTTCCCCCTGCGTCTCCTTTGTTCTCCCTCTCTTGCCCAGGGAGAAGCGGAGAAACGAAAAGTGGGTGCCCCTCGTACCCAAGATGAGACTGCCATGGAAACCACGGCCGTGGTGAGAAAAATCTGTCATGTTCTTAGCACCACACAAGCTGGATCTACACTACATATTAACTGCACTGAACTATATTATATGAGCCTACACTGCCGTATAATCTAATCCAATGGAGTTACTCTGCACTCTGAAACTGGATGATATGCCAGTGTAGATGAGGCCACAGAAAAGTTACTTTTTTGGACTAGAGTAGAAAGTAGAAACAGCTTTAAGGAAGCATGAAATCCAAAACAGAAAGCAGAAGGCCCGCAGTAGAGAAAAAGAGGGTTTTTTAAAGGAAGCTCAGCGAGGATAGCTCCAGGACATCACTCTTCCTTCCCTGGGCCTCCTTAAAATGCCTTGGATGGAAAACTGTGTGGCTGCTGCAGGGAGAGAAAGCACACACCTCTCCTCTGGAGTAGATACAGCTTTAAAGAAGCATTAAACCTGGTTTCCTCTACAGACAGAAGGGAAAGAATCACAGAAAGAGTGGCATCTTAACTCTGATGTTTCAATCCAGGTCTTAATGAAGGATATGGAAAGGGAGCCTATGGGAAGTCTCCCCCATAATGGGCTGGATAGGGTGCTTTATTGACCCCGTTGCTGATATCCATGCTCCCTTGAAAGGAAGAAAGGAGAAGGCCCCGGGAATGGAAAGGGGAGTCTCATAATTTCTCCATTGCCGCCAATGGGCCGGATCTAGCCACATTTATCAGCTACAGACCGAAAACGGTCATCTGGTTAAACTACCCATTTTCGGAAAGTGCACGAAAATGGATATGAGGGTCTACTGGTATCCAACCAGCAGGGACGGATCAAGGTTTGGATGAAATGCACAAGTCTACTCTGTATCAAAGATTCTGCATCCATAGATTCAATAGCCCTTCGGAAGGCAACCATAAGGTTGGTGTGGACCTCGATGAAAATAAGTTTGAAACCCCTTCTAGGCCTTGGTAGTCTTTATTAATATCTATGTATTCCCTAAAAGACATTTGGTGCAGTGTTTCGAGCACTGGATTCCAGCCCTGTTTGAATCCCTGCTCAGCAATACTTACCTACTGGATGATCTTGGGCATGTCATATTATTTCATCCTCAGATAAACAAACCCCATGATAGATTCACCTTAGGGTCGGCATAAGTTGAAAATAAATTGTAGGCACATAACAATAACGTATTCTCTCCTTTCCACAGCACCCAAACAAAGCTATACAGATATTGGGTTTAAAGTTGCCAGAGTTCTTGTGCCTTTCATAAATATATAAAAGGAAATTTCAGCAAGCAAGCCACACCTGCTTGTATTCTTTCTTCCACACAACCTTTAAGGGAACTATAGCCTTGTCCTTTATTTCACCAGAAAACCCTAAGGGATAATTCGTGGAATAAAATGTTTTGAAGAAAAAACCCCACTCCTGTGCCTTTAATAGTTGCTTGAAATAGGGACTTTTAACCTGAGCTGCTTGTCACTTAATTGCACGACAAGCCTTGCCTGCTAGGATGCCCTCTTTTTTCATGACTATTAATGGTACAGGAACCCTCTCCGGCTTTCCTTCTGGCAAGTCTTCAAATGGACCAGCTGTTTGACATTTTCATAAAACTCCAAAACAAAGCATTGGTGCTTCTTATATTTCTTGGGCAGCTTTTTGCAAAAAATATTTGTGGTGTCTTGCCAATCAAATAGGCAAAACGGTAATCCGAATTTGTAATTCCCAACTCGAGCAGACTGATTGGAACAATGTTTTATCCTACCTGACATTTGTAAATCCCATTTATTCTTAGCTGGGAATATCAGTAGGATTCATACCATCAAAAACCACATCTCACACCAGTCCTACTACTTCTTGTTGTTATTGCCATTGGTTGGATGCTTTTCATTTCCAGGCATTTTAGATATAATATTTCATATAATGTATTGTCGAAGGCTTTCAAGGCTGGAATCACTAGATTGTTGTAGGCTTTTTGGGTTATATGGCCATGTTCTAGAAGCATTCTCTCCAGACGTTTCACCTGCATCTATGGCAAGCATCCTCAGAGGTTGTGAGGATGCTTGCCATAGATGCAGGCGAAACGTCAGGAAAGAATGCCTCTATAACATGGCCATATAGCCCGAAAAACCTACAACAACCCATTTTATATAATGTTTAAAATAAAAATGTTCCAGCTCCTCATTACTTTATGTACATCTTTTGACGTTTTCACAGTTTTACTGCATATTGCTTGTTAGTTATCATGAGCATTATTTTTAAAAGTGGAGCCAAAATGTAATCATTAATTAATTAATTAATGCATCCCGCTCAGGACTTGGAGGCCGAGGAGTCCTGCCCTGGAGGGCCAGCAGAAACGGTCTTGAAAGAAAGCAGTGTGGACAGACTAGCCCAGCTGAGCAACATCAACAAGCCTGAGTACCCAGCTACTGTTTCTCCCAGGTAAAGAAGGACTCTGGCAAATGGCTGGCCTTCTTCTGTGAAATGCTCGCTGCGGTTGGAATCACAGTTTCATAGAACTGGAAGAGACCCTAAGGCAGTGGTTCTCAACCTTTGGGTCCCCAGATGTTTTGGCCTTCAATTCCCAGAAATCCTAACAGCTGGTAAATTGGCTGGGATTTCTGGGAGTTGTAGGCCAAAACACTGGGGGACCCACAGGTTGAGAACCACTGCCCTAAGGACTATCCACTCCAACATCCTTCTGCCAAGCAGGAATACACAGTCAAGCCACTCCTGACAGATGACCATCCTGCCTCTGTTAAAAAGTCTCCAAAGAAGACTTCACCACACTCCAAGGCTGTGTATTCCACTGGAAAATTGGGGGGGGGGGGGCACTTTTTTTCATATGGAGGCTTAAGGTATAAATCCCTGGTTGACAATGCAGTTCTCTCCCTCAGCAGCAGATAAGATACCCTTATCGTAATCCATAAATTATTTTGAATACCACCCAGAATATCTCTGTAGATACCATTCTAAAGATGTGTCTACACCAGGCTTGGCCAATGTTGGGTCCTCCAGGTGTTTTGGACCAACACCCACAATTCCTAACAGCAGGTAGGCTGTTAGGAATTGTGGGAGTTGAAATCCAAAACACCTGGAGGGTCCAAGTTTGCCCATGCCTGGTCTACACTGCATAGTTAGTGCAGGTTAACATCACTTCAATTACCATAGCTCAATGTTATGGACTCCTGGAGTTTATGGTTTGGTGAGGCACCCATCCTTTTTTGCTGGGAAGGCTAAAGTCATTGAACAACTACAATTCCCATGGTTCCATAGGATTGCACCATGCTAGTTAAAGTAGTGCTAAATTGCATTAATTGTACAATGTAGATGCACCTAAAATCAGTGCTTAAATCATACATCCATGGATGAGAAACCCTCAGTTGATGTTTTGTGACTGGGCATGGTACAGTGGCTATTCTCATAGCTCATTCAAACTACCTGAAATACTCTCCCTCCAGGACTTAGGCCAATCAACACTTGTTCCTTCTAGCTGTTCAGTAGCCTGGTACTTGGAAACTTGGAATTCTCCTGCATATGAGCAAGACTATTGGTTGCTCTAGTCCAGGCATGGGCAAACTTTGGCCCTCCAGGAGTTTTGTACTTCAACTCCCACAATTTCTAACAGCTGGTAGGCTGTTAGGAATTCTGGGAGTTGAAGTACAAAACACCTGGAGGGCCAAAGTTTGCCCATGCGTGCTCTAGTGTCATATTGTCATTTCCTCCTGGGAGCAGTTCCCCATACTTTCATTAGATTCCTTTTTTCACCCTGTCTGAAGATCTCCAGTGTTCTGCAATGGTCTTCCATCCCAGTTAAAACCATGCCCAAACTGTCTTAACTTTCCGAAACCAGATGTGTTCCAAAGTGGTCCAATATCAGAGTCCCCTTGCTCCAAAAAGTTTCTAGCCTGACTCTCCCCGTCCCTTTTCCAATGTCTTTTTCTTGCTTTTTTTCAGCAAAGCTGAGAACAAACAGCTGTGGCGACCTCGCAGCATGTCAGTCAAGGACAGGCAGAACTCCAAGGGTCACAGCGACCGAACAGGCAGCCTGGACAGTGAGAACTCACCAGATTCCCGGCAGAACACCCAGGTTGGGCTGTGTGTGTGTGTGTTGGTGGTCTCTCCATGAACACTGCTGAGAAAAGCATTATTTTGTACTTCTGTTTTTTGTTATCCTCTTTAATATTACTTCTATTACGTTTCATTTCATTTTTATGGGAGTTCGGGATCCAAAAGATACAGTGATTTGCAGACTTTACAAAGGGATCTGGGACATATTTTTTATTTTCATGCTTTCTTTACGGGACTTCACACGATGCAGAGTTTTTGGCTATTCGGAAAACAGGTTCACTTTGCTGGTTCTGTTATTGCAGGTGCCTCGGAAGTCTGTGTATGACCAGCTCAACCAGATCCTGGTCTCAGATGAACAGCTGCCAGAGAGCATCATTCTGGTGAACATCACTGAGTGGCAAGGCCAGGTAGGAATTCTTCAAGTTGGGCAGGAACCCATTGGGAAATGTGTCCCATCCAGCCTTCCCCAATCAGGCAGCTTTCAGACATGTTGCACTACCATTGTCAGAATATAGGAGTAGTCCAGTGTATCTGGATGGAATCGACCTGGGGAAGGTATGCCTAACCCAGTGAATATAAGAGCCCTGTGGGATCAGACCAAAGGCCTTCTGGTTTTATAGGAAGGATATCAGCAGAACACAATAGCAATAATAATAATTGTAGTAGTAATATTTTTGTATCCTTCCACCATCTCGCCAAAGGGACTTGGGGTGGCTTACAAATGTCACAAGGTACCTCAAAACAAAACATAAAATAAACACAGTGCAAAATATAATAAGTAAAACACATACGCATAAAAACATCAACTAAGACTCAGCTTCTGCCAACGTAGCAGTTCGAAAACATGCAAATGTGAGTAGACAGATAGATACCGCTCTGGCGGGAAGGTAACGGCTCTCCATACAGTCCTGCCAGCCACATGACCTTGGAGGTGTCTATGAACAACGCTGGCTCTTTGGCTTGGAAATGCGGATGAGCACCAATCCCCAGTGTCGGACACGACTGGATGTCAGGGGAAAGCCTTTACCTAAGACTCAATAAAACTTTGCTCATCAACCAGTGGCGATAAGCTGCTGTATACATGGCCAGGCTGTAAACAGTAAGACAAAGGAATGAGATACTGCAGAGCTGTAACAATGGAGAGAGGGCATGGGATAAAGTGTAAGGCTGTGTGACTGTTGCACAGAACAACTAGGGACTAAGTCCCTAGCAAAGGAGGACAGTGTGGGGCCTGCCCAATACAGTTAGTACCAAGAGCTAAGTGTCTGTCAGATCTATTTATTAATTTCTGATAATATTACAACTCAACAAATATTGCAATGTAACATACAGGACATAAAATAAACAAGATGGAAACGATAACAAAAAAAGCATGAGGATTTTCCTTCCTCCTAAACCCAATGCAGAGAGAGACCTGGCATAGGTGTTCAGCTTCTTTTCTCAATCTAATAATATTATTTTGTTTCCTGACCAGGCCCGTAGCCAGGATTTCGTTTCGGGGGGGGGGGGGGGGGGGCTGAATTTTTTTTCAAGGGGGGGGTTCGGGGGGGGCTGAGTTTCGGGGGGGGGCTGAGTCCGAGTGAAAGAGAGTCTAGCCTAGCAAACCTTTTGTATCATTACCCCAATACCCCCATGCATATGGGATATATTGAGTATGGTGATCAGTTCATGATATGAATAAACATAACAGTTTAAATAAAGTTCGGGGGGAGGGGGCTGAAGCCCCCCGAGCCCCCCCCCTGGCTACATGCCTGTTCCTGACTAAAGAAACTTGTTATAAGAAGGAACTTTACATGTCAAAAGCCAAAGTAGTAGTTTTTTTCTTCTGTTTTCTTCATAAAGGTTATGAAGAATTCCAAGTCACTTAAGAAATTATTTAATGCTTAATACTGATCCTATAGGTCAGCGGTTCCCAACCAGTGGTCTGCAAGAACTAAATAAAATATGGTCCATGGCCTCATCATTACTACACTGTTGCAACGAGAGCAACTGGTCTCGCAAAACCCTTTTATAGTGCCAAGGCTTATTAAATATTGTTTTCTGTGTGCGAGCAGATAGCAATTACTAGATGGCATATGTTCTGTATCAGAAACTAGAACTGATGTGGTCTATCCAATGCAATCTTCTGAATCAGCACCCCAAATAACCAAACCAAATCTAAAGTTGACTAAAAACTGATTTGTAACCCTTTGGTACTAATGTTGGAGAGTGGTCCGTGGTCAAATGGTCCCTGATCAAAAAAAGGTTGGGAACCACTGCTGTTGGTGTTCTCTAACCACCATTGTTAGTCTTTTCCTCTATGAATTTGTCCAGTAAAACTGTCCAAGTTGGTGGTCAGTACTATCTCTTATGTCTTAATTCTGTGCTGTGTGAAAGAATATTTCCTTTTATCTGTTCTTAAGCTAACACTCTTCACTTTCACTGGATGACTTTCCGTTCTCCTGTATTGGAGAAAAACCTCTCCACTTTTCTTCATTGTTTTTGTTTGCCTTCTTAAGGTAATTTCTTTCAGGATTATAGGCTACCTTAAGATTAACTTTAAAGACCCCTGGTGGCACAGTGGGTTAAATCGCTGAGCTGCTGAACTTGCTGACCAAAACATTGGAGGTTCAAATTAGGGAATTGGGGTGAGCTCCCACTGTTAGGCCCAGCTTCTGCCAACCTAGCAGTTCAAAAACATGCAAGTGGAGTAGATCAATAGGTACCACTTCTGCAGGAAGGTAACAGTGCTCCATACATGTTGGCCACATGACCTAGGAGGTGTTTACGGACATTGCTGGCTCTTCGGCTTAGAAATGGAGATGAGCACCAACCCCTAGAGTCAGATATGACTATACGTAATGTCAAGGGGAAAATTTTACCTTTACTTTAAGATGAACTTATAGCAGGGTTTTCTGTGATCGAGGTGTGTGATTTGCCCGGAGTCACCCCCATTGGTTTTCATAGCAGAGGAGTATTTAGATCCTGCTCCCCAGAGTCGTAGTCTAATACTCAAACTACTAGGCAATGCTGGCTCTCTGGACCACAGCTAAAATAAGACCAATAAAGCCAAGCTGTGCTGAAATACAATTGCAACCTTTATGGAATTTCTCATAAAAGTGAATGGCTTTTTGTAGCCTTTGGTGTTATTTATTTCTGTATTATCAACTTATTTGTGGTTTTCCTTCCAAATTGGATTAAAATGACCTACAACTGAAGTATAAAAAAGATTAGAAAATACATTATAGAAGTAATGATGGGTGAACCGTATCTCAGCTCAAGTTGGCATTCAGTTGGTATTTACAGCTTGTTCTGGGGGAAAGCTTGTCTGATTTTTCCCCCCCTCTGAGTTCTGTTTGGCACAGTCTATTTTTTGGTTTTCCACTCCATAAAAAGCAGTTCTGTTTTTCAGTGAATTTTGAATCGCTTCTCAGTATGTTAGTGCTTTCTTTGTCCAGAGCCGTTGGCAATGGTAGCTGTGTGAATCTGTAGGCAATAAAAACAAAAACCCCAAGGGCATTTTAAAAACTAACAAGTTTTATTTGGTATAAACTTTCATGGACTTTGCCTCAGATGGAAGGAGTATTTCCTGTTTTCTTTTCATCCTTAGATGGGAGGGGAATATTAGGGACTACGAATCAAGTTTTAAGTGTTTGAGAGGAAAGATGGTAATTCTAGAAAGGGTATACCGATCTATTGCCACATATATGTTAACCTATAGGGGCTGCAGTGGTGGAGTGGGTTAAACCGCTAAGCTGCAGAATTTCTGGTCAGCGGTTTGAATCCGTGGGATGGGGTGAGCTCCCGCTATTAGCCCCAGCTTCTACCAACCTAGCAATTTGAAAATATGCAAGTGTGAGTAGATCAATAGGTACCACTTCTGCAGGAAGGTAACAGTGCTCCATGCAGTCATGCTGGCCACATGACTTTGGAGGTGTCTACAGACAACGCCGGCTCTTTGGCTTAGAAATGGAGTTGAGCACCACTCCCCTGAGTTAAACTCAACTATACTTAATGCCAAGGGGAAACCTTTACCTGTATTGGTGTTGTGTTACTCCATCAAGTATCACATCCTTGTATCTGTCTTTCTATTCCTTCAGTAGCCACCCGGTTACTTGTGACAAGTCTACAAAAAGAACATGAGGGGAAAATTCATCTTTCTGCTCATGTTCCTCAGTGATAGTCACTCAGAGCCATGCCAGCTCCAATATTGGAGAGAATGCATGACTGGTGACTACCAATAGTGTTCTCCTCCATGGATTTGTCTAATCCCTCTTAAAACCACCCGCAATGGCTGCCATCACTATAGTTTGCCTTATCCCATGGATTGAGTGCTTTTCAAGTGAGTTTGTAAAACATTTGCATTCCAGTTTAATCTACTCAGCCTCAGGTTTGTGGTTTTGTGTCAACAGTATCTGTGTGACCAGCTCCAAGATCACAAGCAGCCCATTGTCTCCACCTGCTCCATGGCAGATGTCCAGGCAGCCTTCAACACAATTGTTTCTCGTATTCAGAGATAGTGAGTATCATCTGAGAAGCAGCAATGGAGCTAACAACAAGTCTTGTGCTGTAGTTTCCCAAACTAACCTATTGGGAAGGGCTTTTGGGATTTGGGGAATATGCCTGGTTTCAACCTCAGGGAGAGGAATTCCTCTTTTATTTAGTCTAACTTTTCACAGCCCCATATTCTCTGTCCTCTATTTGATGGCTCCCATCATCTTCACCCAATATAGCCATTACTGATTGGGGGAATGGGAGGTGGAGGCCAGTGCATTGGGAGAGCATGAGGTTTGAAAGGACCATCATAATCCAGTAGGAAATAAATTCTAGGATGAGAAAGGTTTGTGGCCTGATGGTAATAACGTTGAATCCTGTCTTGGAGCTACATCTTTGCAAACATCTCAGCATCCTCTCCCCACTTTCCCTACAGCTGTAATTGCAATTCCCACATGCCTCCCCCAGTGAAAGTGGCCGTGGCAGGGGATCAGAGCTACCTGAGCATCGTCCTGCGCTTCTTTGTGGAGCAGCTGGCCAGTAAGACTCCAGACTGGCTCAACTACCTCCGTTTTCTCGTGGTGCCCTTGGGTAAGAGTCCTGCTTTGCGATCTGGCGCTGGGAGATCATGGGTTGTCCTCTCCCATTGTAGACTTCTATCTATTTATAGGACTGTCTCTTCAGCCATCCAAAATAAAATATGATCTAGAAAAAAGCAGAAGCGAGTCCATGTAAAGGTGGACTTTGCTCATAATGTACAACAATAACACTCTGAACACACTTGATCTTGTCTGATTTCAGAAGCTAAGCAGAGTAAGGAATGAGACACTACCAGGTTGTGTCACATTGTAACTCCTGTGTCACGGATTCCCCGGTGGCGCAGTGGGTTAAACCCCTGTGCCGGCAGGACTGAAAACCGACAGGTCGCAGGTTCGAATCCAGCTCGAGCTCCTCATGCGGGGACATGAGAGAATCCTCCCACAAGGGTGATAAAACATCAAATCATCCGGGCGTCCCCTGGGCAATGTCCTTGCAGATGGCCAATTCTAACACACCAGAAGCGACTTGCAGTTTCTCAGATCGCTCCTGACACGATTAAAAAAAACCTCCTGTATCAGTATGGTGGTGAATACAAGCTTGATGGAGGGCTATCTAAAGTGCTGAACCTCTTTTGGGAAGACAGTTAGCACTTTTGATATTTGCTTAAAAGTTTGGACCAAACCCAGTTTTAGCACTTTGCTATCATAAAAACCACACCATTGCTATCAAGAAACCTGGAATTAAACTTGTCTGAAAACCCTAAAGGAGCTTCTGCCAATCAGAGTTGGCAGTACTCGGCTAAATGGATCAATGGTTCCATTCAAGGCTATGCTAATTCCCATGTTTTAAACTCTTATACTAGCAATAGGGAAAGTGCAGCCTGTGGGTCATATACAGGACAGTGTATCCAGATATTTGCTCACCCCTGCCATAGACATATATCCCTGCTTAGTAAGGAGAATATGGAAATGTTTCCTGCAATTGTCTTCCTTGATTTCCCCCACTAGATCACCCTTTAATTGCTTCTCTGTGCCTTTATACCACTCCTAGGCTCTCACCCCTTGGCCAAGTACCTTGGTTCTGTGGATAACAGGTACAGCACCTTGTTCCTCGATGCAGCTTGGAGAGAACTCTTTAGCAAACTTGAACCTCCTAATTCAGGTAATAGCCTCGAAAGGCCTAGCTCTAACATAATACATCTGGGATAAATAGAGGGGCCCCAGGGATGTTGTGTTATCTTGCCCTTTGGCTTGTCTCTCTCCAGATGCTGTGGACGTCCCTGGCCGGATCGCCCAGTTCATCTCGGGCGCCAACATATCACATCAGCTGCCCATTTCTGAGGCCATGTTAACCTACAAACAGAAGAGGTAAGAAGGTTCAAGGCCTTTGTTCTTTCTTTTGTCACATCTCTAATTCATGAGTGTGCGCTCAGTAATGGAGGTAGCCACTCAGACCCCTGCCACCTTTCTTGGGGCGGGGGGGGGGGGGTTCTCTTCACTCATAGGTCACAACTGCATTACTGTCCTTTCAAGGATTGTTGTGCTGAACTAGGTAATGGGGAGACATAGATTTTGGTCACCAAAGTGTGTCTTGTGGACTTTGTGGCACCTCGTGGCACATGAAGCCCCCACCAGATCCCCTAGACTTTTACCATGATTTTCAGAAATGTTTTGCTGAAAGCATAAAGTCCAGGAAACAGGTGAAAAATGTGGAGATGCCTCCGTGGCAGAAGCTCCTCAGAACTCCATGTTGAGCAAGTGGGGTTATTAACAAAAGACCCTCCTCGTAAATATACAGCAGAGTAACTTATTAGCAACAGCGTGACCCAGCACCAGGAGCCCAAAGTGATCAAAAGAACAAAAACACAAAGACCAATGTTATCTCTTCCATAGGAGACCTTTCTTTATAGTAAAATAATATGGTTGCACTATTTACAAGAACTAGGTTTCCATAACACAGATAAAGGAATACATAGTAGCTTTACACTCAGCAGCGTTCACACTGGAGCTTTCTCGCGTGAGGCTTCTCTCACACAGAGGTTTACCTCACACTCCTCAGGGCGACACTAGCTTTGGCCCACTAATTCTAACAGGCTTCGGCCTACTCACTTTCTTCAAGACGACACTAGCCTTGGCCCAATGAATTTCTGACACTCCATACCCCACATTCCTCTCAAAAATGGAGACAGGAACCAATTTCAGAAGGATTGCAGAGAAAACCCAACCTTGTTGTAAAGAGGGTATGACTTGTAAGGGTGCAGAGAAAAAATTGTTCCCTTTTACCCATGCGATTGCGTGCCCATGCCATAGACTAATTTTTCCCATGCACTTCCTTATAGTGTAGGGGCATGATTCTCACTTGGGGTGTGAGAGGTCCCGGGTTCATATCCCGGACGAGCCCCCAACTATAGGGCCATGCCAATGGTTCTGTGTTGTCCAGTTGTGCCCCTGAAGCACAAGGCATCAGGGTGAGAGCAGGGCCAACGGAGAATTTATTCTTCCCTCCTTCCATCTCTTTCTCTCTGGGGATGGAAATGGAAAGACGTTCCTAAGTGCCAGAATAGAAGGCATGTGGCAGGTGGTGCTTTTGGGGAATTGCAAGTGCTGTTTCTGTGCTTCCTCCCCCCACAGTTCGGTTATGTGGGGTACTTCAGGCCCTTCTGTTCTCTGCTTGCCCCTGCAGCCAACGGGGATTGTTACACAGTACGTACGGCTGGCTTGCTGCACTCATGGGGGGAGCTTCTTGGGAATTTGGGGTGCCAAGGGGAGGGGGCAAGAAAGCTCATGTTGCTTTGGGGCTGGAATTCTTCCTGAGTTGAATGCAACCATGGGCATGCATGGTGGTGCTTTCTAGACACCTCGACGCAGGCATGGTAGCACGTTCGTACCTGTAAAGTAGGAGCTCCCCTCCGGATTCATTTCAAAGCATGGGTTCAAAGGACAGTGAAACAGGTGCCAAGATATTCACAGGACCTCTGCCTTCCCATTGTCATTTCATTTGACTCACCACTGAACGTTAGTGGTCTGTCATAGCAAATTGTGAGCAGTCAAAAAGCATGCAGTGAGTAATGCAGTGAGTAGGCAATGAGTAAGTTGAGATTGTGTCACTTGGACTGGGGCCCTTAGAGCATCACAGTTCCATTTTAACTGCCTTGGCAACATCCTGTGGAGTCCCAGGATTTGCAATTTAGGGAGAGGTATTTAGAATTCTCAGGCAAAGGGTTCTAGCGCCTCTTCAAACTACAAATCCCAGGATTTCATTGGAGAACCATGGTACTTTAAACTGGAACAGGGCTATAACTGGATAGTGTTGGGATTTTTGCGACCCCAACCCAGACAAGGTGGAAACCATCTGCTTGCTTTTAGGGAAGAGTGAAGAGTGACCAGCTCAAGCCTGACCTCTGTTACTAGGATGCTTGCACTTCATGCCGTACATATTACTTGCATTTATAGCCCGCCCTTCCTTCAATGAGCTCAAAATAATAATAATAAGAATAAGAATAAGAATAAGAATAAGAATAATAAGAATACTGTATTTATATACTGCTCTATCTCCCCGAGAGGGACTCTGGGAGGTTTCCAAGTAACATCACCAAAACATATAAACAGCATGACATAAAATTAACAAAACAGCATAAGCATAACAATATCACAATAATACATATATATTAAAATAATCCTGTCTGTTCAGAGCAATTAAAAGGCCGGGCCGAGGTTAGTGCAAACTCAGAATATGAGGGGGCTGTAACAGGCCAACAGCAATAGCAGGTACAGGTCTGTGGCTGCTCATTTCCAGGACCTGTTAGAGGGATGACCGGGGTAATAGGTAGGAAGTATAAGGCCAAATTCAACAATGTTTGGGACTGGGCTAGAACTGATGGAGTACATGACTAAATTTCTCCCCACTACATTTTCACAACAACCCTGTGATGTAGGTCAGATTGCAAGAGGCAAAGAGAGTGGCCAGTCCAGAGTCACCAGGGAGTTTCATGGCTCTGTGGGGTCTGCAACATGGACTCCCTCACTCTAACTACTAGACCACACTGTCCGCAACTCATTACCTTACATTCTCCTGTGCTAGCATGAGCCAATGAGCCAATGAAAGGAAGTGTATCTATTGCTGTGGCAGCCAGTATACCAGCAATTGTCTATAACCTTGTGATGGGAAAAGAAGGGGTCCAGGATTACGGGTCACAGAGGGGCCTATTCACTCATTGGACCAGACACTTGGCAGGTGAGGAAGGGGAGATGAACAGGATTTGGCTGGAGATGACAAGTCACCTTTCGTTGAACAACCTCAGATTGTTAGCCAAGCGGAGTTCTCCAGGTAGATCTTAAGAGTCATGAAGGGAGCATATCCTTTGCTGGTGTGTCATTTGGTCGCTATCCAAATTGGTCCAACAGTACAAATACCCCAAAGAATGTTTGGGGAGCTACCAAAGCACAAAGACTCTGAGCGTTGTGCTCATTATGGTCACCAAAGACTGTGCAGCACGGTCATCTTGAGGAAGTCTAATGTCTTTAGCCAGCCTGTAACATTCAGCTCCCAGGAAGGTCTGAATTTCAAGCAAGGGTCACTTGAGCCCAGTATGCTGAGGATGTGATTGG